>CAVNZL010000008.1:2970000-3570000 GCA_963693355.1 Pontia daplidice | reverse complement strand
CTTTCATTTTTGCTCTCTGCATATTAAATTCTTCTTCCAGATGTCTCCTAGTTTGGTCCACGGTGTCACCGCCTACATCCTCCACTTAAAACAAAAACAATGGATAGCATCCTAATAAAATATTAATTATAATACAATGAGAAAACATACCTATTGAAGCGCATTCGCTAGACATTTTCGCTTGTTCGTCCATGTCCACATTCATTTAATTAACTGGTTATTTTAAGCATAGTTTTGTTGATTGATTTTTAAAACGCTTGAATCTTAGAAGAATTACATTAACTTACAATTATTTTGCAAAAATTGTTTTCTTTTCATTGCAAATTAAATTTACAACCTTTACGTTTGAGTTTTCTAATATCAGTTGTCATTTGTCAGTTGTCATTTATCATCGTCTGAGTTCGGTGTAGTGTATATCTGCACTTTTAGAGTATTTGACACAGCTAGCAAGAACTAACCATATTCTATCGAGCTAACAAAGATAATAGTTATCAATCCAGACGTATAATAAATATTAACAACTGGAGAGGAGCTACACTAATGAATTCATCAATTAGTATTGTAACTGTCAAAACAATGGGCAACTCAATAAGATTTTATTTTTTCAACGTAATTATTACTTAGTTTTGCAAAGGAAGTAACATTTAAACGGTCCATTTTGAAATACCATGTCTTTTAAGCAATAAATAAACTATGATTTCATGTACTTCTTTCATTGGGGTAATAAAAAGAAATTTCAATTTATCTTAAATTTATTTTTTTCCATAACAATTACACTAATAAATAAAACAGTATACGGAATGTCATTTGAATCGGACGAATGATGATAAAATTTAAATAAAAATAAATAATGTTCTATAGAGACTAATTACAATTATTTAGTTTATATTAAGCGCCATCTCTCCGCCCAAATACATTACAAGGCACAGAAGTATCACAGGTTTAATGTCTAAATAATTAGTTACAATAAAATATAATTACACAATAATTAGGTACTAAATTATTTACAACAATTCACGGTGAACATTACATTAAATGCAATTTACAGCGTAAAATTAAATCTGTGCATAATACCGCTAGATGGCGCCAATTCGATCTGAGCTTTGGTGGCAAATGTTATTGTCGCTAGAAGCCGGGTCGGGCCTCGCGAAATCGTATACCATTCGGTCGGTCCTCTAAACAAGGAACTTGAACTAAATTGAAATAAATGTGGCCCATTAGGTGCGACGCGGAGGTATTTGTTGCTTTGAGGCATTCGAAGAGCATGTCGTCGCATTGACAGTGGGACTTGCTGTAGAGAGAGTTGTTGGTGAGGTTGTATCGCCTCGAGAAAGCGCGCACTTTGGTGGGGCAGAGGTCGTGCGTGCGGCAGCAGCGGTCCAGGGCGCGGTCGGCACCCAGGTCGTGGTAGTCCGCCGCTATGTCGCCCGTCCCACACCATTTCGTACCTGCAAGTCCACGCACATTTTAGGTTATGATGCATTTTGCTTGCTTGGATAAGAGGTATGCGTGAGATACCTGGTATGATGCCCTGTAGAAGAGAAAGCGGACTTCCACCCAATAAGCCGACGTGGGCTCCGCCCGCCCTTAGGCGTGCTTGCGCGTCGTACTCTTCCATCCAGATCGACTCTCTGCTAGTGTCACCCGTTTCTACCCCCTCTACCTGAAACAAATTCTGATCATAAATATACAAATGAAAATTAAATACTTATTAACTACATGCAAAATCTGATCCTAATCGAAGAAAATAAAAGTTTAGGTTTCAAAATTATACTTCTTATACCTTTCTGATATATATATTTCTAACATCAGTAATCAAAAAGTGATAAATGGAAATGACTCGACTTTGGACCTTCTCTAAGAGTTGATAGTGCAAATCCAATACGCCATAATTATCGCTATAGATAACATTTTAGCATTGTGACCTTGCGCTATCGATGCATATGACTTCGTAACGTTTGATTTATGGGAGCTATACAAAGCGTATAATCTCGACTCTTGCCTCTACTACCCTGTGAACTAATGATCGTTCAAAACATTGCAAACAAAAAGCTCAGTAGTCTTTTCTGATGTGACGGTTAACTAGAGCACCGCCAGTATTTTGTACAAAACATGTTCTGTAATACTACATTAAGAAAACGAAATGAATTTGCAGACTCGACATCATTTGCTAACGAATCAGGTCACCCAACATCATTAACTTAGAAGTGATTATTAGTACAAATCAAAACATTAACAATCAATTTTATATGACCAACTTCGACCGTGAACCTATCTTCCATCGTGCTCATTCTTGATTGACATATACCAATGAAATTTAAAACATGTAAACAAAATAAATATTTGGATTTTAGGAAGTTATTTAATCATTAACTTAGCCGCGGTGAAAAGCGGAAAAAATAACATTTCTTCTTTTCTTTTTATTTTATCATATTTGAGTATGTCAGGAAACAAAGAATTTTATACAGGCGCACATTGTATTCTTGACAATTGCCTACTGAGCCATCATTCAAAATAGTAATTTATGAATTTGTTCCGATGTGGTTTAACAATCTATTTGTCTCAATTTGGGCAAAAACTATACAGGAAGATTCATTAATATTGTACCATTATTGAGTAGTAATGGTGGAGTTAATTGTGCATTGTTCTCTCAACAACGCGTACTCAATAAAATAAAGAAAAGAAGAAAAATACAATTATGTCAGGTTTAACTTTTCTTGTCTTATAGATAGAAAGTTTCTATTGCTCTCTAAACGATCTCTCCAGAAAGCTTATTATATCTCTATATTTATTAAACGTATAAAGTATAGAATTGATTGTATATAGAGGTACATATATGATAGCTAAGTTATTTACCTCTATAATCTTCGTCATAAAGTTGAAATTATGTTTATCTATAGTCGTGATATTCATACCATGCACAAAGCGCAAATAAAATAAGCTAAATACAAAATAATAGGTAAAAACATTTTAATAAAATTAGGTTAGGTCAGATCATCCCTGGGCCCATGAGGAGGATGTGATTTGAGCTCGTTTTATTGCACTTTATACCCTACTAGAACTAAAATACATATGAAATTTCTTACAATTTATGAATGACATGATTGTCTACATGTTACCTGATCGTAGAGCCGTGAGGTTACCTGCTGGCACTGGCCCATCAGCTTGGACATCTGACGGAAGGTGATGCCGAGAGGACGGTTGATTCTGCTCAGCTGGCGAAGCAATCGGCTTGTGTCTTCTTCATCACTGGAAATGTTCATTAAGCATTGATTAGATATCAATGAGAATTGTTTAAAAGCGTCCATACGTTTTATTTCAATGAATTATTCCCGAAGACCAAAGACAACATTATGAAAACCCAAGGAGAGAGCGGGTTTTAAGCCACAAAGGCGGTCATCGATATATGTGAAGAATAATTAGTTTTATCGATTCGATTCGTTCATTGTCCGTTAATGCGTTACAACGTAGTACACCCAAATGCCAGCACCTGTTATTCATAGGCCACAATAAAAACACAGAGAATATTCAAACCTCTGAATTTAGCTAAGTGTTAACAAACTATATAGTTCTTTTTACAGGAAATATATATACTACTATACTATGTATGGTATTGATCTAAAAATAGCTTTTCCTTTCATTCATCCAAATTATTGCGACTTTGTACGATGAAGAATGGGGCAGACATATTTCTAAGTCTGTATCAGATTTTACCCGCCTTGTCTTTTGCATTTTGGATCAAATCAAAGATCGAACAAATTTTGTGGACAAACATTTTATATAATTCTCTTGCGATTTCCTAGTCTCGATGGAAATTGAATGAGGCATGCAATAAATAAAAGCGAATAATTGAAGGTCGTCTATCAAAGGCCGCTGAATTAGGCACGACAAAAAGTATATTTAGATATAAAAAAATAAAAGAATGAGGCAGTCTCTGTCTGTGTCAATAAAATAATGAAGCGACGAGTACTACACAATTAAAAACCTAAGTATATAATATAAATAAACTTTATAGTGTCTTTCAGCAATCGTAATCGGTAAGAGATTATCTGTAGGAATGTATATAATGTATAGGAAGAATGAACTTGAGAAACGTTTTTTACAAATTTAACAATATCGAAAAATTCATTCTCCCTAAAGCTCACACGACAATAAACAGTCGGTTCACTTCGTCGACCTCTTTACATCAGTATTTCAAAAGAATTTTCAAGTGTCCAAAAAACTGAAAGAGCCCTTTTGCTTGGGACGACACGTCCAGTGTTTGTGAATTTTGAAGAAAGCCATTAGCATTGTACAACGCTGGGTCGGTCACTGCATATCCAGGTCACATCATTACGTGTCCATAATCATTATATCAGATATGCTTGACATACAAACGATGCGATCGGCTTTATTCAAAATATTGAGAGCCTTTTGCCGCTTTGCAGCGGCTGGCGAACGGCCAAAATGTACAGCACTAATTAAGGACTCTTAAATTTACATGCTTTTAATTTAAAATATTTCTTTTTTATTTTCCATAGGTATTGTAATAGTTTGACACGACCGATGACGTTGTTGTTGAGAATTATTCGGCAGGCTGAGTAAAGTTTTAATTTAACTCGGACTACGTTTGGAGGAAGTTGTCACCTGATCCCGTGATCTTCGCACCGCCAAACAGTATATCTTTAAACACTTATTCTGCTTTTCAGGAAGCCGAGTCAGCTAGTAAGCTAAATAAAGTTAATAAGTCAAAAATTATATTATATCATATTGACAACTTGTGTCATTAATACTTATGCGATGCAATTTTGCGCTCTCGAAACTTCTTTTTCATTTTTCGCTTGAACTTTGTGGTAGTACTAAAGTTCGTGTTATGAAATTTCGTATTCCGTATTGCGCATCGATGTCCGATGACAGAGTTCAGCTGCAGATATCAATCCGAGTAATTCCTCCAAACACTCTCAGGCAAAGGATCAAGCCGCTCGGAAACTGAGTGGTTTGCGACGATTAAAACAGCTCTTCTTTGGATGCGATCAGGAGGATCTGGTACTGGGGAGCCCCCGCCCAAGTATTATTACGAATGTTATGTATAGGAGTATATAAAAGTATTGCTTTTATATAATATTTTTAAATATGCATAATTTTTATAAACTTACGGACTTAAGTTCAATAAAATATATCATTAATTCGCAATTGATATAAGTATAAGAAGGATCTAAAATCAAATAAAAATGAAAATCGTTAACTTGTTTAAAAGCCAAATTGTTATCACGTAGACTTTCCCCGACTTTCCATTTCACCAGAATGTTATCGTGCGGAAGCGGTACTTCCACGCGTGACCACGTCCCAAAGTGTGTTCATGTAATTTCTTTTAATGGGTCAGGTTTGTTTGAGCAGTTTTCCGTTATACAAGAATCTATACCGATCCTAAGATTCATAATTTAGCGTGAGGTGTGTAAATAAAGTAAACAATTATAATTTGATTCTGATTAATCTAAATATCGTTGTTAGACCTTGCAACTAAGCTGACTAGAAACTCGCCGAGTGGTTAGATCTGGTCATAGTCAAACCACTCCTTTATGTAGTCTCGTAACAGTGGCATGCATTTGGCGTGCATTGGTATTGTTGTAATATCGGTGATCGAATCCGGCACCTAGTTTGGACCAACCATTGTTCTATAATGGCATTAGCATAGGCACCCCTCAGGGGTTGCTGGGTCAAATTGAGGACGATTCAATAAACGAAAAGTTTCCTCAATAAAACTTGAATGGATCTGATCCGCACATCCACAATGGATCGACACTCGCGACAACTGCACAACAATAGGTGCTGCACGCTGAACCTAGTTCGCTCCATCTAGACCGTATGATCCTAGATCGAGACACTATATGAAACACTTCAATCGATGAAACACGCCTTAGTTACCGTAGCTATTATTAGTAGTAAATAGAGATTTAATAGAGATTTTCTTTACTGTACACAATAAGAAATACAAAATCCTAAACATTCGAAAATTCTAGCTTTGAACAATATACGGGGCAAACCTCTGGGTAGGACTTATTTTGTTGATATGAGCATTTAATGTAAGAAAGTATCAAAGGCTAACATTTGCGACCAATATTTAAAACCTAGTCATTCGCAAAGCCACAAACATCAAAACATCGTTTACGTAATTTACGTAATAGTATCTATCAATCATATTATAATAATGATAAAATTCACAACTAGTGGTATCATCCACCAATATCCGACGCCAAATATAGCTATAGCGATTTTTATAAAAATATAGCTCAACCTTTGCGAGAGAAGCTGTTGAGCGACTGCTTAAATATTCATAGACAATAAATGAGGTAAGCTGTAGGTTATGCAAACGAGACCATTATGGGTCGTGTCAAACTGATGAAACCACTTCTTTACAAAGGCTTATTTTAAATATACACTATAAGAGTGACTAATATCACTACTTACAGTCTCTATTAAGGCACTTTGAATATACGTAATTGTGTTGAGCTAGCTAAAATTTTTAGTACAAAAGTTTTACTCATATAAAACACTAACCTAAGATTCCCTCAATGATAGTATAAAAACAGAATCCTACATGAGCGAAACATCCACAAAGCGAGTAAAAGCAACATTCCAACGAAGGTGCTAAATACGATAAGTCAATAATACAATGAAACCATTGTAGTTCACTAGGTCAATTAAAGGCTGCTTGAATGCGAGCGGATAACGTGACGTTTTATATAAGATAAATTATCAATTAATATCAATATTACAAACCCCTCAGTCATAATCCCCTCCTACTACTGACTGTGTCTTTTCATCCCAGCATGAATGTGTAAGAAATGCAATTCGACACATTAAGATTTATTATTTATTTATTACTTTATTAGGAATAAGTAACAAAACTAGTTCATAAATAAAAGGCGGCCTTATCGCTAACAAGCGATTCTTCCAAGTAACCCGACATATATATAAAAGCTAAAATGGAAGGGCGTTACAAAAAGAAAGAATAAAGTCATATTAGACAGCTAAAAAGTGAGAAAAGAGTAGATTATAAAGCAAGAGTTGAAATGATCTCAGTAGTCCGTTCCACAGATTTATCGCTTTATGCTAAAGGATATATTAAAGAAGGAGGTATTGTGATAAGGAATAAATAAGGGTAGATTATTTACAGAACGAAGATTGTGTTGGTGGGAACTAAGAGGGATAAAATTAGATTTTATGATTTTTTACTATCAATTTTTATACTGAAGGTAGATATATAAATGAGAAATATTTATAAGTATGATTTGCCCATTATTTTTACAAATATCATACCTAAACACTTCTAATTGAAATCTAATTAAGGCCGATACTAGAAAGTGGAGAAATGTAAGTGTCACTTGTAGAAATTGCTTCTCACTAGTCTAGTTAATTATATCTGTGTCCGGCAGACAATAAAGCCTATTTTAAAATCCACTTAACTGTTAAGTCCAATAAATGCGTTTGCCACAATACTTAAACATTACGAATAGAGAGAAATAATTATTTATATTGACCTAGACAGTCACACACTAACGTTTAAACGACCTAAGTCTTATTCATTGTGATTTAACTTGAAGCTTATTTTGGTCAAACTATGTTTTAACTATAAGCATTATTTTTGTTTTAATTCTTCCTATCTAAATATAACTTAGGTATCACATCTATGCTGCTACTTGGTCACCCAGTGTGGGGACCAGTGTCTATATTGTATTTGTGTGTAATCTGTAAAAAATATTTATTAATAACAAGATATTAACGTCAATAACAGATTACAAAGAAACAAGTTTCTTCAATATTTATATTGCTAGCTCGGATAGATTTATACTCAAGTATCCTTGGGCCACATTTAGTTTGGTAACCCCTCTTCTAGTCGCTCTGCCGATTATTTCGACATTTTATAAGACCAAGATAATATGGTTATGATGCTAAAGAGAATTTATCTAGTTTTTAATTATTTAATACGGAGGAAAAGAACAAGTTGAACAATGGATCGATGGAGTTTTAGTTTGGAGTCGGCTTTAATAATCGTGAACAGCGACAGGACTAATATTATTTTCTTTTTCGCTTATCCTACGCAAAAAGCGTCCTTTTCAATAGATCAACTCATAAGTTAGTATAGTCTATAACTTCAACATACACAAAATTTTAAACAAAATGCTTACATAGGTGACAATTGCGGTGAGCACAAAAATAATTTAAAAAAAAATTAATTCATAATGTAATACTCTGAAAAAACTGCGAGGTGAATAATATTATGCTCGAGTTTTCTGTTTGTCTGTCAGACAAGAGCGCGTCGGCTCACGTTTTTCATTTGACGTAATTTATGTCTCGCGAGGACGATTTGCCGTTTCGTAGGACGATTCATGCAACAAAACCCTGCTAAACCGTTCAGAAAAATATTTAAAACGTTTAAATACAGGACACACACATATATTACACACTGTAATGTAATGTATCACAGTATTTTCTTTATTTATCATTATTTTATTATATGCATTTTTTTTAAAAGCAATCTTTATTAATCTTCATTTAAACTTAGGAGTTGAGGTAGGTTGATTAGCTAATAGCATTATTAACTAATTGAACACTTCCAGTTGTTAATTTAAAATCCCTGCAATCAACATAATGAGGAGAACGATTGTTTCCACCTTATGAAACTATAACAAATCAAGTAGGTCAATATTATAACCGTTTATAATTAATTATTCATTTACGAATCGTATTAACACATGTATAAGCACATTTTAATCCGGTTATGTACTCGTTTACCGCATTCTCACTAGGTATTCATCGGTTAGTTCATTCTTTATATAAGTTATTAGTATATTTATATAGTCACAATTAGTAAGTTAACATCGGTTTCCGATAATTACACAAAATATCATTCCAATTCCAATTAACCAGTATGCAATTTTCAGAATTTTTAATTAAAAAAAACTTTCGATAAGTTAAGTTTCAGTATTGCATTAACCAATCCTGCGCACACTCCGATGCGACAATTGTCCAATGATTGAATCAATGATCGCGCCCCTCTCCCTTCCCCTACCTTCCCCCTGCTGTACCTCTTCCTTTCTAGATTCCACGATTCTAGAAGAACTCTCTGACAATTGGAATTGGGACAATTCTCTTGAATTTAAATTTAATCCTTTACAAAAAGATTTCGGCTAATTCTGATTTTCAGGTGATATGACATAGGGGGGCTCCCCAATAGCAAGGAGCTGGTCCTTCCATTAGATCCAACGTAGAGCGGCTCGATCCTCCAGCTTTGCGTAGAGGTGTGGCTTCCCGCTGCATCTTTTACCGCTTGTATCATGGAATGCGCTTCAGAATTGTTTGGACTAATACCTGCAGCAGCAATCCATCATCAGACGTCGAACCTTAATGCAAAACTCCATCCATATCACCTCGACGCCTGTCGTTCCACAATAGAGCGGTTTATAAGGCATTCTCTAGCGCGATCTACTATTTCTGAGCCGATATGACTCGGATGCCTTCAAAAGAAAAGCGTACCAATCCCTAAAAGCCCGACAACACACCTGTAAGACTCCTGGCGTTTCAAGACGGTTTGCACTTTAAATGACCCGCCTGCTCGTTTGCCTATGTCATACAAAATTTGGAAACGTCGAGTTACATAAATAATGTAAATTCACTCTATCAATTCAAAGAACATTACAATATTCGCGAACTCTATAAACAGCAATATCTCAGAATATAAAGATAATATTGGTATAGAATTAGACGGAGTCGCGTACGTAGCACATCATTGAAGTAATATCGACGTAATATCGCTACCAAGTTGACAATAATGTAGCAAGGACACGAGAATGTAAAGCACACGTGCCTCTATAATTATATACTACAAAACTCTATTCTATTATTTTATATTAATCGACAATACCCTGTACAGACAATATCTGGTACAATTAAAATTCCTATTATGATTTTAGATGAGAATTTGGGGTTGCACAGTAAATACACAAAATTTACAAACGAGGCTCATAACTGACGTGCCACACAGTACGAGCTTTGTGGTAGATTAAAATATCACAACTATTTCCGTAGCACTGAGGTGTATAAATAGACAAAGTAAATAGGCCAGTCTAAATGAAGCCTGCACCCTCCGCCCTTGACCGCATGCAGCAATTGTGAACCCAACCGGGAACATTATCAAAATTGAGACTGTATCCAGTTGTCATTGCGAGTATACCGCAAGAAATTATATATAGAAATTGTACACAATAGTAAGAATATAAGTTTTCAAATTTTTATTCGCCCTTGACCTGCTAAAGTTATTGTCACCATTCCTGGCGCAAGTCCAGACTGCGGAGCCTAGAGGATCAACAAAATATTAATGTTACTGCAACACTATCGCATGAGGTTAACGCGGGTTTCTGGATTCTTGAAATCTATTTCATTCAGGCAAACTATTCCCAAAAAAATTAAACAAATTGGCGTAGTCACAGATCACTCTCGTTCACTATATGACGTGTTACGTCATTTCACAAACATTTTAAAAATAGAATACTCCACAGACACTATTAAATTCTTTATACATAATCCTGGTGCTACATTTTCCTGCAATTAAATCAAAGCTGAAAAGGATTTTAAAAATTAAAAAAAAGAACTGAATAAATGCTTGAATGCTTCAGAAACGTGATCGGATAACAAGTAGTGTCGCATTCTACCATTATGCAGTTCAGAGAAGCCAATATAAGGTATAATGAGATCAATGTGATCTGCCTTTTATGTCTGCATTTCCGCGATTTTATTGAAAAAATACAGCGGCCTTACAAAAGAAGAGAATTCTCTTGAAATGTGGTGTTGGAACAGTGTTCCCAACTCTTTAAACAATGAGCTGCAATAAATCGTTTCACTACTAAATACTTCGAAAAATCAACGTTCTTGGCCTTAAGACCATGACACGCGAATACGTCATAGTCGTACTAAATGTATTGTTAGATAAAATAATTCAAAACACAGATGAAATCGTGGGTTTTTGTTTTTGGTCTCTTTTGTTTGGGGTCTCTGCTGCATATCACATTATCCGCTGCCATACCAGGCAGTCCTTAAAGTTAATTGAAAATAATACCAACAGTTTCGCCCGTCAACGGCCATTTATTCGGCCGACATCCGTCAATGATCTTCATAATGTCATTCAGCAGATTTGAGAAAGGATGCTCTTATTACTCCGCAACATTACAGGGAAGAGGGTCTTACATTTGCGTCTGTCGTCTCACATACGCACTTAAATGTGCGCAAGTCAATTGACAGGAAAAGCAACGATAGATTTTGAAGGAAGATATTTGAATGTCGGTTGGGCATTTACAAAGACATGTAAACGAAATAATGCAACATGTTTTTCCGTACCAAGGTCGTGTAGATGAAAATTGGTCACTGCTCAATCACAGAACAATACTAAAAACATATGATTAATCGTAATGACAACAATGTCAAGTGCACGCAAAAGTAATTTTCTCTGCTAGCAGTTGCGTGCGCATAAACGGTACACCTTATATCACATCATTTTCATTTCATTGACCGGATTTATCTATCTATCTCGTAGCCATAGATTCAAACGTTTGCTATTCTATAACGAAGATAAAAATTTAGTTTATCTCCACCGTTCGTTACGCTTAAATATACAGGGAGATACGTGCAATAAATCTTGATTTTTCTAGCCGGCCCTGACTTGAATGATCCATTGAGTGTAAGACGTTGTATCTATACATGTATGGAATATAAAGCAGATTAAGTCTGAACCTTGAATGTAATAGCCAGCTAAATAATTTAGCATGTCCTTGCCACGCCAGTACAAACGCCCTATGCATGGCGCAATTTATTTACGTTCAACCAACAGTTTTGGGAATATACCAGCTTGCACAACTTCATTTAGCGATTTCACGAAAGCACGATAGGCACTCTTATGTCAGATTTTCTGATTTATATATGTCGGAATTTCTTTGTAATATAATATAAAGCATAGGATAACTAAGAAATATCGTTGTTATATTTGTCCAAATAGCGGGTTACAAGACATTCTAGATCTAGAGCTACAGAAAATGTTATTCACCGACACATTGCATTATACATGAATCATATCCATTATTGAATTGAACGTTACAAGAAAAACAAGACAACATATCTGCCCAAATGTGGTCCGTTAATTTCCGACATAAACAAATACATTTTTGTTTCTTATCATTATGCAACTGTTTGAAATGACAACTTTCGAATTTGCACGTGTTTTGAAAAGCATGCTTGTCACCCGGAAGTGTAATCCTTCACGGTGGTATTTCTTATATTAAGCCATAGCGCTTTTCGTCTTCTAACACGACAATGACACATTTCAAGTCAAGAAGAGATCACAAAAGAGTTTTATGCATGATTGTATCATAGGAGTAAAAACTGGTACTCACTAAGTCTCGATGAGCTCGCAGTTGAGCAGTAGCTTCTCCTCTCCCAGTTCCACCACAGCCACAGTCTGGTCGTGGAAATAGATCATGCGGAGTGTATCGTTGCTGACTCGTCGGCCGGAGTAGGGCTTCACACCAGCCTCTTTGCGGTCTATGCTGTCTGACCGGGCTCCTACGGTACCCACTAATCCTAGAACACAGTTTACCTCATTATAGAACCAGGTAGCAGTATACGGGATGATAATATAGAACATTTCTTTTGATTGTGTTTGCTTTTTCGTTTTATTTGTAGTAAAGGCCAGGAGAGTCTCTTCATGTAAGAGATACAATTACCATAAATTAGACTTTAAACAGTGACCATAGTCAACTCTAAGATTCTCTTTCGTCTTTCATTCTACGTGGCTTTAAAAACGCATATATTTATAATTAATAATTAGAATGATTCGAATGAAAACCTCATTATGTTAACTAACCACTTTATAGGCATATTAAATCTTTAGTACGAAAGAAGCATTTCAAATTAAAATTATCATTGTAGCACAAGCGTAAAGTACAAAGCCTTGTTAAATTTTTAAAACTTCAGCGATACAGTTTCCTCATTAATTATGTAATCTAAGTTTTCAGACTACTTCCGGAACTTGCCAAAATCGATAGATTCCTACAAGTGGATTTATTAGCTGCAATGTATCATAATCCATATGTTTTGATGATCAAAGCAAATCCAGTCAGATAATGAAACGCGTTCAAATCCCTTCAAAATGCATTCTTTACGTTTATGCTCCTAAGCGCTCGCTTAAGCAAAAGCAGGCAATATTTTCTACTACTCTACAGTGTATTTAAGAAAATAAGCTATAAGTAAAGTATAAGTAAATAAAAAATAACTACTTTCACTTTTTTCACGATTCCTTCAATTTGTATCAATACATTTAGTATTATACAATGTGATTAGCCAAATAAAAAAAGTAAATTGTTTCAAAGTAAGCCTATATATTTCACTAAAATTGTTATTTCTCGCTGGAATTATTGTTACGCATATCGCATGTGTTAAAAATATGAATATGTTTTTTCAGTACAAGCCTCAAATAATCTATTATTCTTTAAGATCCAGCATCCGGACCCGGGGCTCATTCAAACCCACCTGCCAATGACCAGCTAGCTGGCAAGCTGAATGTGAAGGGCTTCGCCGAAGCCGTCTGCGGAGACGAAACAGCAATACAACATATCACAATCACTGATAGCAACGACTTCAGGAGCCCGTCCATCGGCGCGCCGCGGTTCAAAGCGTCTCTGGCTGATCGCATCGCGGTGAGAAGCCTACGGAACGACATGCTTAGACCATGACGCGTGCGTCTACTGCGGAGCCCTGATACCGACTGCCCGCGAACGAGACTTTCTTCGTGTGACGTCACGTGAAAATTTCACTTGATACGCGATGCAATGATGCGAAATGTTGATATCAGTCTGCATACTGTTTGTGTCATATTGCGATGTTCCTGTGACGTAAGAATTTTTCATAACAGCTCGCGCCATGAATCTCAAGTCTGTTGTCTACGATTATGTACAGGTAGGTAGGTAGGTATAGAATATTAATATTCTATAGATACACACATTACCCTACAATTGACATTCCAATTTTGAAATGTTTGCTGTAGCGGACAATTTATAGAATATAAATTACCCAGACAGATAAATTTCAGGGGAGGTAGTTTATAGTCGTTTTATACGACTTATATATTTCCCGAAAAGCAAACTTGTATCAGATATACTTTTCAAGATAAGATTTCAAGACGCATAACAATAATATATAAATTTCTAAATCAGTGCCATAACTACTCGGTCATGGGGATTATTATTGATTTCTGTCATAACATAAAATTACATTTATGCCAGTATAAAATATTTATCGCCATTCCGTGAACACGCTCATACACAAATCGACATAAGTATGTATCATAATAACACATTTTACATGATCTATGGTACAGTAAATAAAAAGCTTAACGACGTAAAGTTGAGAGCAAGTGAAAGTCGTTAATCACTCGTCATCCTTCCATTAATAACAGTTGTGTAACATCGTATGGAATATTAATTATCTATGGCGTCGCTTTACGCCTTTTTTATACTAGATTTGAAAAGAGAAAGTTTCATAATCATATTAAGAGTTTAGTTGTTAAGCGATCGACCGATTCTCTGGCATTCAGTTCCTAAGCCGTCTAAGCACCAACATATTATTTCTTTAGGCGAAGACTTGGATGATTTAAGTCTTTATATATGAAATATTAGTAAAAAAGTGTTAAGTTTTACTCAAATATTGAAAGAGTGAATCAAAAAGATTCGCGTTTATAATATTACTGAGTTGGTATCACCTCTATATGCCTTCTAGCTTCACACTTATAAACTCTAAACCGGGTAATCCTTTTGCATCCTGTCGATTATTAAATACTATAATTGCACAACGAAAAGTTATTTCTTGCTAAATTTTACTTATCCAACAAAAAAATTAAGTTCATTCATACAAATTTGCGAGGACTAAGATCTTAACCGACTGTCGCAATATCCGTTAGCGGACATCCATTAACCTTGTCAAATTTCATACTTTTATGTCAAGTGGTTAACAGGAGATTCATCACCAAAGAAAATGACGCTGTTCGAGGGCTCGTGGGTGCGTGCCTAATGAAAGCCACGGTTGTGTCTAATTGTCGTTTTTCCTTCTGGGGTAACGTTAAAATAAAACACTTATTTTCTTATAGTATAATCGATCCAACCATAATAGTGGTTTAAAGGTACAAGGAAAGAGATGCTGTCGACGAGGACAATGCCAACGAGAAACTGTTTCTTGTGACGTAGAACCATCACTGGACCTCCGGGGCTCATCTGAAAGTAAGCATGCATTAGCATTTCACGGCTATCACCCATTTATCTTCAACTCATCAGCGACATATGCAATCTGAAGAATTATTTGGTAAAAGGTGCATTATTTATTGTGTTGTTACATTAGTTCTAAATGTGATATTAAAGTGTTTTATTTAACAGGAGATTACCTATTTATTACAGCGTGGCTTATAATATAATAGAATAGGTACCTGATTAACTGCAACGCTTGATTTTTTATCGATCAAACAATTCAATGAATAACTCTCCTTAAAAGCGTGACTCGCATCGCATTTATGAGCTTTCGATTCCACAGCATTAATTCTCATTACGTCACTGCCGTTATCAGTCTATAAAAGATTGACATCATTGTAAATGCAATAATAAAATTTTGTAGATCTTTTAAACCGTTCATTATCGTTTCATTTAGCTATATATAACTATGTGAGAAAGTAAGACTATCAGGTTATGTTTGACAAACGCTCAACACTTGATATTTTATAAAGAAACTATGTTCCACTAGTTATCAAGCAGTTTAAATTATTCATACTAGGACTGATGTATGTAAATATGAAAGAAATCTGTGATTTTTTAAACAGACGGATTTAAAATATTAATAATTATAAATAACATGTCACAATTGAGAAGCACCTTGTAAACAGACCACCCGTAGACCATTGTGTCTAGATTATATAAAATGTTACTGTTATACAATTTCAGAGGTTCAACTACCACGCTCGGGCTTAATCTCATCAAAGCTAAGGGCACCCGTTTCTTTGGATGAAATACCACGTCTGTTACATTGTGAACAGAGCCATCAGAGAGGGGGTTAGTCGTGTTCGCGATAACCGTATGGTAATTCCTACCTATGTCAGACCTGAAACAGCACATGTCGTCAACTATTACAATCTGTCTATACAAAGTGCGATTAGTATGATAGGCACTCCAAACCGAAGCAGTTAATGCCTTATTTTACCAAGAATAACTAGGCCTGCATCCACTTGAAGGAAGGTGTCGATACAAATGTAAATTTCCTTTTAAAAACTACCAGAAAAACAGACGCAGTGAGGGAATTCCACTCCTTAGCGGTAATTATAGAACCGAAACTTGTCCGCTGAAGCAAGAAATAAGTCTAACCAAATCTTCAAGTTCAGTAAACCTAGAGCACAAAAGAAAATTATTTGCTAAAGACTTCCTAAGCAATTACTTATTTACTCACCCATTCCTATAAATATATGGCAGCACATTAATACAAGTAGATGCAGTAAGAACCCAATTTCTGTTCAAAAGCACTCCACCACATGTTTGCGCGGTAATATTTGACAGGGTTTCAAAGATGGCGACTAAGAACGGCGCGTGCGTGGATAAGTATTTACGGCTTTTGAAATTATTTATAGCTGAAATACTTTTAGGATAATTAAATTGGGTTTGCTTCGTGTTAATTTCAGCCTTTAATTTATGCATGTTGCCTAAGTAATTCTGTGATCTGTTAAAATCTTTGATTAAGCTATTAAAATCTTCAATGTTCAGTATTTCATTCCATAAAACTTCAGATAATTGTGAATCACAAAAATCAATCGTGAAATTATCATTTATGCTCTGGAGGCTTGAATTAAAAGCGATTTCGAAACCTGAAAACAAACCTTCACCATAAGAATGTAATGAAACAGAACAATATTGGTGAAGCATGTTTTCAAAATGAATATTTTTGATATACTTTTTGTATTAGTCAAGATTGATTTGTATTATTAGGAACGTTACCTGGGATGTTATCCAATAAGAAAATAAAAATAGCCGTCGTCATTCTACTTCAATTGTATAACTACTGAGTTAAACGTAGATTTGAAAACAATGCTGTTTGTTTTCAAAACGTATGGTAAGGCCAAGGAGAAATAAATTCAGATTTGTAATATTCAGGGGTTTTTAACTCTAGAACTTATAAGTAAGGGACAGAATATAATAATTTTATTATCATTTATACCATTCAACATCTACTCACAACCAATCAATACATTTTATATTACAAAAAACAATTACTCATTTATATACATTAAAATTATTCGAAAATATTTACTAGAAATAATATCTATAAATCTAAATTATCATAGAAATAAGTAAATGTAAAAAACATTTTTTTATTCGACAAATGGCCTTATTATGAAAGTTATGATGAATATGGAGGTAGGTATGCAGATGCAACTTATAATTCAAATCATTCACATTATCTATTCCATTTCAACTGTTTACTTAAATTAAAACAAATATTCTTTCTATAATTGCAAAAATTAATATATTTACAATCAATAACTTTAATATGAACACAATGAGTTGTGCCTGAATATAAATATGAATTTTTGAAGAGTGCAATAATTTACAAGTTAAGTGGTAACATTAAATATGTACATGATACACACAAAATGAGTTTTGTGTTGTAACACATGTATTTATATTTTGACTTTACTTTTTCTCAGTTTATCACCATGAGAACCTCCTGGTCCTTTTGTAAGCAGTGCTCCAGCATCACCAACTGTCATCAGGAATATATCCTCGGATGAAAGGGATTCCTGTGCCGACTTGCTTCTGATATTCAAGGTACTGATTCCCAAAGAAGGATACCAAGAACATTTCCTCATTATAAATACGATCTTGAAAGAAAGACCATGAAACTAGAGCATAGATCATCATACATATTGGGTTTATGAGGATCATCTGAAAACAATTTTTTTCTTATACAAATATTTAGTAAATTACCCACACACATTAAATCACTTTCTTAATTTTCATGATGGTGAAATTTATTAACATAGAACTTTAGTTTACCATTTTCAATATACAGTTACAGAATAAAGAAAAAATTTAGTAAAGACACCAACCTGTGTACCTATTGACCAATAAAACCAACCCATGTAGCTAGGATGTCGGCAAAATGCATACACTCCACCTGTAACAAGTTGATGATCTGCCTTCTTTACTGTTTGCACCTGAAAGCGTACATCTTTTATTTACAAATAAAATTTTGAGTCAAACAGCTGAACCACTACTGCCCACAAATACTAGGATAGAGAAAAATAAAATTGATCTTGATTGTTTATTTACAGCCTATTGGATAACCTTATTCACAATAGAATAAACCAAATAATGATTGACTTGATTGTCAACTTACATGATGGTTAAAGTTTGTTTTTGCTGTAAACATAGCCATTTTCCTCCACACTTCTCCACTAATGCACATAGCAACACCCAAAATTGTCAACCATTGTGCAGATTTTAAACCTACAAGAAATAGTCCATTCATATTTTTCCTTATATACAAGTACACATTCAACATTTACATTTATATACAACTTACCAGGGAAAAAATAGCACTCAACTGACATCTCAATCCAGCTAGCGATCGCAGCAAGCCAATACTGAACACTATGATTCAAAATAAATGAATCAATAGTCAATGTCCTTGGATTTGTTAGTGCAACAGCAAAAAATTCAGAGAAATGGAATATAGAAAGTGCTATTATATAGAGGCCAAATGCCCTCCATGCTACTGTTAATGAAGTCAAATATAACCCTAATGCTAGTACCGATCCTAAAAATGCTGATCTCAAGGCAACCTGAAAAGTATAAAGAAAAATTAGTTCAAGTTAAAAACGTAGGCTTCAGAAATATTATTTTAAATCAATAAGATAAGCCTGAGCTTTGTCCTAAAAAGGACCCTAATATAATAAATTCAACTTACTTCATATGAGAAGCCTTTTAATGAATACCGAAGGGTAAAATTAAGTAGGCATAAATACAGTGCCGGGCCCCAGTACTTCAATGCCCACAATTCAGATGTGTAGCCCAATATGTTTCCAGAAAATAAAGTAACTGTAAAAATGCTGGCCGAAATGCAAAAATAACTCAGAGCTAGAAAGGCAGCGGAGGACTTCCGTGGATTTGTCAAACCACTCATTATGATGTCGGTTCTTAAATACTTGGAAAAATAGTACTATTTATCAGAAAACGCCATTTTCGAATGCATTCAGTCAATATTATTTTAAGACTAGAAATTTTATTGGTAGTAATAATTATTCAAAACATTTCGCTATGAATCATCACAGAATATGATGAGTGACTATTGACCACAGAACACGGAAAACCTACTGAGTCTTTTGACTAATTGGAAATTTGACCTCTCATTTATCATGATTGAGAGTTGAAATTTCAAATTCATTTAAGAATACGCATTTATAAGCGTATTTCGACACAGAATAGTAAAAATAATTAAACTGCATTTTCACCTCCACGAACCACTGACTGAAATATATACAGGTACAAGCAAAAAACTATAAGACAGTATCTTTATGACGATCGTTATCGAATTAGTCATTAACAAATGATGTACATCATATATATGCAGTTACTATTTATATTGTTTTCATATAGTACATCTGTATTCTAGTCTCCCTTCAAAGCGTACAAATCTTTTAGAGTACATCTGTGACCATGGCAACTCCAATGTTTTGATTTTACATACTTTTTGTTAACGATAATCTAAAAGTGAGAATTTGAATTTCAGTATTATTAATTTAAAAAAAATAGTTTTGATACTAATTATTTTTTAAACTATAAATTATGGGTTTTAAAACAAATTAATAGTTATATGTAAAAATAAATTTCTTTTAACTTTTTATTTTAATTACAACTAATTCACTTACTTTATTTAAGTTAGCACTATACAATCACCAGAATAAAATGTAAAAGAAATACAATACAATTATCCGCGGTAATGCTATTGAGTTGATTAACTGACGTAATAACTTATGACTACATCATCGCAAATTACATGCCGTATCGTATCTGATTTGAAATAAGAAAATAGTTCATTATTTGATTTGAGCGTTTCCTCCACTTTTACTGTGATGTTTAAGTAAGGGATATTCTGATGTAATCGCAATAATGAATGACCCGTGGGATGTCAAATGTGTTCGACAATCTAGCCAATATGTGTCGTGTATAAAATTAAATGGGGTGCCTCTTCTACCGCCGGTTGTAAGTAATGTTTTTCAAATATTAAATCTGATTGCTTTTATATTCATTATTATGTACAGATTTAACTGTACCTACACAAGTTTTGTGCTTTATTTTACGTACACCTTGCAAAGTTTTACTATACTTGTCATTATTATCATTATTATAACAAATGTTTAAATTAGAGACATACTAAAATTTAGGTGGCAAATAGGGTTTAACTGTGTAACTTAGATTTGGAAAATCTATTTACAGAGTAAAGTTCAGCCTAAATAAAAAATACATATTTGTAAAATATATGATTTACATTACAGCTCTCTAAGGAATGTCGTAAAGAAATGCAGTATTATAAACTTCTAGCATTGGAAGTTGAGAAAAGAATTAAAGCTCTTAAAACATTTGTACTTGAAAGTGACGACACAGAGTCTAATGAAGACAAGACAGAGGCCCCTGAACTTCCAGAGTCGGAACACAATGATATTTCACCCAATGAGAAAATTGAGAAAAATTTCACCTCTAATTCTATTGTTAAAAATGATCTGGAAAATAGTACCCCACATGTAGAATCTCCAGTGACAGAAATAGAGAGTATATCTAAGACTCCATCAAAGTTTACAATAGACCTAAGTTTGAGCATTAATGAAAAACATTTATCGCAAGATACAAATTCAATTGAAATTCCAGTTAGAGATTGGGAAGGTTCAAAACAGGAGCCAATTATGGAATCCGAGATTGACTCAGCTAAAGTAGTTGAGGATAAAGTTATTTTTAGTGTCAGTGTAAATAAAGAAGAATTAATTGACCCCCTTTCAATACATATTTATGAAGATGATCATCCATCTCTAACTACAAAAAGTTTTACAGGGTCTTTAAATAATATCCATACCGATAGTAAAGCTTACGAAAACATTCCTCTGTCTCGGCAAAGATCTTACACAATTTTGACACCCAGTCCAATGCTGCTTGCACATTTAGAAATCCAATCTTTAAACACAGGTGTTGAAATAAATTCTATATCTATGAGTGAATCCGTATCCAACCTGAATTCTCTAAATAAAAAGAGACGGAGTTGGGATTTAGAATCAGCAAAAGTGAAGTGGTCATCTATGGCCCTTGAATTAAAACAAAAAAATATTGGCAAGGCTAGTAAAATCCAGAAAGAGGTTTTGAAGCCCACTAAAAAGTCAGCACCTGCACCAACGCACGTGAGGACGCGATCTCTTGCCCCGGAAAGTACAAAAAAAGTAAGTAATGTCTATAATTCTCCAAAATCTGTACCTATACAAAAACAAAAGAAAAATCAAAGTCCAGTACGAAACACAAGCACTAAAATTAATAAAACTCCAGCTATTAAACCTAATCCCAAAGAAGATAAGAAACCGACATCACCAAAACAATTGATATCTGAGTCCGAAGACCCTGCAACAAGGGTCAGAGAACTTTATGAAAAAATACAGAAGCAGCAGCTAGTCCAAATGGCTACTCTGGTGGAAAAACAGAAAAAAGAGCAAATGCTCTTGCAACAAGTTTTTGAAGAGCAAAACAACTTATTATATAATCAACTCAAGACTATTTGCCCTAAGTCTCCACTGGATGTTAAGGAGGCTTGGTGTGAGAATAGGGACCGGGGCCCTGTTAGCTTAAGCCAGTTAATGGATCAGAAAACCACAGATCCCTGTGAGAGTCCTGTTCAGTCGACCCTCACTGACACTAACAAATATTTAAACCATTGTGAGAATGTTCTTAAAAAGTCAAGAGACATAACATCAAGTATAAAAAAAGGAAAGGCCTGTGCAACCAATGAGAGAAGTCCACAGAAACCAACACAGAATGCAACTAGATGCCAGTCCCCTGTACGCAAGAACGCAACGAGAAAACTCACGTACGACACGTCGTCGGAGCGTGATTATGATCCAATTTTAAGCGACCGCACGAACGATACGATGGCAGACTTAAATGTTACTTTTCCATCCGACAATAGTGACGAATGTGCGTATACTCCACCGAAACACTCGGAAAATCACAAAAATGTTAGCTCTGCATCAATGCCTCTAGCGGCTTCTTGCAAGTCCACTGATAGAGCCATTAAGAGCATGGAGGAAACCATACAAAACTCCATTAAAAGCATGTGTTCTAGAAGAGCGCCGAGTGTCTGTCGTCAGGCCACTCCGCAAGAGGTAATGTAAATCTTTGACATACTTGATTGTATCCCCTAAACGTAGTTTATTCATAGCTAAAATAGCTACAATAGTAGGTGTAATCTAGACATTTAGAAATACTGTAGCAATAGAATTTCATTGAATTTCGCTTAGTCATTCCCAATTATTTTAAACATCCTGTATTCGTCAATCCATCATTTCCGTCCTCGCTCCGTGGCCTTGCTCCCGTATCCCCTTTCCTCGTCGATCGCCGACTTTCCTCGCACGAGTCGCTCTCAAAGTCCGCCCGTGTGTGAGCAGCGCGCAGCAGCATCCAAGATCGTGGCGTATGCCAAGGGCTTCCTCGTGCGCAGACTGATGCGCACGGAGCGCGTGCAAGGCACAAGACAGACCATCAAGGACGCGCTGCTGTGCGCGCTGCAGCTGCATCAGGACCGCGACGGCATCAGAGGGGCCGACGTGGATTTACATAGGCGGCTGATTCAGCAGGTAAATCACCTAATCGAACGATGCGTCAGTTACATTTGGTAGCGCTCAGTGTTGACTTGTTATTAAGTAAGAGTAATAGTTGACTCCTTATTGTAGAATTTACAGGTGATTGCGCCAATTGGCTCGCCAAGTATGATATAAAAATGACTTTGCAGATAACAGCAGCGTGCTATTCCCTCCATGACACGTTCATAACGAGCACGGCTGCCGAACGATGCGCCATGATCTCGGCGGACCGCGGCCGACGACGCTCACTCGCCAACCGCCCGCCAATCAGACAAAGACCCACGTAAGCATGAGCCAAATAATGATTCATTCCTTCTCCAGCCTAAAATGTAATGCTCATTACTAGCTACAAAAAGTATTCGTATATTACAACTAAGAATTTCAGGGATACGTTATGAGGAAGTGCTTAAATTGTTATGGCATTCCGCTGTTAGATATGGAGTTTGTAGTCTAAAATATATATAATAATAACTGCACTATTCACACTCAAGAGAATTTCGTTGATTGTTGTTCGCATGAACCGAGGACGAAGCGATGTGTCGATGGCTTAAACAATAGCTGATAATTGTAAGTGGAGTTTGCCCATGTCTCCTATGGTAAAGAAAGAAATAATAAAATTCCATCGAAGTTTTTTGCCCAAGCATTGAACCTATTCAGATGCGTGATGAGAATGTTTCACGTGCGTAGTTGTAAAGAATTACCAAAAGGTTTTTACGCTTCTAAAACGGTTTAATTTTGCTGGACACATACTTCAACATTTTATAGAGTTAAATCATGCGACATTATTTATTGCCAATGATTTGAGAAATATCCCTTGAGCCTACGGTTTTTGATTGATTCAAGCCAGAGGTAGGTCGGCAACACATAGTGGGTGTCTAGGGCTCCAAAGATAGGCCGACCGGTGCCGCTTCGGCTATCTTACAAGCTCGAGCCTACTCATTTTTTACAAAAAAATCAATTTCTCGTTATATTGCAATTGTAACAAAAGTAATGAACAAACTGCAGGGACCTAATGTCGCAAAGTCACTGCGGTGCGTTTCCCGCGCGCATCAAGCGACCTGCGCACGCGTCTCTTATGACTCAATCCAATTATGGTAAAATGACTCAATTGTTTGTGCACGCTGTTCTCTGTTGCAAGTCCGTAGTTCTTTGTGTCGTTTCGTTTTCCATTATCGTTGTATTCCTTCTGCTTTGCTATATGCTTTAATATCACGATATATAAATATATTTTTTACTTTTAGTAAGGAATAAAAAATGTTCCTGAAAAAGAATAATCTAGTGCTATGAGCTACGTTCAGATTCGCACTTTAGCAAGTAGATGATCGGCCTTTCAAACACGCCATGTATTATGAGACGTCCCGCTTTCCTCATATTTTATTTCGCTGTGTGAGCAAGTACTTACTACGTACAAGGAAAATGTACTATAAAATGTAAATACTGCATTACAGAGACCTTTAGCAGCGAAAAGAGCAGCGTACGACGCTATATGCTGAGTCCTCAGCGTCGCCCGTGGCGCTGATCTGGTACGCCTGCCGTCACCTAAAGCCTAAAATTTATAATATATTCCAACACGCTATACAATTAAACAAACGCTTTACGACACAGCTTTTGTTAATCTAAGATTACGTTCCACACTTACTATAAATAACTAGATTACTAAGTCTATGTACGAGACGAATATATTTTAATGTATGGTGAAACTTCTTTTCTATAAAAATTTGACTTGCGTTTTGAAAATAAACTTCACATGGTATTTGGATCTTTCTGTAAATCTAACAGATGTATAATTTTAAATAATATTCAATTTATTATATCCAGTAATGTTTGAAATGCATGTTACTTGAAATACAAGTGATTAAGTTGTTATTTATATTTGAAAAAAAATAAATATCTGCTTTAAATTTTCACAAGCTTAAACTTTAACAACGCAGTTTTTAATAATATTTAAATTATATTAATGAATGCTAGTTTTTAAATAATTTCAGCGAAAAGCTTTAAATTGTCTGCCTATATGTAAGACACATATAAGAATTTCTGTTTTCGTAGTAATTATGTTTCATATTTAATAATGTACTTTAAAATAACAAGCTTCAGCTCGTAGGAATTCTTCAGCCATATTGGGTTGTGACGGCGCTCTCTGAGCTTATTGGCTTTTATTTCATCGCTTAAAATATGCGCTTAATTGTATTAACTTATTAAATTAATTCTGATGCAAACCTATACAAGAAATGTAAGGAAACCTCTGAGGTACAAATTTCAATCATTTGACCGTATTTGATTTATCGCTACAATAGTTTTGTGATAGAGTCAACTAGTCAAATTTCAAATTGTTTTAAACATTTTGGCACAAATTCTAAAATTGTAGAAAGGTATTTTTCATGCGACCGATTTTACAATAAATATTTTAAAACTGTAGTTTGTTTTTGTTTTCATGAGACAAACTATGATATGAATTAAATGATAATAATCTATATTCTAAGTGGTGGCTTATAGTTTAAAATGTTTTTTAAAACTAAAGCAAATAAAAAACCAGCTCAAATTTCAATTTATTAATTTACTTCATATACAGACCCATTTGATCTCACATAATAATAATAATCAAAAACTGTTAGAATTAAATGAAATAGCACTCAAAGTGTGAGCAATATAAACCGAAGCGTGGCCAAGCACTGAAATTTATCGTCTGTACAAACACTGAGGCACTCACAACTATTTGCTAATCGCCTTTAAAAATACCCTCTTTTTATGAAAAATTCGTAGACATCGCGTCTAAATGCGACCAAATGCGTCGGCGACACCGCTCTTCGACCGCGTGACACTGACTTAAGGCAAAGTATACTTGACGTAGGGCACTTCGATGTCTTCGCCCTCTTCGTCGTTACAGCACAGCTCGAACACCAGGGCTTTCACGTGGGGTTCCAGCTTCTTCTTGGAGACCTTCATCACCACCTCCGACATGGGCAGGTTCAGCCTCTCCTGGCGCTTGGCCTTGGGCATGAAGAAAGAGTACAGCATGCAGACGCCTTGCGACAGCATCGTGATCTCCAGCTTATGTTCATTCTTGAAGTAATCGATGAACTGTTGCAGCGTGACCTCCCCCTTGACCTCGAACCTGTCCCACAGCGTCCACTGCTTGTCGTAGTATTTGTTGGTGGGGGCCGCGATCGGCTCCGAGAAGCCGAAGAAGGGCAGCGCCAGGTTGACGAACCCGTTCTTGAAGACCTCCAGCGAGTTGAACCCTTGGGCCAGCTTGTAGAGCTCGAGGCACACGAGTCCCGCCACCACCGAAGTGGTGGTGGCGATAGCCGGGATGATCTTTCCGGCGATCAGCTTGGAGCGATGTCTGTCGGCCGGCGGTATGCTGTAGTTGGCCGCTCTGAGGTTGGAAGCGGCTACGATGAAGTCCATGTGGAAGTTGGAGTCGTCATCCTTTTCGAAGTCCAGGGGGGTGATCTTGAGGTTGCCGAGCTTGGAGGGAGGGGGCAGATCTGCCACGATGTTCTTCACCCGGTCTTGGTCCATCTCGTCGTTGTTCTGCTGCAGCTGAGCATCCGTTACTGCGATCTTAACGCCCGAGCGTGGTTTGAAATCTGGTACCTGAAAGTCATCAATTATATCTTAGGTACTGGTCAAATTATTACATCGTTTGTATCGACCATTTTTGTTTCTATGGCAAAAGAGACAATATGTAAAGGACAATAATTACCTGTATGCTAGAAGCCACCTTCGCGATATGCTCTCTGTCAACACAAGCAGGCAATCCATAAACCTGGGCTCTCAAGTTAGCAGCAGCTATTACGTAGTCCAAGTGGAGGTTTTCATTGGGATTGAAGGTCAATGGGGCTGGACAGCGCTTGGGACCAGACCAGAATGGAGCTCCACTGGTGGTGACTTGGTTTGGAGGAAAGTTGTAGAGGAGCTGTTTGATTTGGTTGGAGTACTGAGCTTCCCAGTGCAGACGAGCCCATGTGATACAGTCGTCGAAGTTAAGGGGTCGGTCATTTATTGCATTCTGGAATGAAAAAATCTAATTATTGCCGGGCAAAAAACATGAAATCTGCATAAAGTATGCACGTTAATTGAAAGAGCGCAAGTTACAAATAGGCATACTAAATACTTTAGTATAAGAAACTTCTTGATGACTTATTACTTATTCCAAGCATTTTTGTAATTCTAGTAGTTTTTCCTAGGTTATGGATTTTATAATGAAATTGCTAATGCACACCATTAATATAAAAAAGATCTTGATTTTCTGTGTAAAACATTGGATCTACTATAACTTACTCGCACACTCTCCAAAGCATCAAGAGGCTGGGTACCAGGTAGCTTCATACTTCTTTCGAGGAAATGGGGATCCTGGAGGTACTGAGCCGCATGTTCAGCTGCCTGCCTGAAAAGGCCTTCGAACTCATCACGAGCCCACTGCAGTGTGTGTTCAATCGCATTAGGGAAATTCTTGAGTGTACAAATAGGAATACTCTTTTCTGGGGGATCTTGAGACGAGCTGTAGGATTCTGTCAAGAATGGCACTACAACCTGAAACATACCAAATTGGTTTTTAATAAAAACTAGATTTTTTTACACTAAGTAAGTTTTTAAATAGATTAGATTTTATATATACCTGTGTATTTCCCTTAGTGCCAAGAGTTCCACTCTCTAACAGAGGTTTCCTGTAATAGACACATCTCCTGTCCATGTAAATTCTAGCATCTAGATTATCCAAAGCATTTGCAACTCCATCCAAAGCCTCAAAGAAAGCATCATCATACACAGATTCAGTCTCAGGGCATACTCTATTTTCTTGAGCCAAGACATTCATTGAAGGGTTCATTTTCTTTACTGCCTGAAAATATTTAAATTATTGTGAGATACTCATATTCTTTTTTTACATAAACCTAAATATTCATTGCCCTCCATGTTTCATTACTTCTTTTGGAGCTAACATATATTTAATATAAGGTAATATATTATGTTGTTAAAAGAAAATAATAGGGTAAAATGTATGTTCTTTTGTATGTTTTTACAAATCCATTATAAAAAAAGTTCATATTTACTTTTGCTGCGGTACTGGACTTAGGTTTCTGCACGTCGTGAGGTCGGAAGAGGAACTGGCGATTTAAGTTAGATTTTTCTATGAGATCCATGTCAGTTAGGGTAACTTGTCCACCAGCAGCACCGACACCAATCATTGCAAAGTTCTTCAACAGCTCGCATCCGATAGCGCCCGCGCCTGGAAATTTTTTATATTTTTTGTAATATAATACGTCCGGAGATGGCTTTTTATAAACATTATTTAAAAACGATTACAACATTTGAAAATGGAACTCTTTTCGTGTAGGATGAAGAGTTTCATTAGAAATTATTATTTTTTAAATCATAAATCTTCAAAAATTTGTGTCGGGAAAAATGTCATAGTTTAATTTTGTATGATTTTAAGCGCAATTTTGGCGTGAGAAAGCTGTTCTCGCGCTGAATCCCACAAAACTGACCATGATACTTGGTGCTACAATCCGAAATTAAAGCAGCAATCTAGAGGCATGACACAAAATTTAAATATTAAGTGTTATATTTAAATATTAGTGTACCTTTTTTTTACAAACCATTTTTATATGTTTTTCAAGTTGAAACTGGAAAGTACTAAACAATAAAGTATTAAAAAAAATTAAAGTTAATTTGTAAATTTATAACAGAAGTTTTAAGAAAAACATTGGCTCATACATCTAGTAATATGATTAACAATATAGGTATTTGAAACACAGCTCAATGTAGCTTGTTGAGAGCTGATCAGGGAAACCTTAGTAGCAGTTTGTTTTGTACTTGGTAAATAATAGCACTTGTAATCATCTTATAAAATTAAATATCAATGTCATACTGGCAGTATTTAGTAGTAAAGAAATTCAAAACTAGTTTATAAGAATGGGTTTTTAAGTTGCCTAGAGGAACAATTAATAAATAATTCTTAAGTAAAATATATCATGTTAAAAATTAAATTTAAAATATAAAGAGCCAAGCAACAATCTGTGAATAATTCTGAAATTTTCGTGACTTGAGTGCTACGCCCTTCAGTTTTACACAAACACAGTCACTTGAAGTTCATTGCCCTTCAACTTGTAATGATTCACCTTGAACCATACTGTGACACATCTATTGTGATAATAATATGATCCAATTATTATATATTTTGCAAGCATTACAAAGCTCTTCTGTGAGCTATGTAATAACTGTTCATAACTTGGCTACTTAAAGTTTGTATTACCACTGTGCTGTTATTTCTATTCAAGATGGTAATCATGGTAGCATCTTGAATAGAAATAAGAATAATAACAAATCTCGAGTATACTAAGGTAATAGTTTCATAGATAAATAAATATTTAATATACACCATTAGTGTCTATCACAAACTACTTTTAATATAATCCAGTATCTCAACATCTTATATTTAATAATCATATTAGTGCTCTTTAAACTTACCAACAATAAAGTACTTGAGTTCACCAATTCTCCTTTGGAAGTCTTTACCAAATACTGCAACTTGCCCATCATACCGTGAGCCAATTGGTTTACAATTTTCTTCAGTTAGCGCTGACCTGTCTTTGGGAAGGCATTCAATAGCATCTAAGTACAACCACTGGACAATAGGGTGGAATTTTCCCGAACATGCCTTCATAACTTCTTGAGCAACAACACCACCAATAGAAGCATTCATTGGGTTAAGATCTCCAGAGCAAACCTGCAAAATCCAATTTAATTGTTAACTAATAAGGAAGATACTGTATTAATACTTTAGGCTTGAAGAATAAAAGGTGTGGTGCTCTTCCCTCAATTTATAAAGATAAAAAATATATGTTAAAAATAATTTCATCATTCAAATATTGTTGGTTTAAGTAACAAGTCACTACTCACCTTAGCAAATGTTTCTATTAATTCTGTATTAAGCTCTATTTCACCTTCTTTAAATATTTCACCATCCTTTAAAATATTCTTGACATAATCAAGAAACTTGGAGGCATCTGCATCACACCAGGGTTTTGGAGTATACCCTTCAGCCTGTTCAAACTTATGTAAAGCAGCAAATGCTACATGCAACTGCTGAGGATAATCCATTTTAGCAAAATCAGTAATAAGATATTCTGGTTCTTTCAAAGATTCACTAAGTGGTTTGAAACTTAATTTCTTAGGCATTTTCACTTGAGTTACAATGCCACCTCTAGCATATTTAGAGAAAGTAGTTGTGTCTCCAATGCTAAATGTATATGGGCCCATAACCTTAATTTTGCGTGGCTCACAACCATTCAACTCTGTCATTCCTTGGACCTGAAGAACAAATTGTATAAAAGTTGATTTCTCTTCATTTATTTACTTATTGCTTGAAAGATTTAAAAATAAAAAGATTTAGTAGCAGATTTTACAATGACACAGCCATATCCATTGTATTACTACAGCAACACTAAGCATTGAACAGTCTTGATTAATAATTATTAAGTGTAATTTATACATGAATAATACCTCACTGAAGGTGACATAATCTCCATCCTCAAGACCATGGCGGGTGTCATCGAGGCAGGTGACCACAGCTTCATATTCATGGGTGATGTCGGCCACCATAGCTGACACTGGATTCTCTCCTGTGACATCATAAACGGTAAATTCTGGTCCAAAATCACAGAATACTTGAGAAAATAATCCCCTAGTGTCAGCTATAATTAATGCAATATTGTTCGCGTGAGTTATAGCAGCTACACGATTCTGCTCAGCTTGAGATGCACCCGTCAGGACTACAACTCGAAACTTTTGCAAGAATTCTTCAGTTAGTGGTTCTGTGTAGGCAGTTGTCGGCACATAATGGTTTAGTTCAGCTAACTGTTCACAAGATGCAACAGCTCTATTCTGTCCAATCGATGCTTCGGATAGATAGAACTGTGAGGACAAATCTGATATTTTACATGTACGTTCATCGTGAAGGGTAACAGATTTAACTCCACCAAGGATCACATTTTTTGCAATCTCTACCCCTAGGCCTCCTAATCCTGAGATAAGGACATCAGAATGAGCCATGCGACGCATAGCATCATGTCCCAGAACGTAGAGCTGCCTTGAATACAGACTCTCGTCGATCTCATCTTCGACACGCGTTCCATTGTTCGCCATTGCTGATGATTTGCAACTCGCTTCTTCTTTATTTAGCTTCCGCTTTTTTGCCGGGGGGTCAACGGAATTATCGGCGACTTCAGCACTAGACATCGGGCACGAACGCGCACAATTTTGACGGAATTTTGGTTTTTGTTTTTTAGCTCAATCCAGAAAATATTCAAATCTTGAAGTGATAATGGTCGACTCGTACTACACTGCTCTTCGCTTAGCTTAGCTTACTCACTGCTCTGAAGTCTGAAGATAGCAACAAGAAACGTCAAATTTGCCGGATGTAAAAATTATTGCGTTATTCAATTTTACTGAATAAATATAATTTAATTTATTTAAAAGGCGTATAAAGTAATTGTAATTATTGAAGAAGTAAATTAAAAATAATATTATTCAATTTTTTTATACAATTCTTCTAGTGATGAATTTAAAGTTTAAACGTTGATTAATTTTTTTTTAATTTTTCCAATAAGTTAACTTAGCGGCTGGCGCAGACGTCACAGACACGCACAGATGCAAAATCCAAAGTTCCAATCTGAATCCATTACATATTTATAGTTTTTTTATAGATATCGAAGAAATTAGTTTTATATATTATTAAATTGATTAAGATTGACTTTATATTATTATATATTTGCTGATGGAACCTAAATATATAATATTGTGTACTCTCTTTGATTAATTGGCTAATAATCACAACCTTCCTTAGGAGTAATTAATAAAGTATTATAAATATTTTACAAATATATGCAAAGTTATATAAAGTTTCATTAAATTCATCTGATGTGTATGTCTAGAAATACATAGACGTCAGCTTGACAGATGGCTGTAGACCTTGACAGTCCATAGACGACATTTTCCAATTTCAATACAAATTCATTTTTACTTTTGGAGTACACGGATCCATACTTCGGCTGTTGTTTTGTTGGATTTTGGTCTGACGTACATTCGTGTTATTTTTTGTTTGGCGTTAGTTTATTTTGATAATAACTCGTCGCGGATGAATCAATTAAATCGAGGTTATTAATGAAACTTTCGTAGCTAAACAAAATGAACTAAGTTGTGTAAGGGTTCCTTGTCCTTATTTTGACTGGGGCATTTCCTGAGTGATTGCAATCATGGTGCAGGAGTACGTTTCCTCCGTGAGAGTGCACAAATATCCCTTCGAAATGGTTATGGCGGTAAGATTCAGTTGTTTTTCTAACAGTTAGTTATCCGTAATACGGTGTGATATTTATTTAACGAATGTAAAAGTACAACATGTATTCCTAATTCAGAATATTCAAAATTAAATAGTACAAATAATGATAATGTTATCTTAATAAATTGCTACTTTTATTTGTAGTAATACCGCTGCATAAAATATTTCTTCCATGAAAACAATAAATATATACAATATATAAATAAATAAATACACTACTACATTTATAACTATAAACAAGAAAATAAGACTGTTTTTTTTTTTAAATCATGTAAGTGTTGAAAAAAAGGAAGCAATAGAAATATTACTTGAATATATACAAATTGAGTCTATAAAGATATTGTTTGGTTCATTATGGTAGCCTTAGATTCAAATTGATAATTATTTTTGTGTTAGGTAGCACATTTTTTGATGAAGACTGAGCTTTATAATGTGGTTTCCTAATCAACAAGGGTGATATATTTAATTATTATTGGTTTTGCAGAATTGACTTAATAAAGAAATGTAAAAGTAACTATAAATCTGGAAATCTTATCAGCCTTATCAGTTCTTTGACTATTCAGCAATAGATATAGAGGTGGTAAAGATATTTAAATAACACCTTATAAATATTTTTAGTGACTAAATCCAACTTTGATTAAAAACAACAGAATATTGGCTCTGAATTGAGTAGTTTTCTGAAAATGTTACTAACACTAAAATATGTTACTAATTAGTAACATACCCATATTTTATCATACTTCAGTCATTTTCTCTAAAGTTTTTTTATTGCTCTCCTAAGGATTCCTTAATGATAGGGGACTATTATGACACAATGTTATGACAGTGAATTCTATAAGTTTTCAAATATGTACTGAAGCATTTTTAGAATACAAATGAGACTCATTTAGGTTTGAAGACATGAAGAACATTCACCTGATTACAAGTGCTATTGGTACTTGTATTTTTAACATTGGGACATAATCTCAAAACCGTTAAAATCTGCGATTTTAGAATAAAAATTGTAATTTTTTAGTACAAAAATTGTCTCTATATTAATTAGCCGCACACTGCATTGATTTTATTCAAAGAGAAATCGTATTTATGGCCATGAGAATTGTAATCATCAGAGTTGAAGGATCTTACTATCAAGACTGGAATTTAGCTACTGTCCATTGCTTCAAAATTCTGATAGATTAAACAAATGAATTGATTAACTAGAACATGCGCATAACTTCTGAATGACAGAAATGAAAATGTGGAAATCTAAAATGCCGTTTGCCAAACTGTATACACCCAAATTAATGCAAAAAATGTTGTGTTAGTTATTACGAAACACTATATATATCATACTTATCAATGTTAACCGCGGGGCAGTGCCAGTAAAGTCATAGTTAATTTATATCTAAAGGTTGCACTGTACAGGCAAATACTGAATATAATCTGATAATTTCGAATGAAGAAAAGTATTTACTACGCAATGTCTAATGACTTGCTAAGTGGGTCAAGCATTTTCGCCAATTTTCAGCTATCTTTGGTCATTGACCGTTGGCAGTAAAAATAATATGACTGTTATTAATTAGCAAGCTACTTTGCCACTTGAACTCATTTTTCACTAAGAAACTCGTCTAGTGATTAATATCACCTGCTAATGTTTTCGTATTTTTTGTCAAATTTATAAGGGTACCTAATACCCTAAGTCTGATGTATTTAAGTCTACAGTCCTGGCTGTGAAAAACTACGCTAACAAACATATCATTCGATTAAGTCATAAATAGAAGCACGTTATGCGGTGTAGTTACTTTGTGTCGAACATTGTCCGAATCGCATTTGTTTTTTTAATAATACAGCTTACATGATGGAAAGTCATACTGCCGCCCATTTACACTCGCAATGCCAGAGGCCTCACAAGTACGTTGATGATGATACTAAGATTTTTCTTTAATTTCTTTATTCATTCTTTTTACAATTACACCATTAAATAGAATCCCTGGCTACGCAGATACGTATCACTTGTGTTTGAGAAGCCAGTTCTTCAATGATACACTAGATTCATAAAGACAGTTTTAAAAAAAGTAAGTTATAAATTAAATAATAATAATTAAATGACAAAATAAAAACCGAAAGATGGCTATACGCTCTCTTGATGGTCCCTAAATTGGTTTGGAAATACAATTTTGAAAATATTTTGTGATTATAATCTGCACGTTCGTAGCCGCGATGTTTTATAAATAATCATAAATTTGACACATTGATAGTAAGAATGAAAGCGAAACCTCGTTTAGTATTCGACATTTGACCTTCGTATCAGTTCCTTGTTGCTAATATTGTTATCACGTCTTTGAGAATTGGCTAACACTTACCGCTAACGTGATATTTCGTGATTTCATTGTTGAAAGAATGTGCTTTTAATGCTTGGAACATTAAACATTATTTAGATTATTGACCTCTGTGTTTAGAAGGCTACCACATGGAGATTTTTATCTAGGGTAAACGGACTCCTCTAATGTTATGATACAACAAGATTTTCGCCGATACGTACCTGCTGATGGTATGCCTACGAAGATGAAATACCCCTTCTTATGCTTTAAAGTAGTAATGACCAATTGTTATAACTTTTAATGTTATTATTTTATGTGCCATCTGTTTAACAATAACAATGAATGTAAATGAAGTTTGAAGGTAAATTGTTATTTTGTAAAATCTTCCTTATGTGACTGGAGTATCACTTAATCATTTGCGCCTTATTACAATTAAATAAACAAAGTATAAAGGCACTGTATCATTTTAAAATCTTATCTTACTGATAATCCAAATCGCACTACAATGATCTATGGATTGTTCAATTGCACAAATTTCCTTTTAATTTTTATCCCTTCGCATATAAAGAGAAAATTTGTTATTGCTCGAAATTCGAATACGATTTCTCTTACGCCATAAACCCATACGGCTCGTAAGAACTGTGTTAAAATGGTGTGCGGATATTGAAAAGTGTTGGAGGAAGTTTATGCCTGTAATAGAACATTGGATTAGGTTTAATTAGCGAAATGTTAGCTCAAGAGGAAATTGCAGCAGTCCATATCAATGCCGTAACAGTTACAGCTGTTCACGCTATCCGACACGATATTAATCACGTATTATTAAGCCATACAACAAGTACTTTCGCTCAACAGTCTCACCCAGTTTGAAGGAAGATTATGGCAAATTAACAGATTACGATGGGCGGCCGTTATTTATAGCAATACGTAAACTCATTAAATAAGGTTAAGCCTCGGATTATATTCTAGAAATGCTTTGAATTGGAACGTTCTTAAAGCCTCTTCTTCAGATTTGCACTCTTTCTTTAAAGAAAATCAATATTGCTGGACTTTTTTTTTATTTTGTCTAAGTTTTTGTTCTGCCTAGTCGGTTTTAGCCAATACGCTTCTGTAAGTCTGAATTAATCTACATTATTAATCGTCGGTGACATACATCTTTATCGTATGTTATAATAAGCCATTGCAGTCTTTGTTTTGCAACATTGCTGAAACATTTTAAATTTCTTACGTTGTTAGAAATTATTTTTTGTAAACACACACAATAATGCAGTGATTATTATATTATATATAATAGTGGGTAATTAGTAGTAGAAGGTTAGTACTTATAGACTTGTATATTACAAGCAATACTCCTGATCCTACTAATTATAGAAGATTAGTAGACGCAAAGTTTGCAAAGTTGGGGGAATAGTGGACATTGCTGCTAATATAATATTCAGAAACGAAAGCACGATTGAAGCAATTAAAAAAGCAAATCCCAAAAATAATTAATGAAAATTGACTTATTTGACAGAAATAAAATAACAGCAATACTTATTGCTTAAGTCTTATCAAAATCATGTTATGTAGTGTTCAAAGTCCACTCAGCAAAATCACAAAGGCTAAGTGTGTTATTGTACAAAGCGAACTACTACTATAGTCTGAATTAACATCCGATGGTACAAAATTGGATATTCTTAAGCAAAGGTATTTTTCAACGAACTATAAGCGTGATAAATGAAATATATTAAAGACTGGTTGGACAAAATCTTACAGCATTGTGGCATGGTCGTAAATTTCAGTGGGCGTTCACCGTGCGAATTTTCAGTAACGTAATGGATCACATTCCACGTGCATTTTCCAGTATATTTAATGATTTGTTAAGAACTAATTACAAGATTAATTTAATAACGGTTTTAGAAGTATTCTCAGAGATGTATTTCAGGTTTAAATTATATGTAGATACTTTTATTATGTAGATTTGACTGTTATAACATCTGTCAACCGTTATCCTAAATGCTTGTAAGTACAGATTTGAAGTCTTTACCAACTAACCAATACTTCATTTTGCAACAAAGATACCTGGCACCTAGGGACCTGGTATTTTTTTTAATTCACCATTCAGTGAACATGTCTGAACTTTATTAAATGAGTCAACATTCTTTTTTTCAATCATTCACTTATAGATCGTGAGATATTATGTTCGCTATGATGGATGAGATATTGAGCACTTAAGTAATTCTTCAATATACACATTATATTCTTAATGGATGAAGTATTTTCGTTAAAGCGCGCTTCACCCTCGCTATAAATAGGGCCAATTTCGACGTTCAATACTGTTTCGTTTCGGTGACCGTGCCATACAATGACAAAGCGATTATTCAATTTTGTGAAGGCATATTGGAATAGTTCCCCTGCGGTTTGTCGTACCTGATATTCGTTGACTTGATTCAAAAGTATTAAAATGAATATATTACGTTGAAATATAGCACGTTTGCGGTTTACGTCACAAAATGCGCCGTAAATCTTGATGTCCTTCTCTTCAAAGAGAAAGGATATAAATACTGGATATTGATACGATCTTTACTAGTTATCCACAACAGATGGAGTGGCCACACGATCAGAAATGGATCCGAAAACAAAGCTTGCATTGCTTTCACTTGGAAACCGTTAGGAGGCCACCGCAAACTCGGTGGTTCAGTGCGCTCATGGCGGCGTACAGTTGACGTCCAGCTAAGAGCACAAAGCCTGAGTTGGTCAGAAGCCATGACATTGCTGAGGACCGAACAGGCCTTCCGCTATCTTGTAAAGGCCCTCTACCATCGGGGTACCATAAAACAGCAACACCTATACGCGCTGTAGAATATAAAGTATGGAATACAAATATAGATCATATAGCGTAGATAATTGTCAGTGTCAAAGTTCAAGTAGTTGAGCTTATCATAATTGAAGGCGAACACGCCATTCAATCAACTTTTCATGTGAACGTATGGCCAATTAAACCTAGTAATCCTCGTGAATTGAACGTTTTAATTAAATTGTTATGAATATTTGATTTCAGCTGTTTACTGTGGTTATACTCACATTTATAAATTGCCCGTGTATATATCGATCCTCGGGTAAATTATACTACTATGACCTACCTTACCAGCATTTTTTCCAAATCAGTTCAGCCGTTCTTGATTTATAAAGTGTGGAACTAACACGATTTTTAATATTTATTAAAAAAAAATAATGAAACTGGTTGGTGTTTTGGAATTAAATGTTAAAGACAAAAACAGTTGGTAATGTCAAGGTTCGCAGGTTTTTTACTAGCTGGCCATTTTGATTAATTTTTTTATGATTCAGTATCTGTATTTGTAGGCATACAGTACTTTGACTACGCGTCTATACTAAATTATGTATTTACGCTGAGACACACTTAGTAGCAACTTTTTAAAAGTTGGCAGGAACTGTATCTCGGGCTAAGGAGGATTATACGCTCGTAAACCTTCTTAGTCTGAGATGCCACTTAGCCTTGCGCATTTGAAATGGACAAGAGGTAATTAAAACGTAAACATTTTTATGGCTTTGTGTGTACGAAATTTTTATTGTCAACTGAAGTCCATAGAATCATTCGCACGTACAAGTTTAAAAATTGTTTTAATTGTATTTTTTTGAAAATGGAATTTGCGGGGTAGCCGATCTGGCAACAGCCGCAGCCCTAGACACCGACTCTATATGTGTTTAAGTTGCCGGGTCTCCTTTTGATGAAAAAAATGTAGGTTTGTATCCTTTTGGAGCGTAATGCTGGTTCGCGTAACAAATTGACTTGTCGATCCGACCATCAAGACGGTGTGGATACAATCTTGAATATTATGTTTAAGAGCAAAATTCCAATAAACTCTACTTATACCACTGAAATGATGTCCCCAAATCCCAGTATAGAAGTTTATAATTGAATGTTTATAAATGTCTGTTCGACGTCACAAATTCCTGTATGCTCCAGGGCTCAAGCTATTTAAAGACGCGTGGGAATTAGTGACGTCACCAGCCTTATCCACTTTGAAGGTCACTCACCTTGTATGGAAGCCCCGTAAATTAGGAAACCCCACGAATATACGTCTCGATAACGTTTGGTGATCCAATTAAATTTTTGATTTAGTTTGATTCTTAATCCGAAGTTCAGGGGAGCCGAATTTAAAATTGTGTTCTTTTAGAAGTATGTTGAATGATTCGATATTATAAAAAGTGGGCGTATTTGTTTAAATATTAAAGTCACGTAGCGAAATCGAACGACGATCACTCTGAACCGTAGCAAACTTTCACTCCAGCTGAGATTGATCTAAATACGTTATAGTAACTTGTCAGTTATCTAGTTAAATTGTATAGTGGTACAGTCGAAGTTTGAGTCGTATTGAGGAAGTAAAGATAACGCTGGTCGACGACAATGTTATTGCTTTTTTGAACTGAGGAATAAACTTTAAATAGATATTCCAAGGGTTATTCGTTTGGTATTGCTACATTAAGCGAAAGTGGTTATGGGGCAAGACGGATCCCACATTGACGTATCTGGAACCGCGAGGCACAGTTTCATTCAACTAGATCATCTCTGTGGCTTCAATAAAGAAACTCGTACATGCTATTACATATAATTACATCTATTGTATGTTATGTATCTAATATAAATCGCGATAGAGATAAAAAATTTCAATAAGGAATGAATTTATTATTATCAAATGTGCATTTTTGTATAAGGTATAAATATTCTGTGATGGCATTTTTGTAGGACTATTTAATTACATATGTGTATAACTATCAGTTTTGGCGACTTAGCCAGGATGGTTAGTTGATATTTTGAACTATCCACACCGTGTTATTCTGATGGATAAACTTTGTTAGTGCGAAGATTCATTAAATCCATCCAGAAGTTTTTACGTAACTTACACAATTACAATATTAGTGGGATATCAAATATAATAACAAGTTTTATATTACGGACAACTAAGTCGTCAGTTGTTTGAATGCATACATATCCGCACAAACAAACACATTTTCCTGCTGATAATTTTGGTTCTGACGTACTCGGGGCGTTTCAATGCCAATGTACTTATATTAGGAAGTGTCCTCTTTAAGAGTACTGTGATTATTTGATAAGCCAATCATTCGTTTTGTTAAAACGTCACTTAACGCGGTGTTAGTTAAAAAAACTATCCGGATTTTGTAATCCATGATTAGGCAATTGTCCATTGAAAGATCCATCATTCATTCATTCATCCAATAGTTTGAGTTGCCACAGATTATATATTTCTTACCATCGAAGCATAGCATGGAAACATTAAACTCTGTACAGCTATGTCTAGCAGGTTTTATTTGGAGTGAAGCAATGCCAAGGTCGCGTACTCTAAACGCTCAACAAACACGGAATCTGGTTATTCCTGTTCATTGTATGTTATTATGTAAATAATATTGCATTTAATACGTCTTGCAGAATTATCACCGTGGTTCATTCGTAAGCCTCGCCTTCCTACACCGCCTTCAATTGGTGGAATAATTTTATATAAATTCAGAAGATTATTCGTTCATCTTTGTTGTATCAGTATAGTAGTATAGATTGCTTTACGAACAGGGTCGTAAGATATGTTAAATATATATTATATATGATAACACTGAAAAGGTACCGTCAATAAGTATAACATTATTTAATGTCCAGAAAAATGTAATATTTATCTATGACAACACACTCCCACGGTGTTTTGTTAATTGGGCGTATACGTTATCGGAATTCATTCATAACGATACAATATACTCTGTTGTCCGTACGTAAAAAAAGGAATGCGGATCCTGTTAAAATATTAAAATAATTTATAGTATTGATAGTTTCAAAATGTTACCTATACATTAGTTTTTGATTTCATCCAAATAGATAGAGCTCAAAGTATCTAAAGGTTATTTTATACCTTTATAACGTGAGAGTATAATAAAAATTGATTGATTCTTCGTCGTGTCGTAACACCAGTTTCATTTCCGACTGTGAAGGCCGCCGACAGGGTCTTGCAAAACTTTTAGGTTAGCTGTTTCTTTAAACAACGTCTCACATTCGTTGTTTCTAAATATATTACTATAATTTTGTGGTATTTAGGTAACTAAAACTATGTTTTTTTTCGGCCGGTTTTCGATTGGAGCTTTAATGAATTTTGTTGATTGAAATGTATTTAATTCTGTTTTAGTTTATCAAATATTGTTTACATTCTTTGTTTACAAAGAATCAATTATTTGCACCTTTCAATCGAGGGACATACCTTGATTGAAAGGTACAAACAATACCAAGTAGAAGGCTGTTACGTAGCCGACGTGTGAATACTTGGAGACGAGTGTTAGTTCAATATCAGGTATTCAATGTTCAATTATTCTGCTCGACTAACACCTCAATGCCGCTCGAAGTCACACTGGCTCGATTTGTTGCTTTCATATTCTATTGAATTAGACTCCTCAATGGATTCATTCCGGGGAAGATGGTCAGTAATGTAATGTAACTTCTATGGCAACATTTAATTTAGATCGATTTTTAAGTTAAAAGCTCATATTAGCTGAGCTGACGACTCCAATATTAAAATTAAGTTTAAATTACGTTATTGGAATTATTCAAATTGATTCATAGTCTTAATGTGTAATTAGTGTTATGAATACTGACTGTATATGATACGGTTTAGTGTGATATTTATTGTTTTATACCTACGTCATATTTCCTTCACGATATAGGCACATCAGACATCTCTCTCGGACTCAGTCCTGACTGAGATGATTCGACGTTAAGCAAAATCATTTATTAAGAAAATACGCGTATATTTTATTTCTAGTTTCGTGCATTGATAGAGTATTGTTTAAATTGTTCTTGCAAATGGCAATAGATATAACTAACTTTGGCAATTTATTTGAGAAGACATTGAGAAGGTTTCGTCCTCAAAGAGAAATCCACATTTCTCACAAAACGACGCCCCAGATGTTTGAAGGCTGTTAAAATTGAATGATATTATTAAATTAATATTTTAACGAGGACATTTCACAAAGCCTTAATTGGGAACGGTGAAGGCCAATTTGTTTTTGAATAATTTATGTTTTAGAAAATCAATGATGTATTTCATTGTTCTTCATACCAAGTAACGCTGTCGATGTATGAGTTAAGGCAAAAAATATTAAGTCGCGTTTTTAATGGTAACAGTTGCGGGTTCATGAGATACAACCTGGGGCTAGGATAGGGATTATTTGGATAGGGAAATACAATTTATATGAAAGCAGTCGCATGTGAGAATATTTTGTGTCATCAAGTGGTAGCAAACTAAACACCTACACATCTTTATGAATCCAATATTAGATGTCGGGCGTCCCTTGTGTTGCATAAATCAAATAGACGCGTGTTCTATTCAATAGTGCTGAATGGCACAAAGGATCCAATCACAGAGCGTCCTGTATATATGTATAATTATGTATCCAGCTGCAAGTTATGGGCAAATTATGAAGTTATGTTTTCAAAGTGCTGTTTCGTGGCAACAATGTATAGCGGATATAATTGATCCATTTTTGAGTTTTCTAGAGTAATTCAGTCAGAAAATAGTGTTTTTATTGAAATAATGACTGTCGTTTAAAATTGTTTGGGTACGAGAATGTTATCTCTTTCATGACTGTAAAAATGGGATGTGTAAATGTCCTTCAATGTATCATATTGTTAACAGGCATACGAGAGGCGGTTTCCGAACTGCCCGCAAATACCAGTGGTCTTGGAGTGCGTCATCACAGATGATAGTTGGACAGCTGATGATGCACAGCGTCTTACTACGAGGCGTTGTCAGCTTAACGTTGAGGCGCCTTATCTTCTGAAAAAGGTGATCTCGACTATACTTATTCACTGTTTTGGCACGTTAAAGTCGGAGATTTGTTTAATTATATTCACTACAAACAAATATGTGTGACGTCTTAAAACTCAAGAATTATAGGATTTGTCGAAGACAGAACGCTTTTTAGAATTATTTTTATTTATTCAATATTCGTTTATATCGTATAAAAGTTATTATATAATTCAAACTAAGTCAGATCAAGTACAAGTTCCTACATAAGAATATGTGTAATGATCGTTTCGTAAAAATTGTTCTTAAAATAACTTAAAAAGTTAAAAGTTGGTTCTTAAAATCATAAGTTTCAATATAGCTCTCAAATCAGATCATTGAAGCTAGAGCTATAGCTGTATAGTGATTGGAGCCACTTTTAAGTCCTTGACAGTTTGTTTCCCGGGAAATTATGTAGGAAAATCCAAGGTTAATCAACGTTTTCTTTAATCAAAGGTACGTCTCCATCCAATGTGAAAGTGTAAAACTACAATTAAAATTGATTTATATTAACATAAGAAAATATATTTCGTATAGTATTCATCGTATATTATTTAAAAAAAATCTTTTTTGTTCGAGTCATTTATGTGCAGTATTTTGACGTACTCTGGTTATTTGCAGATGATCGGTGTGGACTACGTATACTTTATCCAGAAGAATCATCTGGACCTCAAGGGTCGCGTTCTGGAGATCGAGGCCACAAATGAGACATTCGCATCGAGGGTGTCTGTTGTCGAGAAATGTCGATACTATGTGAGTTTTACGTATTTTTCTCAACGATAAAGCCGTAAAGAGTTCCTTCCTTGCTCTCAGTCAGGTTACCAACTGGACATTCTCTGGTAACTGGAGAAATTCAAATTTGTGGTACCCATGTTTTATCAGTCTGAATTATATCATTTCGAGTTTATAATGTACAACTGTAATATCTGGCAAATATATTACTGTAACGTCTTCTTGATAAAAATGTTTGTGTCTTCCACCCCGAAACAGTGTTGCATGGGCAATCGTGCCAGGACCGCTTCCACGTGGAAATAGATAAATTATACTTGATATAATTATTTATATAATATACCTATTTGTGTTGTATCTGAGCAACTGATAACACTTCCGTCAGAAATGTATGTCAAGAGCAATTGTGAAGAAGAAATCGTGCATGCTAGTTGTTACGTTACAATGAAGAAATTATCGGAATTTGCTACGAATGCCATCTAAAACAAAAGACTCTATAGAAGACTGAATATGTATGGAATGTCCTTGCAAAACAAATTCCATTTATCAAATAGAACTGTATATTGTGACGCTAGGTTGCAGCGCCCTTGACCAAACGGAGCACGAGGCTGTTTTGCGGCACCACCGATTTTAATTTAAAAAAAAAACTACAAGTTCACTTTACTAACTAAAAAATTACCACACACACGTTACACACGGAGTGCTAGGAGGCTTCCAGAATCTAACTCATTGAATTTACATATTAAAATAATTATGAAAACTAAAATTGCAACAAAAAAACAAAGGTAATGCTGAGTTGACTCGGTGACCACAAGGCTAACTTCGCTTCAACTACTTGTATAGTAGTAACTTTATTTAAGTCCATTTATACGGTTATTCAGGTTCATCCCGAGAACACGAACTGGACCTGCTTCGAGCAGAGCGCGCTGCTCGACGTGAAGAACTTCTTCGGCCTCGAGAGCACCGTGGAGAAGATAGCCATGAAACAGTACGCTTCTAACATTGCTAAAGGTACGTAGTGATGATTGTACCAGGGCCTGATATTTATTATGTTATAGATACGCTTATTTCTTCGAAAAGATTACAATAATCAATATGACACAATATCGTTCTTATTTCAATTTGCCAAGTACCCTCAATATTTTGATAATATAATAGGTTGGGGAAAAAGAAATCCATTATTTTTACGTGAACTTCAAGACTTTATTTAACATGTTTTGCATTGTCCGATTTAGGTCAAATATGCACCATTTTGTTCAATAATTTGTTGCCATTTTAATGGTAGCTTCATTATGCCTCTCTCATAAAAGTCTTGGTCTTTATTAGCGAAAAACTCCAGCAATTGATTTTCACACTCTTCCCTTGATGCCAATTTCTTATCACTAAAAAAGTTTTGCAATGCAAGAAAAAGATGGTAATCGCTTGGTGCGAGGTCCGGACTGTATGATGGATGCATCAAAACTTCCCAACCAAGCTCCTGGAGTTTCTGACGAGTCACTATAGAAGTGTGTGGCCTGGCGTTGTCCTGATGGAACACGACACCTCTTCTGTTGGCCAATTCTGGCCGTTTCTGGTCAATTGCTCGCTTCAGACGGTCCAGTTGTTGACAATAGATGTCTGAATTTAATGTTTGGCCATATGGAAGCAACTCGTAATAAATGATTCCTTTCCAATCCCACCAAACGCAAAGCAGAACCTTTCTGGCCGTTAGTCCCTTTTGCTGGAGTTTTTCGCTAATAAGGACCAAGACTTTTATGAGAGAGGCATAATGAAGCTACCATTAAAATGGCAACAAATTATAGAACAAAATGGTGCATATTTGACCTAAATCGGACAATGCAAAACATGTTAAATAAAGTCTTGAAGTTCACGTAAAAATAATGGATTTCTTTTTCCCCAACCTAATATATTGCTTAAGAAGTTTCTTTAAGGTATTTCGGGAATACACACTCTTTATACTGTTCGGTAAGTTATTAAAAGTTGTGCCCTCTCGAATGCGAACACTTTTTTCAATAATTGATTTTTCTCGGTTTTCGAGCTATGCGTGTTGTAGGATAACTTGTTTTTGATTGTAAATTGTATAATGTTAATTAAGTGGTCTTTTTATAAATTTGTATAGAAGAGATAAAGTATGGATATTTGAAAATAATTTTGATAAATTTATTTTGTAATCGCTGCATTTCCACAAGTTCTGTTTTCGGAACAGTGCTCCAATTCCGATTAGATAGTTTAATCAGTGCGATATAAATAGAAAGTGTTTTATCTTCCATATGGAAGAGATTGCGAAGGCAACCTATAAGTAGTAGTTCGTTTTTTCTAATTGGAAATGCCATGCTAAACAATCATTTGGTAAGCAGTTACAATGAATAAAATATAACTGAAGTTCTTGCTCTGCGTATACATTTTGGTATATGGAGACAAAACGGGTCAGGCATAGCAATAACCCATGAACACTTTATTAATCAGGATGTTTTATCATTGGATCGAATCCAGTCGTTGCAAAAGATGATGCAGGTAAACCATATGGTCTCCTCAGGCAAGGAGCTCATCGAAGAGTTCATGAAGGAGGTCTACAATGACGGCGTGAAGGACCTCAGGCCCTGGACACCGTCAGACCCCTCGCACAACCGGGAGCTGCGTCGAGTGGTGTCCCGCGGTACGGAACCGTTATCCCCACGACCCGCCGCTGAAACCAAGAAACACTCGTTACCAGGTGAGTTGACGTTACATTGGCAAATTTTTTTTGTTACACATTTAAATGTACATGATTTTTTGACCTATATTTGTTATTCCAAGATATGGTTCGCCTTGATATTATATTACAATCGAATTATAAAAACGTTGGCTCTCGTCAAATATCGTCTTCTATGTTAAACGTCTAGTGATGAATGTTAAAATGACCCCGTGTGCCAAGCGAAATTTACATTATTATAGGTCGCGTTTATTTACATTTCATGGCCTCAAACGAACACATGAATTATTTAATATTTACCCATTTGGTGGGTTGTTAGCAGTTTGACCCCGAGTGTTTTAAATATCTTAAGGCGTTCTGTGTAAGAGGTTAGATACATGAAGTGCAATTATAAAAATTGACACGTCACGACGTTTAAAACTCTCGCAAGAAACGTAATCTTCTAACCCTGAACCATGTTTTAGGACAAATAGTCCAGACATAAGTTCTGTTAAAAATCATTTTTTTAATGATGAATGAATGTATACTATGTATGTAGTATTTTAAAACGTACTACGTATTTGTTAAAGCCTCAGAAAAATATATTCTATTAATAATGGCCACCTTTGGCTTTTAATCTGTGGATCGATCACTCAATATGACCACATCTATACATTATTTGAAGTCTTTTTTGTCGTTGACCCATGGTAGGTTTGCCTTTACCCTAGATAAGGGTCAAGAAAAGAGCTTATAAAGTTCGGAACGTTGCTTTCAAAACAGGCTCCACAAACAGGTGGTTCGGAAATCCACTATAAATATACGTTTCAATTAAATCAAATACTGTATATAGTCGATAAGCAATTCAGGTTTTACTATACACGACGGAGTCCTAGCGGTAATTGTCATTTCTCGCGATACGAGTTTTTCTTTACTTTACCGCATTAACATCCTTTGTAATTCTACCAGCACGCCGTTGCCCTTATCTTTTCTAGTCCTCGACATACGAAGATACCACGCTATTTTCTTCAACACCTCATTATATCCACCCCATATTGTTATGTAATGTAAATGGCAAACAAGTTTTGAATATAAGTGTTCCAAATTCGTGAAATTGAAATGTTGATAATAGAAAAGTTATTTATGAAGTTACAATTATAATGTAGTTTGGCTGGTGACTGGCACTCATCAACAGCTTTGGAATTATGGAGCGACCTTTATAGTGAGAAAATAAACATATAAACCTGTTCTAGAGTAATAAATGTTGTGTCAACTATTTTAAATGTAATTTTGTGAAATGAATGATTTCGTGTGCGTTATCTTTGAGCAAGACTGCTCTATTTGACTTTATAAGGCCGAAATTTTATCACCTGCTTAGTATAATGACTTATTTGTATAATATACTAGCCGACCCGGCAAATATTGTTTTCTAGCAATCATTTTTTTAGTTCAATAAAAATTATTATCAGCTTTAAGTGTGCAGGGATTTATTTATAATCGAAAGCGTTTTAAACAATAAAAGTATGCTTTATTTAGGTTAAAAAAAAACTATATTAAAGTAACAAATATATTTTTAACTAAAATTCTTGATAGCTAAATAAAAAATAGGGGTTCATATTCATCTGTATCATAGAAAAATAAGAAATTTTAAACCTTTCGCATACATGTTCTGCGATTAATTATGCATGCAGCCGTTACATGCATGGGTCATGCGACATGGCTTTTAAGTGGCTGATTCCCGTAGCCGTGGTACCCGAATTACGTCGATAACCATGTATTTACATCGTAACGCGCATTAGTTTTGGATCATCGCCACTGGATAGACCAATACCAGTCGGGTATGAGTACTAGCAGACTAACTAGCAAATTAAAAACCACATGCTGAAATTGTTCAAAGTGTCGAGTTCTACGAATTTATAGATTGGTCTCGTTTCAAATAGTGAATATTCATAAGTTTTAATAAAAAGGACAAAGAAGTTTGTCCTCCAACCGCGTAAGTTGTTTGCGCCTGTCGCAGCGACACTCCGCTGTCGGTGACACTAATTGGATTCGTGTCAGATATCAGCGAGTTTACAACTTGTTATTAGATATTTATCCATTACTCTTCTCTCTTACAGTCACGTTTGCGTGAAAATTTTACACAAAATGTATTTTTTTTTTAATGTGCCTAGATCCCGAGGCGGTTAGAATGTTTTCAAAGGAAAACAAAAAGGTTACCTTCTAAGATTAGGCTGTAAGGCCACAGTTCCAAGATCATGTAGTTGATTTTATATGAAAAACATGTGAAAATCCTTATCCATTCCATATGATCCCTCCATCCTCCTTTTCCTCCCCAGGTCCTTCAGGCAGGAGTAGCATGGGCGTCGCAAGATCCTCACAAAGGCTGTTAAGGGCGCGTAGCAAATCAGTTCCAAAAGATATTCACTCCACCGAGAGAAAATCTAGTCACGCCCTTAAGTTCCTCTTAAAACGTAAAAGTAAACACAAGAGTTTGGATAAAATGACGTCTACTTCCAGTTTTAACGATATTAGTAAAGAGAAGTGTATGAACGCCTGCAACGAGCAAATGAGCAGAATAGTGACGTCAGCACCCGAGGTGAGCACACCAGATGTGTGCCAATTGCCCCCCTGTGTGTGTGGGTCGACTGACGTCATAGATGCCATGTCGAGATGGGACAGCCTAGTGATAGTGTTGGTGTTTGCAATGATTATAGCCTATTTAATGTCGTCACCTCTTTCATTGATCTTTCCGCGTCAGAATAGGGAGTAAGCGTACGTAATATACGGATTATTTTATTTTTTTGGTATTTTTGTTTGTAGTTTCAGCTAAAATGTGGATACAATCTCTACGCACGTTTTGCTTGTCGTTAAATCTTATCTACCGTTCACGAAACTTACACAATGGCGCCTTTATCAGTGTCTTAATAAAACGAAAAGCTCTCGTAGATGGCTTTGGGACGTGCGTAGGTGTTTATCACCTACAAATTCCTTCTCAGTATTTATGGGAGAGAAAAGTTAGCTATAGTTAGTATAGTTCTCTGAAACAATATTTTGTACTTACCTGAGACTCGATAGCTCTGAAAGGAACATACCGGCATGTATCAGACTCGAAGACCATCATACAAGGTTACCTTGCCACAGGTCTGCGAAATATATTCCATTTAGGTTATTGTTAGGCACCACTCCTCGTTATTTAATAAGGTATGTAGGTAGTCTTTGGAGGTTTAGTCAGTTTCAGTAGGTTTTTGCTCCCAAGTATAATAAATATTAGCATCAACAAATAAACTTTTATTGAACATAATGTAACAATTTACGAGATCGTTGTCTTTAAGCAGCTGAAGTGTTGTTTGACTTTCATAGAGTACCAAATCTATTCTATATAATCTATTAAATATAAGTGGTGCAGAATTAGTATTCTATCAGCCAAAAATGATAGCACGGTTAGGAAAAAGCCTGGATGCAACTGGCAACCCCATTGCAAATACTGCGTACTTGAAATTACTTCCAAGTTCATTCAGAAGTGGGCGGAATGCAGATTGTAATGGATTTAATTGAAAAAGTTTGTGCAGCTGCCGTTCTATTTTCTACTTAGTATTTTCCACTGTTAACTCGTTATTATATATTACAATTGTGTTTACAATACCTGATACATAGAACTAACTAAATGTTGACTAATTAGTAACTATATTAAGTGGATCGCTGCAAAAGAGTCGCTGTAAAATAAGTTTAGTTCCACGACAAACAAATATTGATCGGCGTTTCTTAATTGCGTAAACACAATTTGACTGCACGATACGAAAGAATAGTTGTAAACTTATGATTTTGTTATACAGTTGTATTTTCTACTAAATTCCACTTAGTAGACTATTTTATATACTACTTACACTCGTATATATTAACTGATTAGATTCACGTAAAATGCCGTAGTAAATTTTTGGATAATGATCATCATCATCATTTTTGTATAAATCTCTGTTGCAAGTGCTAATAAGTCTATAATGGTATTCTTGCAGACCAATATACGCTGGACAGTGAATATATAAAACGATACCTGGGAGAACTTACTCCGATCCAGGAATCACGGCTTCTGCAGCTAAGGAAGTGGATAGCTGATCTGCAGAAGGGCAAGGTAATTGCGAGTTCAACTTTAGTGTTAAATGAATATACATTCTAATAATAACCAAAACTAAAAAAATATCTTAACGATTTCAGGTACCAAGCGATACGACTCTCCTTCGTTTCCTCCGCGCAAGAGATTTCAATGTGGAAAGGGCGAGAGAGATGCTCTCCCAGTCTCTCCTCTGGCGGAAGAAACACCAAGTGGACAAGATCCTATCAGAGTATGAAACTCCCGACGTGGTTAAACAGTATTTCCCTGGAGGGTGGCATCACCATGACAAAGGTGGGCTAAAATTTGTCTATTAATAGTATTTTTACATATGTATTTTGAAAGAAAACACCTCATATTTTACATAAACTGTTTGAGTAACGTGACAACCAGTTTACGGACATTTCAAAATGTATACAAAGCTACCATTTTAATAGTTGCGTTGTTTTAATTTTTTTCGCACGTACATTAAATGTCATTATTTATTTATATTTAATACGTATAGTTGATGGTCTCTACGATTGTTTGTTTTACTTCATGATTTATAAAAAACAAATAATTGACTGTTGTTGGGTTACATAATTTTAATAAAATAAGTAATATTTAATCGGTACAATGATAACAGACGGCCGGCCCCTATACGTGCTGCGTCTGGGCCAGATGGACGTCAAGGGGCTGCTCAAGTCTATTGGAGAGGATGGCCTGCTTAAGTTGGTATGTCCCATTACATTTGGTCACTAATTTAACAATTTATATCCATGCCCGTTTGCCCCCGCATTATTAAAAAAAATATGGGTGTTATTTGATTCAGGTTGTTTTAATTTATACGTCTGAATAAGTAAGATTTCTTTATTATTTATTTAGAAAATATTAACAGCCGAGCGGCAGAAAAACGAAATATTTTTAAACTTGTCATCTATGACAAAGGAGATAAGACGTAAATCTTATTATAAAATTTATAATCTAACAGGCGTCATACAGAATGGATTTGACAAATACGAAGCTATGACGCATATCAAAAAGCGGTCAAAGTTCTCTGGGGAGCGATTTTCACGAGAACTAAATGTGTATTGAATTTTTGGAATGTTGAGAAGTCAGGAATTGAACACCTTGTTAAAAAAAACTCGGGGGAAATGAGAGACAAGTTAAGGAAAATGAAAACAATGCTTTTATTGATAAGAATATATTTTTTATAAAAACTAAATATGTATGTCTATCAATGGTCTTAGTACCCATAACACCCACATATAATATAATATTATGTAGATAGTTTTTAATTGCAGCATTTTTACTTAATTTCTATCTCTTTAACTTTCAGACTCTTCACGTGTGTGAAGAAGGCTTAAAACTTCTAGAAGAAGCCACACGATCGTCAGAGCACGCTGTCCATTCCTGGTGCCTCCTGGTAGACCTGGACGGTTTGAATATGAGGCATTTATGGAGGCCAGGTGTCAGGGCTCTGCTGCGAATCATCCAGATAGTGGAAGCAAACTATCCCGAGACCATGGGAAGAGTGCTCATCGTCAGAGCTCCGAGGGTCTTTCCTATATTGTGGACTATTGTTAGCACATTTATTGGTAAGTATAATATATCACTAGATCAGATGTTTTTGGGAGTTGAGATTTTTTAATTTATCCAATGAATTTGATAAGCAAACACACAAAAAATTTAATGACAAGACATTTCTAGATGAAAACACCCGCAGTAAGTTCTTGTTCTACGGTGGCAAGGACTATTTACAAGCTGGAGGGCTACTCGACTATATCCCGAAGGAATACATCCCCGACTTCCTCGGGGGGCCCTGCAAGGTATCTTACTTGGACCACGACTATTCCTTTTTGATTGATTGCCAATTATTTATTTTGGATGAGTGTTCGTTTTCTGTTATACTTACTACAATTTTGCATATTAATGGGCTATTTTTTATGGCAGTCGGACATAGTAGAGACATCATTGTTCGTGCCTCATCGGTTTTACAAATTCGTACGATGCGTGAGAATTATTCGTAAACGTGACGTCATGTATTGTCAATTGTCAGTATTTGTTAATTTAAGTACATTGGGATGTTTACACTAAAAATTCTTTTTGGTTTATTAATTTTCTTCAACTCATTATTTAAAAGTTTTTATTCCAATGTACAGCGTAATTTTACATATAATTAATTTAATGTTTTTTAAATGTCTCGCAATATAAATTTAATCTCAATTATATAGAGAAAGCACATAATGGCTTGACACTTTCAACACTAGCCTCATTCACAAACATAACCGAACTGCACCATTTCTGTCTCTTTTCATCATAGCGGAGACGATTTGTTAGAAAGAGACGACGATTTGTTTTTTATGAACTAATAAATATTATTGCACAAGAACACAAAATGTTAGTTAGTACTTAATATGCACATTTTAAGGCTTTCACTAATGTGTTGGTTATAAAAATACCTGTTTTGTAGAGTTTTGTGCACGAAGGCGGACTCGTACCGAAGAGTTTGTACGTGAGCGGCGCGTTCACCGAACGAGATGGCGATCCTCTCTCCGAAGACAGCATTTACAGATCTGTCAGCCTGGCCAAGGGACAGGTATGACGGAGTAGTTGTAGAAAATGTTTAACGCAAAATATAAATGCTCGTTTAAATCAATTTAATAATGAAGTTGCTGGTAGTCATCGCCTGTATGAAGAGTGGCTTTTGGCAGGTGCACGAGGTGGTCGTGGTGAACCGTGACCCTCAGAGCGTCCTCACGTGGGACTTTGACGTGCTGCGACACGACATCTCCTTCACCGTATTCCGCACGGACTGCGAGCTGCAGCAGGCTGACCACGTCGACCACGCCGCTGGTAAGTGTTGGACCTTGGAACATTGAGGAACAAAATATAATTGAAGTATAGAGCAAATATTCATTCACTGCAGTATCGTGTTTTGAAGAAGTCGTGTCAATATATTTATTTATTTTAATATTCAACAAAAGACAATACAAGTAAGTTCGTCATTAACTAATCACCCGAGACAATACGTAAGTCATTATCATTACATTTTGTGGCTTATGCTTTCTGCATAGAAGCGTTTTTCGATACGCATTCATTAGATCGCTGCTTATCGCTTGCCATCTTTTTACATAAAGATCACCGTACACTGTTATTTTTCCTAAATTTTAAAAATGGATACTACTAACTGGGGTTGCTGTGAAAATGAAATGGCACTTGAAACTTTTATACGATGCATTAAGTGCTTAAAAAATCATCATTATGCGTGCATGTCTCTAGATGAGAACTCTTTTAGTCCCAACATGATAAATGCATGGTGCTGCCCTATCTGCGTGGCTGTGGCCCGGAGAGTTCGAGTTGACGATAATACACCGGTGCGTAATGTCAGCATGTCAAGGGTTAATAAGAGATTGGCTTTGCAGTCGCCGATAGTTGATAGTGAGGACCGTATTACGAGGGATGACATAAGAAAAATTGTACAAGAAGTCATCAAAACCTCTTGTGATGAAATAGTCGCGAACCTGAATTTTGGAATTAACAATAATATAGTAGCCGTAATGAAGCCGTTTAAGGAGGAAGTAGCTCAGATGAATGAATCGGTTAAAATTCTAATTGCGCAGTATGAAGAGCTTAAAACAGAATGTCTAGAGTCAAAAACAAAAATTACTGCTTTAGAAAATGAAAATTTGGACCTGAAATTAACTATAAATAAATTACATTCACGGATGAATGATACGGAACAACACTTACGTCAAAATAACATCGAAATTCAGTGTGTTCCTGAACACAAAAATGAGAATCTTCTGAATATAATAAACGATATTGGAAAAGCAGTAGGATGTGTACTTAATGACAAGGACATTGTGAATTTTACACGCACTGCAAAAGCCAATCGAGAAAGTACCCGACCGCGTTCTATCGTGGTTCAGCTGTCTTCCACGCGAGTCCGTGATCGGTTCTTAGCATCTGTTGCAGCTTACAATAAAAAGAATTCCGCTAGTAAATTTAATACATCAGCCATTGGCCTTCCTGGAAAAGCTAGTCCTATATACATAAGTGAACACTTGTCGCCGGCTAATAAGGAACTACACGCTGCTACTCGATTAAAAGCAAAAGCTCTTGGATATAGATTCGTGTGGATACGCAACGGTCGCATATACTTAAGAAGAAATGAGGAATCTAGTTATGTTTTAGTGTATAATAAGGACATTATTAATTCCTTAGAGTAAGTTGCTTTAAACCCTTTATTGTCTGTCTTTAAATCTATAACACATAATTTGAATTTATTTTATCAAAATACTAGAGGCTTAAGAACTAAAACACAAGATTTTTATACTCAAGTTGCAGTAAATAATTATGATGTAATTATTCTCACAGAGACCTGGTTAAATAGCTTAATTTCCAGTAGTGAACTTTTCGACGATCGATATATTGTATATAGACGTGACAGGTGTGACACTGGTAACTCACACAAGAAAGAAGGAGGAGGTGTTCTTATTGCAGTTTCTCGTAAAATTAAATCAAAAAGAATGATAAATTACGAAACTCGGAATGAAGATGTTTGGGTTTCACTTGATATCTCTGTAGGTAATGCTATAAACCAAATTATTTTTTGTGTGACTTACTTACCTCCACCTGTTACAAAATCAGTCTTAGATAAGCTTATTTCTGATTATAGTATCAATATTGATAAAATATCACATTACTGTATTGTTGGGGATTTTAATCTAGGCAACATTAATTGGCGTGAAGTTGATGATCCTTCATTTGCCATTCCGAGTATGTGTAAATCATTTATGGATTTTGTTAATGTTAACAGTTTAAAACAATACAACGGTATATTAAATAAGAGTAATAAAATTTTAGATTTGGTGCTTAGCAACCTGACCTCTTGTGTAGTCAGTGAATGTCCTATTTCCTTATGTGGCATTGACAACCATCACCCCCCACTGAGCATAGAATTCACTCTATCTAATAATCCTAAGCTTTCCTACAATAAGATTAACTCCAAACCTAATTTCCGTAAAGCCAATTATGACAAAATTTGCAAAGAACTCGAAGCCTGTGACTGGGATGACCTGTTTCGCGACGCGCATGATGCTAACGAAATGGTTGATATATTTTATTCAAAGTTGAGATTAGTAATAAACATGCATGTACCGTTAACTAAAATTACTAATACCTACCCACCGTGGTTCTCTAATGGTCTTATTAAGATTTTAAGGGAAAAGGATAAAATCTGGCAGCGTTTTAAAAAATATAAAAATGAAAGAGACGGTTTTGAGCTAACGTTATTAAAAACTAGATGCAAAAAAATTGCTAAAAAGTGCTATAATACTTACATACAAAACTTAGAATCTGATATTGTCTCTAATCCTAAGCTTTTTTGGACATATATAAAAAACAAACGCGGTAGCAGTTCTTGTCCGGCCCTTATGTCTAATGGGACTGTTTCGACTTCAGATGGTGGTATAATATGTGAAATATTTTCGGATCATTTTGAAGTAATCAACAATATTCAGAATAAACCAGACAATGCTGAAATCAGTGACATATTTACTGAGTTACATATGATTAATAGACAAACTATACCCGTTCCTACTATTACGCATGAAGAACTTCTAAAAAAATTACTAAGCCTAGATAAAAATAAGGGTGCTGGCCCCGATAATATACCTTCCTATTTTATTATTTCTTGTGCAAAATATTTAGTTACCCCCTTATTGTCAATATATAACTCATCATTAAAAAACGGCGTATTTCCCTACCAATGGAAAACCGCTAAAGTTATTCCGATTTTGAAATCGTCTAATGCAGAGATTATCCAAAATTACCGCCCCATATCGATTTTGTCGACATTTGGTAAGATTTTTGAGTCTTTTATCTCGTCATACTTGCAATTTCATTTTAAACAAATAATACATTCATCTCAACATGGCTTCATACAAAAACGATCTACTGTAACTAACTTAGCGGAATTTTCTGAATACATAGGAAACTCTCTTGATTCAAATAAACAAGTGGATGCTATTTATGCTGATTTAACTAAAGCTTTTGACCGGGTTTCCCATAGCCTCTTAATAAAGAAACTATCCTGTTATGGTTTATCTCCGCAGCTTTTACGTTGGGTGGAATCCTATTTATCTAACCGTAGTTTTTTTGTAGTTGTAAATGGATATCAGTCGATGCTTAGATGTGTTAGATCAGGCGTACCGCAAGGTTCGCATTTAGGGCCGATCCTCTTTATTATATTTATTAACGATGTTACTTCCTGTTTTAAACACTCTCACCTCTATTTATATGCTGATGATGTTAAATTTTGCCGAACAATTGAAAGTTTAGATGATGTTGTAAAGATGCAAGAGGATTTGAATAGTTTTCTTCAGTGGTGTGATTCCAATGGTATGGAGATTAATGTTAGCAAATGTTTTTTTGTTAGATTTGCTAGGAAACGTAGACTTATCTTGGCTGAATATAAAATTAGAGATCATATGATTCAGGAAAGAAAGGTTATTAAAGATTTAGGAGTAAATTTTGATAATAAATTAACATTCAACGAACACTACGACCTTATAGCTTCACGAGCATCTAAAATGTTAGGTTTTCTTATAAGAAACTCGCAAGGATTTCAAAAACCAAAAACTAAAATTATCTTATATAATAGTCTTGTTCGTAGTATTGTTGAATACTGTTCTGTAGTTTGGAGACCGCACTATGCAGTACATACATTACGTCTAGAAAGAATTCAAAAACGATTTATGTGGCACTTGGTTTCCTTTACAAGGCTTCCTAAGAAAGAATTTTTATCTTACAGTAAAAGAATATCTCACTTTAAAATGACATCACTTGAAAATAGGCATATAATAGCTGACTTAACTTTCTTACTTAAATTATTAAACAATGAAATTGACTGTACAAACTTATTAAATAAAATCAATTTCCGTATACCACCTAAATTTCCAAGAACTAAAATTGTGCTTTTTTTCCCTCCTTTACGTAAGACTGTCTCCGGTTGTAATTCTCCTGTTATCAGACTGTTAAAAACTGCTAACAGATACTATAATGTTTTCGACATTTTTCGGAGCTCGCACCGAGCGATACGTGCTTATTTTAGGTCTCCAGCATAGCTGATTAATTCTAATTTTGTTTAAGTTTTTCTAAAATTAATTTTGTCCAATTATTGTTTAGTTTAAGTACTTTTTTTTGTGTACCACGACATTTATATGCATGTTGTGTCGTCCTTTAATAGTATGTTACACCGTAGAATATAATTTGTAAGGTAGTTTTAAGTTTTGATTTGATGTTAGTGTAATGTACGTATGGATGACCTTTTTAAATAAATAAAAATAAAATAAATATTAGTTAATACCTTATATTTAATACGGTAGATTTTGATTAAATGAAATATGATTGCAGCGGTCTGCGTGGGAGGGCCGGCCCTGGAAGAGGGCAGATCCCTCCTGGAGGCGCGCGGCTGGAGGGAAGGGGAGCACTACCACCGCGTGGAGCCGGCCCTCGTGTGCCACGACGGGGAGAGCATCCAGGTCGGTATTCAGCTGCATAGCTGGAGGTGTAGGGCTGCCGTGGTCCCGTGTCTTGATCGCACGACTCTGGCGCAGGGCTCCCACGTGATGTCGGAGTGCGGCAGCTACCTGCTGCAATGGCGCTGCGAGCTGCTGGACACCTCGCCTCGGGCGGCGCAGCTCATGTACTTCCACGAGACCCTTGCCAGCCACCACTACAAGTGAGTCGCCTCATTTCATGTAATAAGAGTTATTGAAATAGTTCACTTAATCTAGTACCCCTCAAAGGCCGGCAGCACACCCGTGAGCCTCCAGGAGTTGCAGCTAAGTGGGCCGATCCCATAAAAAGTAAACGATTTTCTTTACTATACAAATAACATGTGTTATGCTTACGTCATTCTATGTGAAAACTGGCATTTTATATTCTCTTGAGGGAATAAGAAAATTGGCGGGTATTTTCGTGTTTCCCCTTGCCTTGAGCTCGAGTGTGAATTGCTAAAATAGATTGATACTTACGGTGTGCTGTGGTAATTAATAACGAATGCTGCACGCGTTTGAACAGCTGTAAATGTCTGACCCACTTTCGCAGAGGTTCAATGTCGAGCCTTCAGTCGGCCACCAGCGGCTTCTCGTGCTTGAGCAACAAGTCGGGCAGCTCCTGCCCGTCGCGGTGATGCGAGCTGCCCGCGCCACGCTAGAGCGGGCAGCGGAGCGGAGAGCGGATCCTTTGGACCCTGTGGCACCTTTATCATTTGCGACTTAAACATTGAGGAAGGAATCCCATTGAATGTTTCGAAGGTCTCGCACCCATACATTTCGTATTTGTCATAAGACATGTCGTTTTTGCATGTAATTTGGACTTAGAAAATTATTATTAGACAAAACTTTGAGTCTAAAGCACTCTTTCGTCTCTATCTTTCAAATCGTACAGCCAAGTGAAAAGTGATTTCTTTGGCCGAAATTAATTTCTCTAAATTAGAATAGTGTTAAATTAAATGAGATTAATGGCTGATACATTTCGAAGCAGTTGTTCACGCCTTAACTTAGAAAAAAATGTGGAATTGAAAGCCGTTATCGGTGAGATAAAGTAATATTTACGACCCAGCTGAGCGTCTCATCGCAATGAGGGCCTTATCACCCTGCAATAGAGTCTATTTTTGATTACGAATTCGAATATGAAGCCAATAAATGAAATAATCGTTGGACGTGCAAATTATAACGTTCTAAATACTTGGTGAATAGATTTTTAGGTCATTGTTCATCGTTAGCCACGAATTGTGAAGCTTTCGAAGCTGTTGAAGGTTTCGGGTAGGTTGTTTTCGTATAGTTAAACTATATATATCCTCTTCTGTGAGTATTTCCTATAAATGATTCGGTCAATTGTTGTTTGTTACGTGTGATAATGTAAACGTAAAATTTAAAATAACTCGATGAGGATGAGAAACCGATATATCCTTCTTGTGATACAAAAGATTGTGTGACGGGAAAATGAACCCGCAACTCCACGCTGATTTGTTTGTACGTTTACTTTGCGTGACGTCTGAATTGTAACTCAAATTGAGGTTTGGTGCGGCCGATATGGATTGAATGTCATTATTTTTTCATACATCAGATATTATAATAATTGTCGTCTAATAAAAACTAGATTAGGCTATTCGTCCACAGAAAAATGTTCAAAAATTACTATATATTATAGGTCGGTAAGAATCTCAATTATGTATAAAACCACAAAATTAGGCGTTGGCTCTGTAGGTGATCTCTGTCACGTAGATAGTGATACCCCGTGGGTATAGAAAAAAAAACTACACTTTTGTTGTGAAAGCAAAGATAAATGTGGATTTCGTTTCGGTTACGATTGGGGTACAGAGAATACGAAAATGCCAAGACAGGCCTAATAAACTCTTATTGTTTACGTAAATATCATAACATTGATTCCTGGTCTCGTAAATGGTTCACCTGCTCTCGCTATCCGGCCATCGTAAGAGTTAAGAAATAGCATTAGAATTCATAGAATGAGGCATTATATTGCGGCAGACCCTAGTAGAGAATTCTGTTAGACAAATTTACTAGCAATATTCCACGAAAAATCTCAATGAACGCTGTTCGTACAGGTTGCCTCTTAGTTCTTGAAACGTGCGTCGAGTGTTTTAGGGATTTTTCGCGGAATGTTTTAGAATTGGGTGAATATCACTATGTAGATGGCGCAACTGGATGGAAATATTACAAGAGAGATTGATCCAAATTAAGGAAAAATGCAGCCGCTGATCCATTTTCTTAGATAATTTTGAAATATGATAATAATATTGGGACTCGTTAACAAATTATTCATATTAAAAACCGAAAACAACACTTCAGTTATTTTCGAGGTAGAGCAGTAACTAGGTTATAAAACAGGAATTGCGTTTTGAACGATGAAATTGATTAAACTAAGGATTATTTTAAGATTATTATAAATATTTTTTATGTGTTTATCATTGATATTTTTTTAATGCATCTGCAAATCCAGAGCTACTCTATGAAATTGTTATATTAGGAAATAATATATCAAAGTAGAATTTATCGACTATTAAAATGAAAATCTGAATCGTTCTTTTATTTTATACCTCCGTTATTATCAAGCTCTATGCAATAGTACTTTATCAGTCATTTATTTGAAAAATGGCTCATTCCTGTTGATCGTTGGAAAGCCGCATGAATTCGATAGAAGAGTTTAATCGCATGTACGTTGAGTATATATCAGTTCGGCCTACTATAAAAACGAAAATGATTACGTTTCCATCGCAATATTCGTATAAATTCAAATGGCCAAGGCGTAAAATTGTTAGCTTATCAAACTATAAAGATTTGTGAAACAGTTTCGCAATAAAGGTTTTCCAATCAAAACTTATGTGCGCCGTAAAGCCTTATCTACTGCCGGTTGGCTACGGTTCTTTACTTCGCAAACACAATCCGTGGTTGTAAATCTATTGTAATTTTCAATTTTATATCCCCATTTATTATAACCACTTTATTGCTATCGACATTTTGTTGCTATACGCATCGTATAAGTTCGCAGCAAGCTGAATATACTTTTATGGTTCGTTAAGAGTCAGAATTTACTTTCAGCTTCAAGTAGTTAGTTTTGAATGAAAATATCGGGAGAGATTTGACACGCGGTCGTTAAGCGTCTAGGTAAATAGGAGCTCATCAGTGTCAGGGATCGAATCCGGGGCCTCGTTTGGCATGTGTTTTCGTTTTTGTATGATTGCTACATATATATTGACTATTATAAGTTCAGGCACTACACTACTACTACACACTACTTTTGGCCTAGTTACAGCTTTACTAGCAGTGGAGACTTCATACGATAACACAATCAACGCCACGGTAGCATTACGACTCATTCGAGAAATACTCTAATGATCAATTAACTCTGTTGGAATATTCTATAAGTTAAGTTTCTTTACAGAGAACGAGTTAGGTTACTTAAGAGATGTTGTGCGACGCAACATCCCTGTTAGGTGGGGAACCGTTAACGTGATACGTGTTTAGTTTTATAGAAAATCCAAAACAATTATATAAAGGTTCTATATGCACTCAATGATTGTCTTACTGATAGTTAGGAGTTTTGTAGGAGGGCTTTAACATCTCGACTAATAATTGTGTACATGCTAGATAAACTAGAAATGTTTAACCGTACTGAGAGAGACGGTTGACTGGTTGAGAAATTTTTAAGGGTTTTTTAGACTTTATAATATACTTATTTTAGAATACATTTTACACGCGGTGGATTAACCTAAAGGTAGTTTATAAGTTGCGTTATGGGTGCTAATACTGGAATAACGCCCACATATCAACCATAATGCTCATCACATTGTCATACCCGGAATTGAACCGGGACCTTTTCGCCATATCGATCATTGGGTGGTCAAGACACTATAATAAAACATTTTCCTACACGAATATATATTGCATGTTTGAATGTTTGTGAAGGTGGAAACGATACAAAAGTGCTTCGTTGTTAGTATAGCACCAAATTAGACGCTGACAACCTGAAAGTTCTAAAGAGTTTGAGACATTCTAAATAGGAGACCACCAGCGTCGATTATACCGACTTCAGGCTGCAACCTTCACCAGCGCCGAAACGACACTAGGAGATGACAATAATGTTAAGAACACTTTTGAGCAAACACTTTTAACAAGCATACACTTGCTTTATCGCCATGCAACCTTTATTCTTAATCATTGACCAATCATTAATTAAATGTTGTCAATAATGTCAATTGTTAAATTTATATACTATACAAAATTCATTAAAATTTAAACTGATTAATCTTTCAGTTGTGTCTAACAAATCCTAAATTGGGGGACACGAACTAACGCTTCTTCAATAGTTGTAGAAAGTCATATCCGCCTTATATATTTGTACGTAGCCATACATGAGAATGATGTCGATTCATGAGACAAAACGACACGAGCCGGGGCGAACAAACTAGTTCATTTCACAGTTTGTCCAGCCGCTCGGGTCGACGGCCTCACACCCTAGTCTTGCCGCTTCTTTTTTCAGTGCTTTTCTTCTTTCTGTAGGTACACTCGTCCTGCGTGAAAAGCTATCAGAGATATGAACATTAAAATTGCCAGTTCACTTACCCGATGTCCGCATGTGTCCAATGTTTTACCGGAACTCCTGAAGGCTTTTGTATTCAAATTTTCATCCGATCGAAATTCGTTGTATTAATGTACGAAATTGTACAATAAGTTATTCATCAATTTCTTTTTCTTGTTTTTTACAACTCTTTCGCGTTCTAACGGTGATAACAAATAAACTTATTGATTATTCCATTTAAAAGACTTGCGAGCACAAAAAAAATGTCGCGCGTTGGCAGCGTCCGCGCTCCCAATTCGAACTAGCTTGAAAAACTAATAGTGTTTGCTCAAGTGTTTTCAGAAACAATTGTTAAGGACTTTTCTACTGTGACTTTTATAATGCTGCAGCAAAACCATGCAATATTACTTTTGCAAGGCGACAAATTTTTAGAGGGCCATACCTAGTCGTCGTATGATTAGTAAAAACATTCATTTTTATTTATTTCGGAAGCGTATAATAATTAATGCAACAAGGGTTTATTTTTTGACATTCGCATACTGAAATACAACTTATCGTCAGGGCTTACTTTCTAGCTTGAATAAAAACCCTATGCAGTGCAAGCTGGATATAAAAAATGTGAAATAATTTGTGGCACCAAGGTAAGGTTTGTTAATATTTTTGTCAACATAATTAAATATGGTTCGCTTTTCTGCGACCCATTACACTTGAACTTTTAACAACAGTGATGAACAGTATTTGTATTACTCTACCAACAAACAACAATGATTATTTTACCAATACAACGGTCTACTATGACATTTAGAGTCAAAAAAGAAAAGATAGGTTTTGGATTGGCAAAATTCTATTAGACCAATTTATTAGCAATATTCCACGAAAAGACTTGACGCACGTTTCGGCTCAACACTTTTTTAATTTAGTGCACCATAGTTAGAGGCATTCATACTATTTCTTGGTTGTGGTTGTGGTCGATATAAGGAGGTTGTTAGCAAAAAAGGTTCGTAACGTAAAGGAATATTTTATATTGGCTCTTATGGATAATTCAAGAATTTCTTAAATCGAGGATACTCGTTAATTTTTTTAAATGTGCACTAAATGTATATCTATATATATTATTCTTTGTAAACCGTTAGTTCATTTTGATTAGTGCTTAAGATTTTCGAATAGTAGAAAACCAAACCAAAAGGAATGTATTGCAGACCCGACAGATATGTAAAGTATTTTCACTGATAATTAATGCCACTGACTTAATTTTTATCGCTATGAAACAATAACGTCTCCATAACGAAAATTATTGAATTTTTCATTGCCTTATCTAACCTTTTACGACCCAGTAGCTGACATTCTTGATCAGCGTGATATAACTGTAATGGACTCATATCTTACACGGATCTATAAAAATACTTAAAACAAAAGTGTGTGTGGGGTTTTAGGAAATGATAAATCATATACTGATTTTTTAGTAGAAGGAAATCTGGAAAATAGTGCATTCTCAAAACATAATTTAATATAGCTATTTTGTGCAATAATCCAATTTGAGTTCGAACGGCAACATACACAGTATTAATACAAGTGTGCTTCTAAGTTACGACCCACATACAACCTGCGTTTCTTTATCAATGTTGATAAACTGTGCAGTCGGATAAGCAGACTGAGCGTGAAATCGCTGTTAGCTTTTATAATTACTACAGGTTCTTATTTCGACTTATAATTGCTTTTTAATTTCACATTTCTTCATACCTAAGTTTCTTCTTGACTGTTACTCATATTTATTAATAAAAGAATGACGTGTACAATGTAAGTACAACTATTGCTTCAGTGTAAAACAAAACGCCTGCTCAATTAATAATGCAATTTCAACTATTCATGTTATTTCTAATAATAAAATTGGATTAATATGCATATATAATATTTACATAATTTTGTCTTATAAAATCTACTTAATTTGCCTTTATGACATGTTTGTAGTGTTGAACTGTTTATATTGATTACAGTTACCCACCAATTATTTGAAATATATATTTAGAATCCACCATATTTAAAATACATATAATGAAACAATAAAGAATTACAGATGCATATATGTTATATATATTGTAGGTATTCAGTTCAGAAATGTTTTAATGTAAGAACGTCTTCGGTAGAAATAAAACTATCTTAATTTCACTTTTACACTCAACTACTACAATAATTTAAAAGTTTGCCCAAAAATTAACACACAAATAATACACCTATCTATTTGGTAAACAATTAAGACAAAACTGTACCAATTTGAAACATTTAAAGAACGGAACATCCTTAAAAAGTAAAGAATAAATTAAAAGTACAAACACATAAAGCATATACAAGACGCAATAAATGGGTATCATTATTATTATATATTCTCTTCACTGTTGGGTCAAAAATGTCAAAATAGATAACTGTCGGCATCTGACCAAGCGTTACACAAAATACCTACAAACGGGAATACTGGACGCGAAGTGGACACCACCGAACTATATCTATCTTCCTCTTATCCATTCATTTTCTTTACGTCAGCTGTGCTCACTGTGATATTGTCTCTGTCCCACCCGCCAGTTATTAGTATACTACTAGTAAACCTGTGTACTACTCAGTATTCAGTTTTCTGCTATGCACGGACGAGGTGCTACTAGATGCGGTTAATTATGATTTAGTTGAAAGAGTTTTATTACTTATTTGTTATGATAATTAAGAGATAAAGTGAAGATGAGTTCGTTTGATGCGTTAGTGAAGTGCCGGCTGTGGTGCCATGCATTAGCGAATCCGATAAACTTTGAAAGTTAAATAGTTTTCGATGTTTAGCTGTGTGCTTTTTGTGCAATAGAAGCTGCTAACATGGGAAACTTTCTATATTATTTTAATGTAAGTTTTTTTCTATTTATATTATCGAGAAATCAGTTATCGTTACATTATTCACCGAAGAACAAACAAAGAATTTGGATTGATATTAATTTTTTTCTAATATATGATTTGTTAACCAGGCATACTATTATCTAATAGTAACTGTAAATTTTCCCTACATGATATACGTTAATTATGATTTCACCTTTTGAATGAATCTTTATTTTCCTTATTCGAGGCTGCATTCTTAGAATTCAGTTTACGCCATAAACGTAAGTAAAATTTGTCTCTGTCTTTTATCAATATAAAAGTCACAAACTGATAGAAAGTCGTGCTATCTTCAGTGTCTATAGAAAGAACTGGCGAAGACCCAGAATCAGTTTATTTGTGTTTTCATCTTGACATTAGTTATATATTAGGTACTTACCTGCTTTAAGCATTCGATATCGTGGTCTCGAATACCGATGTCTGATAGTCATAAACAACTCTATATATTACGCCTACTAAGCAATTATTCTTATAGAAGGAGATTTAGATCCAATCCGATCCAATAATTCGTAAAAAAATAATAATATAAAATAAATTTCTTTAGAACACAATCCGAGTATTTTATTGTTATGCCTATTGACAAAATGTATTTTATAAAATACGGTCCTGTTTAGCTTTGCGTCCTTCGACCGACCTTTGTTAAGTAGAAAATATGGTATAGGTCGAAAAATAAAAGAAATAAATAGTAAATAATCTGTACATGCATCTCGTTAAGAAATTGTAAAAACTTGACCGCCAAAGAATGTTTAATATCAAGCAGTTGAATGACCTTCACAAAAGTGATTGATTGTAATTTTGACAGCGCGTAGAAATAAAACTCACTCCGACAGATTTCTCTGTAGATGATGTGCTAAAAGAAGTTATCCGTTCGTTATTTAAAATGTTGATCATACAGCTTTGTGAAAAATGCATCATAAATTTAGATATTGTTTAAAACATCGACACATTTAAACCCACACAAACCGACCTTAAGACACAATAGACTCAGACGGAAGTACTAACAAGATCTTAATGTTCCTGTTTAGAGGATGTCTTTAATTCCAGATCGTTTATTCTTGCGAGGTCTGCCTATCACACTAATACACAAAAGGTTTCCAAAGCGATGAAGATATTCATACTATTCTCATAATAGATATTATAAGATTGTATATTTGTGTTGGTTGTAAACACATCACTAATGAATTTGACAAGAAGGGTCATAACAGTACTTTTACTTATTATGCCCTTGATTATGCCAAAATAAATTAATATGACATCGCAACCTCTATAATCTTTACATGGAAATTCGATGGAAATATAATAACGAAAGTTTTATTGTGAACGTCTGTTGAAATCAAAGTATTAAGAAAACAGAATGTGCAATATGATAGGGGCAGAGTGCACGCGACCGGTCACTGTAAACGAGATAATTTGATTGTGAACAACACTACAGTCTATAAAACAAGAGTAATGAAATTAAAAGCAGTTGCAAGATGATAATAATTCCTTTCTATAAAATGTATTGTTGATAACGCTTTTAGTTGTTGTCCTATGAGAGTGTCGGAAAACACGGAGTCACTAGTATTGCATTTATACATTTGAGACATATTTACTAATACAAATCTGGACAAATAATATATAAAAATACCTAATGAATAGTTAAAATAACATATAATATACGGCTTCAGTTAACATAAAATATAATTATAGTATACATACGGAAATCGCATATTAACATTGCCGGAACGTGCTTTAAATAGATTGGCTATGTTATAAATAGAAGTATTGAACAATGGCTCGAATGACAAAGTGTATGATTTCATTCCAGGCTAACACATTGTTGTTATTCTAACATGATTTACACACAATAATTAAGCAAAGTTTATATTTCCATTGCTGATTTTACGGAGGCAGGTCTAAGGTTAATTTTTTTATTACTATCTTTTGAGGAAACTTGTTGCAAACAAACACTTTGATTAGATTATAGGAACTCAGGAACTGAGTAAAATGCTTCTTTGCATCTTAAATATATTTTTTTGCCATTCATTCTCACTGTTTGCATATTTAATATGAAATAGAACTTATGCTCTTCACCAGCAAAATTTAAAACGTAAAAATAGCCAGAAAACATAATTAGCAGAACAAAGTCATTTTAACAGAATTAAAAACTGTACTGTGTAGTCGTAACCTGTTGTAACATTTCAATTTATTTGCATCAGAGTTTTATAAATCAAACCCTATCACAAATCCTATCAAAAAATCACAAACTCCAATATGACGCAGTACTTCGCTCACTCACGTACTAACGAATTAATAGTAATACTTAAACTAATATAAACTTAAATCTTTCGATATAAATGTCAAGCTTCCTTTAAGTAGAAAATACATTTTAATTTTTTATATAATACAAGTTTTGAATTATTCACTTGTTTACGAATTACAAACTGTAAACTGATGAGGTTTGCGTTTTGTAATCTGTGTCGCAGATTGTTTACATATTTTATATCTCCTCAGGTATAGACAACCATTTCATGATACCAAAAACAATAGGTTTTGTTCAAAACTTCACCTACATTTTTTTAATTGACACATTATAATCTGTTACACACAGAATGAAACATTTTAGATTTATTGATTAATAAAAACTTTAAATTTATATTGTTCCTCCTGCACGCAAAACCTACGGAATAGATTTTCACGATTCTTGACAATGATACAGATTATATATAGAATGCAATTTATGAATATGTGTATGGCTGGACTATAATCGAATATTTCAGTTAAAAATCCTTATATACTATTATAACCTGCAAATTGCCTACGACAAAGTTGCCCACGAACAGTCGCAAATTGTGCTCCGCTAGGCGTAAAAGTATAAATAGAAGAAAAAGTCTAGCTGATAACCGGTTGTGTACCTCTGACTTGCTAATGTGAGCGGTAGAACAGCTATCTAGGCCGTTGCCCGTGTAAAATTAACTCAATATACTGAATGTTCACAATTACATATGCTAAATTATTCTCTCATGAGATTGTATTTTGAAAATAAACACAGTAATTAAATAATAACTCTGTTTAAAATATTTCGCTTTTTACTTATATCATTCAACGAGAACATATATTTTTCGTACAAAGACCTTCTTCTCTTCTTTGCGTGCCTCTCCATTACTGGAGGTCGGCTGTCAGACTTTTGTAGCGTCTCTTGTCTCGGGCCAGGTGCAGCAGCTCCTCAGCAGTTCTAATACCCGTCCACTCCCTAACGTTACGCAGCCATGATTTCTTCCGCCTACCAACTTTCCTTTTACCTTGGATTTTTCCCATCATTATAATTTGGAGCAGTTGGTATCGGTCATGGCGCAACACGTGACCTAGGTATCCGACTTTACGCTGTTTGATTTGCTGCATCAGTTTTCTGGTAGTTCCCATACGTTCAAGGACTTTTTCGTTAGTGACCTTTTGGGTCCAGCTTATGCGGAGCATGCGACGATAGCACCACATCTCGAATGCCTCTAGGCGTCGCCGAGTGGCCTCCTTTATAGTCCATGCTTCACAACCGTAAAGAACTATCGGCCATATGTAACAGCAGAGGATTCGAAACCGGAGCTTTAGGTTCAGATGACGACAGCACAGTATTCCTTTCATTTTATTAAACGAACCGCGGGCAATTTCGATACGAGTTTTGATCTCTTGATCGGAGTTTTGAACTCCATTCTTTATTGACCCACGTTCCCAAGTACTTGTACTGACGTACCTCCTCCAGCGTTTTTCCAGCCACCTTTATGTCAGATCGTAAGGTGTCGTTCTGTGAGACTATCATAACCCTGGTTTTGGCAATGTTAATGGATAGACCATCTCTCTCAGAAATAGCGTGGACTCTGTTGATTAAATTTTGCAACTGTTCGTTCGATGACGTACAAAGACCACACTAGGGGAATCCTACCTTATATATTTACATAACACCCAGACTACACTCAACAGATAAGCTCCTCATAGACCCTCGTTTCGGGACATGCGGTGTGTTGGAAGCAAAATAAAAGCTGATAAACAAAGTCTTCAAAACAATTTCTTAATATTTTTTTATACAAAACGGGTCAAATTATTTGAGCCAGAGCGTAAACATTCAAACTGCAAAAATGTGATGCCGGCCTTTTCGAAATCGTAACGTTTAATTGAGGGATCCTGAGTCGTATTGCTTCGAAATTCCTCGACGGGAAGATTTATACGACCCTAATGACTTTTTAAAACCTTTTTTTATCCGATCTGCAAAGTATAAATATCTAAGTAATCCTTTGTTGCCGTTACAAGTAACATCAATATGAAGATTTAAAACCTTGAGCTCATACATTTATTGCCTTTGGCCTAAATAAACATAATGCGAACGATAAATCCGATACAGGATCCTCCCTTTTCATCTTTACGTAATTTATTATCTCTAATTCATCTGTTGATAAGATGAAGGTTCTTTTTATGAACAGAAAATTAAATTGTTAAAATAATACGGTGTTGCCCGGTAGTTGCAACGACTAGTTGCAGTTTCAATATAATTACTCTAAACCACAGAACTATCGCTTGTCAAATCGATTTGTCAATTTTTTGTATAATAAATCCACAGAATACAGCATCAAAAACAATCCTACTGTTCTATTTTTTGTCTGTGATCAAGTAGCAGGAGGTCATATATGGCTATACTAAATTGGCCTCATGCTGTTTGCCTCTGTGCCATTTGCTTGGTATGTTTGTATTTGCGCTCACTCGTAAAACGACTAGCCCATTTTTATAGCACATTTAGTTAAGTTATACCTCATGGGTGCGTCTTATTAGCATCAGAGACTTAGCTATAGTAAATAACGGCGTTCACGACTTAATAAATGTAGTTTTATCTTTGCACCACTTTCAGTAGTTGCTCGCAGAATGTACAACACATAGGAGACATTTTATTCGAATGAGTTTTTCTACACTAATGCTTTTAAACAATCTTAAAAATATTAGTGTAGATAAAACACCTTTTTAAATCCTTCAAAAAGCATCATATGCTTTTTTCCTCACATCTGTGTATATAAATGAATTGATAAGTTAAAAACGAAATATTAAGGTAATAGTAACATAATTTTATATAATAATAACTAGCGACCCGCCCCGGCTTCGCACGGGTGCAATGCTGATACTAAATGCACTACAGAAAAATAAACGCGTCCGATCGCTGCTAAATTCAATTATTTAGTAATTGCTATAGGAAAACCGCGGCCTCAGACTATTATAGGCACGCTCTTGCCGCACCGGGCGGTCGGCCGGTACCGCCGCAAACGCTGCGACCCGCAATTTTTAATTCTGTAATATCTTCGAAAATATTCACTTAAATCATACGGTGTAAAGGGTCATATAGATCTATATTAAATGAACAATGTATTCAAGGTATTTAATTGGTTAAGGATTAATGCGGTAGTGGTTAAAATCGCTTCGAAAATTAGCCATTATTTGTCGTAAAAAGTAAATGACAAAAAAAGTTATTGTGGGTTATCCATAAGAGATAGACATATACCATCATGGACTTTTCTGTAGACCTTTTCAATGTGTACAATACTTAGTACATTATTTTGTAAAACTCGTAGGGTTCAGCCTGCGTTTGCAATGTAAGCGGAGAAAATGTAATTATTTACGACATCACATTAGAAACCTCAAAAATACAACAGTACTTCTCTACTATTTAATGGATGTTAATATACATATAAACCTTCCTCTTGAATCACTCTATCTATTAAAAAAAACAGCATCAGAATCCGTTGCGTAGTTTCAAAGATTTAAGCATACAAAGGGACAGAGAAAGCGACTTTGTTTTATACTATGTAGTGATTTAGACATCTGTATAGTCTGCATCTGTCAGCGTCATATAATTACTACTTTTCTTATATTAATTTCGAATATACTATTACATATAAACACCGTATGATATCAACAAAAAATAAATTTAGTCAATATCAATTTGATATTATACTACGCATTTAAAAAATACTTCCAAACGTAACCTACACTAATGATCGACAATTAACACATAAACCAATTATTTAGTTATTAATAAAATTGTTGGCTATTGTATTGTATACTGTTACTAACGAATTATCTAGCCTAAAGTCTTGAAAAAATGTCTTTTCTATCCATTGTCAAAATATATAATACTCTCGTCGAATCTCGAAGTTCTCATCTCTGGGCGAGAACTCTTGATCGTATTCAACGAAGCGCTTCGAATCGCGACGACCAGTCACTGCGAGCAGCGTGATCCTTTGGCGCTGTGTAGAGATGTACTCGTACTGTACTCTCTGCATTGACAGGCATAATACGACATTCCGGCGAGCACCACCGCTGTGTGGAGTCAGCTGCCAATGGAGGTACTACCGCACTCTGTCACTCTGGCATTGTGAGTGTCCATTGGCGGCGATGTCAGTTAGCATCAGGCCCGTTCGCGCTCTATTTATGAAAAAAATAAACATTTGATTATTTATGTCAACTGTAATTCACGACTGCTAGTTTCTCTCAGCTTCTGAATAGCTGATCAACGTAAGAATTTTCAATATTTGAAAGTGGAACTCCTGTATATATATACAAACGAACGTTAAATGAAATACAATAAATTAATATTTAACGATCTTATGAATGTTGTAAACGGTTTTGCTGGAATGAAAATAGGTAACTTAACAGTAAGAAGTATCTAGGTTAACATAACAGTAATGTCAGTTATGAACTTCTTTAATAAACTAGGTATATAATTCTCATAGAAAGAAATCTCATGAATTATAGAAATGGGCACTATTAGAGTAGACTATAGTTGCTATAGTAAAATATCGAGTCTTTCTCTAAGATAAACTTTTCCGTTGCTAAATTATTTGTTTCGCGAGACATAAAATTGCCAGATCGTAATAAAAACTCGCAAATGCAATCACGGTAATATGATGTAAAAAGCATCTGTTTGAGCAGTCTGCTCTCCGTTATCAGGGCACGAACGAAGGCCGAGCTATAAATAGACGATCTATTTACTTTATGTTTGTGATATGTACTGTGCCTATTGTGTAATGCATATTTTAAGACAGAAAAATTCCGGTTAAAACAGTTTTTATTACACACGAGCCTGACCAGCCCCTTTATTCTGTTATTGTAACTAATCGAATTCAATTCACCTAGCGCAGTGGTTGGTCAATTATGAGAATTCGGCCTTTGTTTTTTATAGAATTGCCCTTCAGGGCGCGTCAAAGTTTATTGCGAATTTTATGCGTATAGTGTAAAATAATAATAAAAAATTGAGCCCTTATTCCCATCGAAAAGTTCGCTCACTTGAGTCGACATAAGTTGACCACTGGTACACACTTCGCGCATTGCGACATTAGAAGAGTGGAATGTGTAATTCCAAGTATTGTTTATTTCTTACAGTTAAGTAGGTGCTTAATGCTTGCCATTAGCTGATAATTACTTGATTGACGTCCGAGAGCGTGACTTACTGTCGTTTCACACGATCGCGATATTACATACAACGAAACTGGTATTGCTCAAAATTGTATTTATAAGAAATCATTTAAGTTTTGAACTGTACTTGAATTGAATTTAAATCCTGAGGACACTATTATCTCATTGAACGATGTTTTTTATGTATAGGTATCAGTACTTGAATTAGAAATAAACATTCTTTTCCTTCTACACCATAAACAAAACTTTTGTGGACACTAAGAACAAAAAATACTCTCAAAACTGCTGCCTCATGTTATAGTTGTTATATAGTCAAACTTTTACAAGCCTTATTTTATTTATAGCCATAAAATTCTGCTTGTTTTTATTAAGGGTCTCTATATAAGCTAATTAATTGATACAAAGAACCAGATGCAATACTTATACAGTTTGTGGACAATTAATATGATAGTACGTTCCCCTAGAAGTTTAACAAGCGTATGAAAGACGAAATGATGAAAGAGATCTGGGAAAAACTTTCATTGTTTGCTGGTATCGCTACATATTCTACTATCAAACGAAATTATAGTAAAGTATAGACATAACAGCATACGGATAAAATTTATTCCCCAGTCGAACGATTCGATAAACAACTCTTTCAAACATGAATATAATATTGAGGGCGGGTGACCGATATTGACGTCATATCATTTTATACGATAGCACGATAACATTTTGCATATTGCTTTTTATCGACTTCATAAATGTACCATACATTTAATGCATAGCACCTTGTAAGTGTTATATGTATATTATTTTAGGAAAGACTTAACCACTAAACATAGGCGGCGGTTTTCGTAGCGCACGCCAAATAGTTCACAAGTATACGGACAAAATAATTTTTCCTAATTCCTTGATATTTGATACACAACTTGCCTTGTGTTATTTTGATGTATAAGCTGTATGTAGAGTTATTAACTTCCATTCTGTAGTTTTTTCGTGGAAGAGTGACATATAAGTCCAAGTTAGCCCCACAGTAAATATAAATGTCGTGAGGTATCCGACAGGTTATAGTAATAGTCAATAGACTCAGACATAGATGGCGATATCATCTCGCCATATTTAAATTGATGGGTGACATAGTTTAAAGGGTTGTAAATCTCATTGAATTAGAGATAATGTATTGCACTTCCTTAAGTTTCTAAAGGTCTCCTGGTCTATTAAGCATAAGAAAAAATCGATATGTCGGTCGGTCGAAGCGTTACGCTAATAATAATGAAATGCGTACCGATTATGTGAAACGCTGGTAGCACATACGAAAAAACGCAATGATTAATTTTAAGTTTTTTACGTAAAAATAAGTAATATATCCTTTATTTTCGCGTTGACTTTTCCTGTACTAAACATTAACGGACCGGTGCGAGTTGGATTCAATCGACTCTAAAAAGAAGCAAAACTCACGTTTGCTGTATGGGAAAACCTTATATCTTTGTTTTAGTCTTTTTGTTGATGTAGCAGTAACAAAAGTATATCATCTGTTTCCAATTGTCTCTACAGTATTAGACAGAGGACAGATATCGGACAACTATAAGTAATAGGTTATTAGGTTATAGTATAGTCCCTCAAAACGAGACAACATTTTGTCACGACTTGCCAGAGCCCGGATGACGGACTTCACTTATCCAATTTGTCATTTCCTTTTTTACTCCTCGAGTTACGCAGGTAACTGGAACTATCGGACATAACTCTCGTGCAAGGTCGGTGTTGGTCAAGATAAAAAATGAGCTAATAATAACAATACAATACATTATTTGACAAGAAAAAAGTCAGTCTTCCCTCGGTAACTGATGAATCAGAAAATAGGTTTAATAATAGTAGAATTTATTAATATTCAGTAATTTACTATTACGGCATACGTTATCTGTCACTTTTTCTATAGTATTTAGATATTTGTCTCTACACTAATGTTAAATATTTATTGTCCACAGTTGGTGTTGTGGGTTGTAATCTTCAATCTCATGGTCTTCCCCCCTCTCACAGAGACCAGAATGGAAGAAAGTATGGAGGTATCATGATTTTCTAATAGTTTAGTAACACATAATAAAGACTTGAGAGTTGTTGCTTTATCAAGGATTTGTATCGCCAGCCCCACCCAACATCAACGGAAAAGCCGGAAACGGAAGCACCACGCATCGAACTGAAGATGGGCAAATGCTTCCACATGTCCCGGGAGCACTGCCCAATGGAACAGCGCTGCAAACGAGTGGACCCTGTATCTGTCTTCTGTTGTGATGTCGACAGCTTTCGGCTACGAGAGGCTCTCGCTATCACAAGTTAGTATGATCAATAGAAATAATAAGTGTGTATAACATAATACGATTTTAAGTGACACACGCGTACAAACAATATTATCCATCTAAACAATTTCGAAACACAAAGAAAACTGGTACTTGTAAAGTATTTGCATAATGCAATGCAAACTTAAACGATTTCACGCATTGCTAATGTAGGAGCGATCGTATCTTTTACTCGTGCCACTGCATATATACGTATACTATCCAAATAGGTTGTATATCAAGTTACAAGTGTTAGGTATAGTTATAAGCTATAGTCGATGTTATATATTTACGACTACATAAGCCTTCTCGTGTTTAGATGCACACGGACAATGCTTAAAACTTCCTTGGCGATGCGCGAAAAATAAAATCAAGTTATCTTATTTACATTTTTAGAGTTTATCATTAAATTATATATGTTATGTGTTGCGTTATGTCACTTTTGAGTTGAAGTATACTCAAAAACTCATAACGTCGCATTGAGTCGTCATTGTAAACATTTAAATACGAAGAAACAAACTGACGTCACAAGCCACAAATATATTAACATTAACTATGCACTGTGACCTTGTGACGACTCTTAAAAGTATAGAGAACTGTTCTTTTAAAAACCCATCTGGCCCTTCCATATCTAATAAATGTTAATTACGCCATTTTGAAAAGCTAATTGCTGACATTTTACATCATAAAACAGTCAACCAATCAGTGATAGGTCTTCGCTGAATTACAGCACATAAATCTACTTAGAGATAATATTTACGACGAGTCTGCTTACGGCTTTAGAAACCAACATTGATCGGCAAACAGATTTTAAGGGGATTAATTTTAATTCATGTCATCGCGTGGGTAGTGCTATAAATAAACCGCTCAATGATTATAATTGATAAATTTACATTTCATTTGAATTTAAACAATTTTATAACTCCAAGGGCAAAATGGTAAAACGATCTAGAAACGATAATTACATCGATTAACGTTATTTGATTTGATTATTTGTTTGAAATTAAGCGGTCGGTTTGCAATATTAATTGTTTACTTTGTTAGTTTTGACGTTTACTAGACAAGTATACTCCGACTTAGTAAAATATTAAAATAAAAGAACAATTAGGGAGGTAAAAAAGATACACGTTTAAAGTGGGAATTAAAAACTTTAGCATTACCTGACAACTAATAAATTACCTGGCGCTGGTTTACCCCATCGTTTGTTTTTATTTTGTAATAATGTATTTAGTTGTCTGTGTTTTGTTATTGTAGAATCAATCTGATATGTTATGCATAATTGGCCTGGTTATGACGATGAGCTGAGGCTCGCAGGAAATAAATTTAATTTAATCTTAACTCCTTCAGTGACACAGAACACGACAAATTTGCACGTGCTGAACGCGACGATAAAGGAGTTGGATGTGTCACAGTCCACATTTAGAAGACTCACTTCGATGGCTCTCACCGACGGAAACATCGGCCAGATTGTTGGTAACGCATTCTTTCGTTTTGGTATCTTTTATTAGAAAAATCGTAATATAATAGAGGAGGAGATATACTATACGCTGATATTTATGTTTAGTAATCAGGCGAAGGAATTTGATATTTGTTGCTAATTTTAAATGTGTTGACATTTTAACAACTACACATATCTAATCAAATAATATAAATTTACTTTGTTCATGCTAAAGTTAAGGATTTATCTCAAGAAGAAAGGAAAAATAATGGTAGTAAGTATGACATCTATGAAATCGACGTCCATAACATTTTTGGTTGAATGTATCGTAACGCTTTAAAATTATTAAATCCTAAAAATGCAACAAAAAATTTAATGACTTAGTTCGCGTAATGATCACTATGTCGGACTATCGAACAGAGAGTCCCAAGTTCGATCCCCGGTGTATATAAACATGGTATTTTTTGAAAAGTCTGGGATGCATTGACTCTTTGAAACAGCAATCCTTTATTTGTTATTAATTACCTCTCAATGTGTTTATTGTAATTAAGTGTATTTTATCCATGTTTGTTATCATCCGTACATATATAATTTCCTTTTGTTTTGACTCAATATTATTGTTTATTAACCTATATTTAATTTTGCTTTTACAATGTATCGTGTAGATTTTAAGGTGCCTGACAAATGTACTTTTTTATAATTGTGTTAAATAGTAATAAAGGGAAAAATATGATTTATAACAAGCATATTTTATTTGTGTTTGCATCATTAATATAAGACATTACTTTAAGGCTAACCGATCGTTGAAATGTTTGTTAATGTTATTAAAAAGCAGCGGTTTCTTTCAGGCCAATTCCCCAAATACTCCTCAATCGCATGCCTGAACATCTCCAACAACAATTTGAGCAGCATAACGCCGCAGCCGCCAGGCCAGCGACCCTTCGCCTATCTCTTTACGCTCTCCATACTCGACGCTTCTGCTAACAACCTGACAGAGTTCCCGTTGAGCCTCGTGCAGAGCAATAGAAAGATACATGTCGACCTCTCAGGTATATTACATTCAAATGCATTCAGCATTGTAGATCTGAGTCTACGCATACGCAATTGTGTTTATTTCTAATTCAAATTTGAAGAAAACTGTATGTTATCTTTAACAAAAAAGTTTATGTAAAAATAAATCTCGTTTCCTAGGCAACAACTACCTACCCTGCAAGCATTTCCAAAAGGCCATGGAGGCTAACAACGGATCCCTCCTGCAGTTCCTGAACCACGAAAACACGTACTGCGCTCTCGACCTGCGATTCAACTGGTTCCAGAATGTGCAGATCGTGCAGATCGACCACTTGCAAGTCCAAAAGGATGTACGTTCGATTTATAGGGTCGTTTAATTGTATGCGAATGCGAGTATTAAAGTGAACGTCGGCGGTTGCAGCTGAACAAGAGCTGCCAGGACATAAAGCCGGCGAACATCAACTGCACGTGCACGACGCTGCTGGAGCTGGTGCTGCACCGCGAGGCCACGTACGTGGTGGCCGTGGACTGCTCGCAGCGCGGCCTCACGCAGCTGCCCACCTCGCTGCCCAACAACACCGTCAACCTCAACGTCTCCTACAACAACGTGAGGCAGTCTAAACCGCCGGAAACATTTCGGCCTTCCCCAAAAAAAGGGGGGGGGAAAAATTTTTCCCAAAAAGCCCTAAAAAAAACCGCCAGACAACATATATAAGTTGATTGTTATTAATTGTAAATTTAAATAGATGCTCTTATCGCTCGTCTTTATATTACAATTTAGAAATAAATCGATATATTTTTGACTTTCAGATTACGTCCCTTCAAGCAATAGCGGACGACGCGTCTTACGACCACCTGCGATGGCTGATAGCTGACCACAACGACATTGGCAGCATTGTCGAGCTCGAAGGGTCCAAATTCATTGACAACTTCAGGCTCTTCTCCATCACTCACAATAAACTAAGATCCGTGAGTATGTCTTAATAAGAATAAGGAACCCAGATAACCCACCCATAGCATCCGTTGACTTATGCCAATGACAATACTTCAGATCCACCCTTACGTGCTGTCGAACCGCTTGGAGACCGCCGGAGCCACCATGCTCATCGCAGACAACCACATTCGCTGCGACTGCAACACCGAGAAAGTTCTCAAGGTATAGACCAGCACTCATGAGTGATAATAGACAGTTAAATTTACGAACTACGTGTTAACGAAATTAACTTCGCAGCCCTGGCTCCTTGAACACAACACCGCGCTACCAGACTACAAAGACCTCTGGTGCGACAACAATATGGGTCCTGTGGTGGAACTCAAAGAGTTCCAGGTGTGCCACACGCCGCGGGACTGGACGGACTACATCTACTACATTATAGGACTAGAGGTGCTGGTCCTCGCGCTGCTGATTAGCAAGGTCTCGTACGACTACTGGGTCTTCAAGACCGCGGGATACTTGCCTTGGCCAGCCAATAAAATGCCACGGCTGCCTTGCGACTGGCTGTGCGAGTGAGTCTCTCGGTGTGCAACTGATCTATACAGAAATAAAAAATGTGGTGATCGTCTCTTTACACGTCCGAATTAAACCTTATTTTTTTGTGCCAAACGTATCAAATTATAATTTTCTCTTTGACGCTGTCATGCCTAAATCATAACACCTGGTTTTGGTCTGAAAATCGTCGAAGCAACAGGGTCACAAACAGATGATTTTTTTTACATCCTATATTTTGTTGATTTTGTATATTATCCTATATTTTAGAATATCCACTCTTATCTTAAATTAAAGCATTATACATTTCCTCAACTACTACCATCTGTGATGAGTTCGTTATGTTATGATTGGTTCATGACTAATGACAATTGCAAGACGGAACTTAGAAGCACCGAAGTGCCTTAGAAATAAATAATTAACATTAGTCCTTAAATTATACAACGATTACCATGTAAGCCATTTTTCGATTTTTCCAAGAGACACGAAATAATTTTGGAAAACTTTGCCAAATTCGGAGAATCTCGAATGTTTTCTGAAGTCTCCTCCAACAGTATGTCAAAGAAAAATATTTTAAAAAAATAATTGTCGCTGACGTCAATTTTTAATGATTCCTTTAGTGAGGCTTGTAAAATCCTAAATTGAACATTTTACATAAATATACTGAAGTACAAGACTTAGATTGTCCTATCTTTAAAGAAAACACTAGATGTAGCTAACTATACTGACATATGCTATACTATGTTCCTTTAAACAGACATAAAACTGTGGCTGAATAGTGCAATAGTGCGTATAAAGCTTTCATGTGCAATTTCATATGCACTTGCGATTTTGAAATGGTTTATATGCCAACACAACTTTGCTTGACGAGGCTAGATAATATTTTTAAGAATATTTCCCCCGCTAATAGAATAAGAATTATCATATAAACTATATTTTAAGTAGTACAATATTGTAACAGAAAACAACCGGTGTATAAAAGACAATATGAAACATTTTTTACTACATTCGGTGCCATTTGGTTTTTTATAATTTTTTGTATATACATAGATATAAATGTTAGCATAATATTTTTATTAGCTTTTATGTATATATTAGACGTGAAGACTGTATATTTTGTACTTGTTTTAAATAAATCTAACTTTTTTTGTTTTACAGTTATTGTGAATTTATTTTAATATCCCGATCCCGTATGAGCTTCATTCAACTGTTTAATGTGATTTTATATTTCTCCTTTAGAGTGTTTTTTTCTATAAATAATTTATAGAAAAAAAAAACACTTTAAATAGGGGTTTAGGCTTGCACCTCTGGAGCCATACCGCCATACATTACATAGAGAAATATAGCCTGAAACAATAACAAATGAAATTATATATATACTATATGCTACTATATCAAATTGTTGTAAATTATTTAAGGGGAAAGGGGAAATCGGACATGGACACCATCATTCTTTTTACTTGTCGACCTTTATGACTGATTTTTACTACCGCTTTATTGCAGTGAAATTACGAACGAAAGCAGAAACTTTAAAGTTGGTATAAATTTATTGATTTGGGATGAAGTGGAAGAACTTGAATACAATTGATCAAAATTTTCGTACAGTCGATGTAAAGCAAAAATCAATAGAAAACTAAATTAAATTTATCATTATTTTATTCAAGTTTGTAACAAATTATTTAATACTAGTCCAATTTAAATAATTTAAACACTATTTTATAGGTAGTTAAATGGTCTTGACCATAAAATAATTTATTTGGATAAGGATTAATATAAACACATAAATAGCATGGTTTGAATTTGGTTAGCATTTTCATTAAAATTTATAATGAAAAAGTCTTGTAGTGACATAAATACAAAGTTGGACAGTACCGGGGTTTTTTGTAGACATATGATTTCAATAGTGATTATTTTGTTATCGTGTTGGCAGGTCGACGAAGACATTTTAAGACTCATTTCCTACACCTTCGGTTACATTGTTTAAATTTTACCAAGGATCCTTATTTTTTTCAAAATGAAATGTAGCCTTTATTGGAAGAATTAGCATTCTATTGGTGAAGAATTTTTTAAATAGCCCAGTACTTTTTGAGCCTATTCATTACAAACAAACAAAAATAGGTACAAATGTCCTCTTTATAATATTAGTGAGTGATATGATGTCGCCACCTGTTTAGATCGTGACTGTCAAATACTTCGCATTAAAATACTATTGCGGTTAAGTAGTTATGGAGTCCACCACGGACAAACAAATTGACAAGTAATTTATATATATTAAGATATACAAATATTAAGAAATGGATACAGGTAACTATCTCCATTTCAACTATAACATATTTACATTACTTTTTCAATTACTTAATTAAGTCCCGAGAAGGTCCTCAGGCACTGACATTTTAACTGTATTCTATGATCCACTATTGACATATTACAAGGAGTATATTTAAATAAAAAAAACCAATCACATTGACTAAAATTTTAATTAAAAGCGTCCGTTACATGTCCTATTCACACATATAAAAATAACATTACATCACATCAGTTTACACAATTTCTATGACTAGATATATACATCAAAATGGGGAAATCAAAAAAATGTTCACAAATCATTCAAAACTTGCACATTTGAATTAACGACATCACTTTAAAACGTGGGCCGAAGACTTGTTTGCATGTTAAAAAAATATAACCCTCATAAACCGGTAACCATGGTGACAAGCACGGCTATCTATAAGCCGTGTTTTATAATAGGATCAATTGTGCATTGGAATGGCGAGAAAATAGAATAGTATACGATTAAGATTCGTGCATTCAAATTATTCACGTGAAACTTCTTTACGCACGTTACGAAAAGTGTGATCGGGCGAGGCGAACAGGAGTTGAGTGGGGGATATAAAAGAGAGAGCAGTGCGCGCGCATATTTTCTATCCCTCTTCCTCACATAGCCAAATAATATGTATCTTATTTTTCTTACCATAAGCTTTTTGTTTTGGTTTGAGAATCAACCACATTAATTACTGATGTATCCAATAATGAATTAATGAATAAAATAAAAGATCCATTCAAAAAATATTAATTTACCACTGAAAACATAAGTTTTAACATTTGTAAAACATTAATAAATGTATATGTACTTAACATGTATATATTGTACACACACATATATACATACATGGCGCGAAAAAAGTTTCACTTCAATGGTGTAAGCACACTCGTTTTTTATTGCAACTAAGATTTCGATAAATACATCAAAAAAGTGGCAAAAGTCCTTAAACGTAGCTGAGCTAAAATTTTGTAAAAATCAGGTACTTAAGGAAAGTAAATAGTGAATTAAATCATACGATATACAATGTGGAGAGGACAATGCGACAATAAATGAAAACACAAACAGTAATTGTCCCTAGTATAATTTTGAAACTATGAAATGAATCCTAACAACAAAATAAAAAAAATAAAAATTTCTAACAAACTAAATACAATATAAATCGAAACAAAATGTAACACCATTTGGAAATATGGGTTCACTAACCTGTGGTAAGAAGAGCGGCAACAGCGCGGCGCGCTTTTACAATCGCCCGACGAATAAACACAATTAGATACCTAAACCTACACTGAATACGATCGTCATTCACCTCGAGTAGTTCAGTCAATCCCATTAATCAAATTTTTAATGTGCTCCCCATTCATACGGACAATAGTTCGCATCGCCTTATAAATTCCGTAAATTAAAATCATGTCCGTGTACTCTGATGCTGTATATCGGTAATGAGGCATTGTAAATAAAAAAACAAAACAAACATAAATCTAAACAAATAATAAGCGTTATTTTCACACAATTCACCAAGTCACTAAGTAGACACTTAATTTATTACGTGTCGTATCACTAAATTAAATATCCGTCCAATTTGCTGATAAAATAAAACAAACGTAAGTCTAATACTAATAATAAATAAGCGTCCCATTTCGCACGATTCATACACAAAACAAAAGAGCGGCCGCTCTTCAAAGGCGGCGCGAACGCAAACGAAATTATTAGCCGTGACGCGAGCGACGTCACAGGATAACGGCGAGACCTTGACACACTGACACACTGTCGCAAACATGAAATAGAAACAATCAAACCTTCATTTCTCCCTTTCCCACATTGTTTATTTTCTGTTTAACTGTTGTGTAGAACTATCTACTTTTTAATTTTTGGTAATATGCTTTATGACTTACGTAATGGGCATAAGGTATAAAATGAATTTGGACTAATTTGACTAAGATTTTTGACATGGAGAGTTGAGAACATGTGATTTGTAAGCGGTCATTAACCTGATAGTGATGGCGTAGTAAACAAATACGGCATGTTGTAAATGTTGAAAACAAAAAATGATGTCAATGACTAACTGTTAGATTATTTGTAATGAATATTTGTATACTGTAGGAATGATGATTATAGGTTTTAATTTATGCATGTCCAATTATAACGATACGTTTTATAAACAGAGTATAAAAAACCTATAAATTACAGAGATCCTCGACTACGCTAACACACATTTAAAACTACCCACAAATTAGCATTAGGCTTTCAAATTTTTTTTAAGATTACCCTCGAAAAGCTTCAGTGTTTATCAATGGGGCGATTTGGTCGGGAAACGCCCCAATATACTTATAAACTCAAAATATAATATATATTGCCGTTTATATGAGATCAAAAAGACGTAATTTAATATGTTCTACCCTACTTTTATTGTATTACACTTACAAATCTACGATTGGCCTGAGATGACAATCTCCAAATAATATTAAATAATAAATGAAACTAATATCAGTCTGAATGAAGCCTTAATTCATAAAAGTAAATAATAATACCTCTGATGACTGGCTTTTTTCAATTATTTTTAAATCATTTAATAAACCCACATGTGTCACACGAGCCATAGATAATAACAAAATACAATTACGAATAGATTCTGTGGCTCTAGTTGTTTGTGTGAGTTAAAACTGAAAAAAATACGAATACACAAAACTAGATATACTAGGTGATGTGTTAAATTACAGAATCTGCGCATCTCTATTTATAAAGGTCCCAAACCCTAAAACGCTTATACCCAATAATATGATTTTGATACACATTTCGTTAACCACTGACTAATATGTAAATCTATGTATAGAATATTTTCGAATTATGAGGATCTGAAATGAAATTGTTCCCGAGATGTTTCTATAATTGCACGGGGAGATACCTTTTATAGTACGATTATTAATTCCAGCCCGTAAAATTATTAAGTTTCAAGTTTAGTCCCAAATCAAGTGCTGTGGTAGAATCGAGTGTACAGTTGTTAGTCCAGATCACATTTTTATTATTCAATATTAATTTGCCTCTATATAAGTAAAAATATGTAATTTACGGTATTTAAATATTACATATAGGCAGTGATAAATATTTTGCAGAAACCGGTTTACTTATTTTTGAATCGAACAAAAATAGTATGGACTATCATGAAGAAATGAACTGGAAATTGGAGTGTTTTTCAAAATGAGCATTTTGTCGAATTTCACTGTTTTCACCACGAAGCCTACCCTTTTTTGTACCAGTGACAGTCGTACTTGTCATTTTACTGAAGGAATTAATATACTATAATTATAAATTGGTAAATTAAATATGTATGCAATGTGTCGTTAATAAAACATTAGCCAAATATATAATAATAGGTTTTGGGAATTGATTGTTTCGGCAAACTATTTGAATAATTAAATGTATTAGGCTCTTTGCATAAGTCTAATGGTATGTTATTTAATCCTAATATACGATTCACCGTTCACGAATGTACCGTTTCTCGTCGTTAGTCACTTTATTGTTATGTATTAACTTAGGCCAAAGCGGTTATAAATTCACACTATTGAGAGCCTTAACCAATACCTGAGATGGTTTGAATAAAAGGTTTTGAGCAATCGTGGACTGTCGATCGAGCAGCAAACGAGGTCGTGGGCGATCCCGCAGCCAGGGCCTAGATGATGAACTCCTGGCTGACGGGAGAATGCAGCTAGCTGAGGGCGCTGTAGGCGGGCGGCGGCGGCGAGGGCGGCTCCCTGCCCGGCAGCAGCACGGCGATGTGGTAGGGCGGCGGCGCCTCGCACGCGCCGCGCTCCGAGCCCTGCAGCAGCGTGGCCAGGGAGATGTCCTCCGGGGGCTGGGGGGGCGCCACGCGCTCCCTGGCGCCGGTGGAGCAGACGCGGTCCGGGGGGAAGGCGGGCGGCGGGGGCGCGCGGGGGCGGCACAGCGACAGCGCGCAGCCCGCGCCGCACACGCACGCCATGGCCGCGCACATCACGCCCGCCTCGCCGCTGCCCGCCTCGTGGGCCATCTGCAACCCACACAGCCGTATTACACATTGGCCCCGCCAGACACATCAGACTTCGAACGTTTGCTCACCTGCCGATCGAAGTAGTACTTGGCACCGGCTATGAAGATGGTGACCAGGGCGAGCGACACCAGTATGCCGAACTTGAGGTGCGGCGCCATCATCGGGGAGTGCTGCAGGCCGAGGGCTGCCGTCCGCAGCAGGGTGTCCGGGGTGACGCTGCGAGCCGCTGCTAAACTGGCAATGGTGGGCTGGGGGGGCTCCGCGGGGATCTCGACGTACATTGATTCTTCAGTCCGCCTGGATGTGTGCACTTGAGGTACTGGAGGAGGGCTGAAAATAAATAAGTATAAATTACTAAACATATAATTGGTTTAATAATTAATTAAAAAATCAGAAATGTATATGACTGTTTTCTCACAACCCATTGGGACATCCACTGCTTTGATACTCCTTATCTGGTGAAAAGCAGTATCCTTTGCACAAAAGGAGCACATAGTTACTAAATAAGAATACCTTACCCATATTGGGTGGCTCGTGGTAGCCGCGGTCGCCTGGGAGCGCAATCGACGGGCACGAAGCGGTGAACCGGCGCCGCCATGCCCTTGCGCCCTCCAGGCGCACTCACGCCTACACGCCCACGTGATCGGCCCAATCCTCCTGAAAAATTTATCTACACTTTTCAGAACTGTGGTGGTGTTACACTTAGTTTAAGTCAGTACTATTAGTGCAAGACTTCAAAAATGTTTTATAGCTTAAAACTCTTTATATTTCACTTGCTTTGAAAGTTATTAGTAACACAAAACTAGACATTTTCTGACTCACGGGTTTAAAACAACTGATGTAGAACTTAAAACTATCCCATAATAGCTATCTGTTAATAAATAATTTTCTCTTTCACTGTTTCAGTGAAAGCGGAGCTTTTCCAATGTCAATTGTGAGAAGCTCTTAATTTGTGTTGTTCAACAACCTAATTTGTGTATATTTTGTACTTCATATTAAATTAAATAACTTTGTAAAATTAAAGTTATTACTAGAAATTTAAAATAACAAACATATTAAATACCTTTTACTTCTAGGGAAGAAATTTTTATTATATTTGATAACTTGATTGAAGTTAAACATGCAATACAATATTATAGACTTACAAGAGAAAGCTTTTTATTGAATTAGCTTTATCCAGATCTGGAACTTTAGTATACAGTATTGTTTTAGGTCACAAAATGAGATAAATTGACACCTATTTATTGGTCTTGCATATGATTGAGAAATGTGCATTTGAAGAATTAAGAAATGAGAACACATTGACAAATTTAAGAGAAGTTTGTAAATATTACCTGCAGACAAAGACGATGGCACCCTATGACGACCACTATAACACTGGCTTTGTCGTTTGTCTATCCAAAAATGCATTTGGTCGCTATGATTTAAGAATACACCCGAAATACAGTACTACTTCTTGACCCAACTATTTAACAAACTATTCCCTTAAATCATAATAACTAGTCATTTAAACGATAAAACTTAATATTCCATATAATATAACAATATCTGAGTAATTTACAGATCAATTCGTAAAATAACATAGAAAACAAAATATGCACTTTTCAAATTTTCACCAACACCTGTATAAAATGAATAATGAATTAATGTTATGTTTAAATATCGCCATAAAACACTTCGTTATTCTATAATCTCTAAATTAGCAATTAATCCTAAAATAAAAACTAGCATTTTGTGCTATGACAGCCATTACTTTGTGCATACAGCAGGGTGGGGACTAAGGTTTGGGGGTTTTGAGACTTGTCAAATTTTCACTGTTCATTACAGAAGCCTGAAGGGTTGTGGTTAAGGGTCGTAGCTTGAGAACAAAGATTGAGTACGGAAAACCGGAAATATTGTTATCTTAAGTTAAAATAAATATTTTTTTACATCTTTATATGATTCTTAGTAAAAGCATATAAAGTTAATATGGGATTTGATGAAATTAATGAGACAAGACATATAAATAACAGTATAAAAAATTCTAGCAGGCGTGCGTTGATATTTGAATTCACTAGATATTTCCGGAAAATTTAACAGTTACGTTCTGAAACAGAAACGCGATAAAATGTCATGATATTAATAAGAAATAAGTATTATTCGATATCAAAAAATTAACGTAACTTAACTTAATAGTATTTTGATTAATTATGTTATTTGTACTTGTACTGTACCATTGCTATATATGTAAATTAATAAAAAAGATAAAATTTAATTTACTGAGGGTGCAGGATAGTTTTTGAACGATCGTAGATTTAGGTGTAGTATAAATAAGATTGGCCGTTCTGCGCGAAACAAAGACCAATCGACCAATCGACTCTGATGTGAGCTGTGCCTTAAACCAGTGAGTGAGCGTTGCGTTTTGACAATTAACATAATTATTTGATTTCCTATTTTCCTTCAGTGATTTGTATTACAAACTCCAATGTTATTTTCCTCGAATTTTCGCAGCGGCAAACAACACAAATTGTGAAATTGAGACGGAGGTTTAAATCTCTGTTTTCCATATTTTTTTTATTTCATAAGTTTTTAGTTACGGTGTTGCGAACCACAATACAATGTTAGTCGCACAATTTAATTCACGGTCTTGGCAAAAAGACAATCGTCATGCGAAACCCTACTGCCAGTGCTGGAATAAGAAATCGCCAGTGTCGTGGACTCAGTTAAGTGCCTGTGTATGTGGAGAGGAAAATGATGGTATTTATAATTCCTAACTATTTCTTGTTAAACTTGTTCTACACGACATATTTAAAAAAATGGTGGTCTTCATACAATATAACAGCAATGTTTATAATTTGATTTAAATTTAATATGTCTGAGCTAATTTTAATTTTGTCTCTAATTTCTACATTCAAGAATGAAAGTTCGTTCTGTATTACACTATATATTACATTCTTTCTGTCTCAGTGAGTGAATGGAAATGGGAGCAGCCAACAGAAACAGGAACCAGTTGGGTTGTCTTAAGTGAAGATAAAAAACAAGTGACATTTCACCCGTTCTACAGTTCCGGTACTGCAGCAGCTAAGGGTGATACACCATTGTTACACAACCAGCACTATTACTGGGAAATCAAAATACTTACTGACACATATGGCACTGACATTGTAAGTACAATATATTATAAACATTTAGTATTGTTTAAAGTTCAAGTATTATGGGCCATGGTAACTATTATAAAACTTAAAGAAAAATACTTTATTAACGGATTTAAGTTATGTATTTTGGTGGTCACGGTAGACCTATCGTGACCCCACAAATTTATAATAAAGTAATAGTGCAATAAAGTATTTTGTTATTCCACAGATGGTAGGAGTAGGTACAAATAAGGTCAACCCCACAAATGTTCAATTTCAATTCACATCTCTATTGGGACAAGATGGCGAGTCCTATGGTTTATCATACACTGGAGCTGTTAGACACAATGCAATGATCTCTAAGGATTCAGTTGGATTCTGTAAAGGCAGTATTGTTGGAGTTCGGGTTGATATGTGGAGAGGGACACTAGAATTTTATTTAAATAGGAAAGCGCAGGGTAAGTTCTAATTTAGAGCTGAGTTTGCAGAAATCTTTATCAGAATTGAATATAGCCTATGTCATCTATGTGCCTATAGATTTCTAATTAGGATTTTTTTTAAATCTGTCTAATAAATTTTGTCTGAGAACATTACAATCATACATACCAATGGGTAAACCATTATATTAGGATAGATGTCTTGTTAACTTGACCCAAATAATACAATTTTCATTAAATTTTATTAGATGGTTATAAGTTGTAATCTAAACAGGTTTTTCCGCGTTTTTCGTTTTATGGAACCGCAACTCCCATTGTGAATGTACTATTGTTATTATTAAATCCATTAAGATTCACATTAAGATTTTTTTCTTTTTTGACCTTTGTTTGTCATTCAGAAGTATTTCTTTGTATCTCGCTTTGATTGCTGGTTTGAAAAGTTGATGTTGTTAAGAGTTAAAGTAATTCTAATGCCTATCAGTGGCTGCAGTTGACTTTGTAAACAAGTTATCACGATTGACACGAGGATGCGATAACATATGCAGATGAACTTTGATATAGCCCTAACTAGACCCGCAAGGTCACTTTGTCCGAGTCAACAAAACAACCATGGGGTTTGTTTGTCTGCCAACAGGCTGCATATCATGAATCGTGATAGCAAGTTGATAATTTTCAATTTAAAAAAATCTGAGGAACTAAAAAATTTTGAGGAACTCCCTTACAGTAAAACCTGATTTTTGCTGGACTAATGGTGTGGATATCTTGGTGCGCGAGTTCACAGTTGTCGGTTTTTTCTTTATAAGCCTGATGGCATTCCATGGGTGGCGGTTAGCACTTCTGTAAGCGACCCGCTTTCTCACTTTCTCATAAAAGATAACTTCTTTTCTGATGCTGTGACGTCGGTCAGTCATTGATGCAGTTAGAGTGGAATTTACCAACTAGGTGTGTTGAGAACTCGTAGCCATTCGTGCTTCACCTACACTGAATTAAATTTGCATTTAATATATACATAATTAATCTTATTAATTAATCAGGTTTTCTTAATAACTAATTAAAATATAACGCAACGAATTATCACAATTGAATTAAAGCTAGGAAACTAAAAGCATAGTAAAATATCACTTGAATAAAATATATTTCACATGTATGTCTTAACATTTATCGGTTTCTAATTATAATTCGAATCCAACTTACTCAATTTAAAGGATAACGCTATGAAAATCGGTATACGTATAAAAAAATAATATTGATTCAAATCCGATTGATAATCGTTTCAATTTCACGTGCAGATAAAACACGTGTCTGAAGTTTTTCTATTCTTTCCGCATTGTAATGTAATTGGCTTACGAGGTAGAAAACGATTGCAACATTTTTATAAAATTATATGGTAAAAGCTCGGTTTAATTCAAATATAAGGCAATATATCTAAACCGATGTTTGTCCTATATAGTGTTTATATACAAAGATACAGTATATCATTATATGACATTGGATATAATAATTAATTATATTTGTTACTATGCTGTGCGTAAAATTTTCCACTCTTAAGTTTGATACGAATATAGATAATAAAGTGCGATTAGTTATGATTCTGTTTAAGTTCATCCAAGCTCTAGAGAGAGAATCTCTTTAGCTTTTTACATTGATGTAATAACTAATACGAATAAAGGACTTTTTTATAATTCTTAGTTTTTGAACGTATAGCAAAATGATACTAATTAACATTCATATTTAGACCTGTTATATCTGCTGTGTAAATTTATTCCAAACAACTGAACACAATACATAATTTGATTCAAGAAACTGAATTAATAAATTTGAAAATTATCTCAATAGTTGCCATAACTGTACTTTTATAATTTTTTGTTATTAACTCAACGCACTGCAAAGTAGATAAGATGCACTTAACATCGATGTCCAAAAATTATAGTTATTTTTTGATTGTTCTAGTCTCAGCTTCAAAAAAGCCTGTTTTGGAACCTGTTAGTCACCTATTTAAAGATTCACTGTTATTATTAAGCTTGTGTCTTTTCACATAGTCATAATATAAACGTTAGCAAGTCTCTCAACGTTGAAATGTAAATATTCTAAGAAACATAAAAACCGTAATACATTATGAAGATTAATTTTTTGAAAACGGTGCCGCTCACGCTGCTATACGTTAAATTATTTTTGTAAAATGTCGGGCAAGAGAAAATTTGCAATACATGCAATACTGGGAAGTTTCAATAATAAAACCATTGCCCTAAACCATTGTTTTTCAACCTGTGGGTCGCGACCCCCTGGGGGTCGAAGTTTCTGTAGAGGGGTCGCCAGAGGTCGAAAAAAATTGGTTACTTTAGTAAAAAAAACAAAATTAAAGACAATTAATATTGTTAATGGTAATACTGTAACATACACCTACATACATGATAAAAAACCGAAGGTCAAGGGGGGTCGGCGAAATGAATTTTTTTATACCAGGGGGTCGCATCATGAAAAAGGTTGAAAAACACTGCCCTAAACCACCAACAAAACGCAAGCATTTATTTTCAGAAGGCTTTCTTCCTCTATTACAGGCATTTCATTTTACAATCTGCGCCGTCACCAAGCACTGTATCCCATCGTATGCTCGACCGCTGCGCAATCGTCCATGCGCTTGACATATGCTGCGTCGTGGCGCGCCTCGTTGCTCGTAGACTCGGCGAAGATTCTCGCAGCCTCAATAAAACGACAGACGATACCACCAGGGTTACGATATATGGTCGGATCCCAGTTCTGGTTGACGCTGCCTACGGGTGAAGGTGAGGAATATTTTATTATGTCTGTCGATAAATTAAAATTTAATGAAAACAAAAGTTTAGGGAAGACTCTCGTGATTAGACATAGTATGTTTGATTTGTGTCTTAAGGTCCATTTTGTGCAGCAAATTTGAGGTGGAAGCTTTTGTATCTTCAATGGTCTTTTACTTTTTATGTTCAAAAGAAAATGAAAAGGAAAATGCTTTACTTATACTATTATATTCTTATAAACTATTGTATAAGTTCGAGTAATAATTTGAAAGTTTCTACGAAATCCAATTGTTTTTGAAGATGCATAAAAGAGTTCTAATGTAGGGTTTAAAAATTTAAAAATGGTATTATTCATACAATTTTTGTTTTAAATTTTGCGAAAAATATAATGTATAGTAAAATCTCAATAAAGTAGCTTTTACTTTACTGTCCATTGAAAAAAGTAAAGAATAAAGGAAAATAAGAATATCAGAAGCGATAGAATTGTCTAATGTCAGTTACGCCAAACATTTGTGGAATTGGAATAGTTCTAGGAAAAAAGAAGCCCCGAACTACAACTGTAGTGTTAGTCAACTCTGTATAAATAATTAATAAACAATATTTTATAAGGTATAAGATTTCCACTTTCAAGGCCTAGACTTGAGAATGAATCAATGAAATCCCAAAAAATGTGACGCGTGGCCTGCTCGGTCAATAACATTGATAAGGAAACCATTGAACTTACTAGAGGTCATTTTAATAATCCGGTTTAAGTATATTTATATGATAATTCATCTATTTTACTTTGGGGTAGTTAAATTTAGGGTACAAAAATAACTTAAAACCGCCAAACGTTTCAACGCATAATATTCGTCTATTTTGATATGATAAACCTGAAGCGATTGTTTGGTTGAACGTCCTAATCTAAAGAATTGCTAGATATTCCAATAATCGAGGTATAAGTTTAAATTATGTACTAAAAATAGTTATTCAAGAGTTTAAACACAGATGGGAATATTGAAAAAATAATACCTCATATATCAAAATTGAGTTTTTATTAGACAATGATAAGTATATGTTCGCAATAGGTGATGAAAGTGATGATGAAGAGGAGCCCAGCCCCGCCGAGAAGGGGCCAGTGAAGTGGGAGCCAAATGTGGTAAGCGATTTATTTTATATAGCAATCAGTACATAACTTCACTGAACCAGTTCAGTTTAATTGTAGCATTTTGAAACAGCTGTTAAGTTATAATCTTTTAGCCCGTTTCACGATTAAATTATATATAATATTGCATGTGCATCAGTCATTCAGGGCGTTCACTTTGACCCACTGGTTGCAAGATATAGAAATAGTTATTACCTTGAACAAATGTTTTATACAAATTAAAATGGAGGACTGTAATAAGTCACTAATGAACACTTCGATCTGATATTCTATCCTTGATCGCTATAAAACATAATATTTTTAAAAGATTTTATTATAAACTACAGTTTGATTTGGATACATCGCTGTTATAAAGATATATCTCTTTTTAATCATTTGCTTCGCATGTTTTCATAGTGATACTAAAAAGTTTGAGTTTATATATCTCAAAATCCCTCTTCCTTAAATTCTATCAACGTCATATTTCTTTAACGAGGTCTTCTATGATATGTTCAATAACAAGGTTCAAATATGTGGTCGGTATCTGTTCATTCTCTGTTCCGGTAAAAAATAGTTGATACCTACGTAGTCCCTATTTTGCAATTCTTACTTTTTTAAATTTCCAATGGGAAGACCCAAACCAAGATGTCACTTCCGCTGCCCTCATAATACTCACCATAGTAATTTGGCCACCCTTTCTCAAGAATTCTACACTAAAACACAGCAGATCTATCTCTTAGCTCGCTCTCTATCCACGCTCGTATACTCGGTTTTCAAATTTACATGCTATGGGGTAGCTCTAAAACAATAGCATGTTGTGTCTGGTTCGTATTAAGAGATATCAATTTGTTCCTCAGTTGTCATCCGGCATGAAAAGGCACCATTGGCAGACGGAACCGCTCAAATCTATCGCACTACGTAACAGCGATTAACGATAAATCGATAGTAGTAAATTATTGTGTATTTTAAGACGGACGTGATAAGTTTATATTTATACTCGAAATATTTAATATGATAATTTTATTTAAGATTTAAGCAAATTATATTTATAGACATGTAATAAGCAAAATAACAGGGAATAGATTTGAAGCCACGCACAGTTGGAAGGGAAAATATTTTAACATTAGTTAGCACTTGCAACCTGTCTATTCTTTACCAATTCATCACTTGATATTATTTCAATACCTGCTGTGAATTTTCTGGATAAAGTTATTTAAATGAATTTTGTGTACATATTTATTAGTTGTGAGGAATAAAGTCTGTGATATAGTTTATTATCGTTTCATTTCGTGAACGCCCTGAACGTAAGTACAAATAGAATGTCGCGTAAATAGTCTAAGAATATATAAGATTAATTATAATCTTTTAATTCGGAATTGATCGATTTTTAATGAAACCAAAATGTGTTGCTGTAAATAATTTTATTTTAGGTATATTCTATAAAATACAAAGTAAATAAACTGAACATTAACTACAACAAAAATATCTCTTACCTGTAAATAAAGGAACGACATGTTATGTTCACTCTTACATTAATCAGTTCCCTATTTACAAAAACAATAGAATTTACATGTGACATCTGTACAAAGAATATATTGTCAAATTTGAATTCAAATAAAATAAAACCATCTTCTCTACCTAGCAAAGAGTATACAAATTAAAGAAAAACTTTTTCTTTCTTTAGTCTGAGACTATATGAGATTCCATTCATTAAAATGGACTTAATGTCTTTAAGACATTTGTAGAAGAATGTACTATAAGGGTACTTTAATCATTAGTACGGGTATGAAAAAGACAATGAGGTTTAAATAAAAATAAAAGAAAAAATGTAATTCCCGTTCGTAGTGGAGTTATATTGGCATATAATATCACACATTTCTGTGTTTATTCTTAATAAAGAATTACCTAATATTTATTTTTATTAATTAACAAATCCATATATATAATATTAACAGTCGCTGATTGTTGGAACTTGCAGTTGGGGGACATTTTGCCCAGCCCATACGTGAACGGATTTTACGTAGACAATGTGGAGAGGAATTATCGGGTCGTCGTTTGGGAGTAGACTTCGAATAATCTGAACCAACTGAAAGGATAAGTGCCAACAATTCTCACCCAGGACCATCGAGGCGATATTCTATTTAGGTTAATTAGTCAAGTTAGTTTAATGTAATGACAAAAAAAGTTTGACTTAGTTAAAGCTCACTTTAGGTAGAGAATTTTCTAGACTCAAATATAGCATTATTACAGTAGCTAATTTCCAGTTACAGCAAAGGGAAACGCGCCATTATTTATTCTTTAAATGTTGCCATCTCTGTCAATAAGAACACGTTTTCAGTATTCTGTAGAATAATTGAGTATTCACTTACAAATGTACTCAATTGTCAAATGATCATATCGAAACGAACTCTTGGTGCGTGTAGCGCTGAACGTTCTTAGGTACAGTAGAAATATTAATTATGAATTTTTGAAATGTGTTTCAAATATATTTATAGGTAAATTGTAAAATTAAGCATTTTATGAGTACTATTTAAACATAATTATACTTAGTGTTTATGAATTAAGCGTGACCATATGAAATTTGACCATGAAATAACTATTTGAATAACTAGAAATAAACGAATATTACAAAAAATCTTTTTTTTACAACCTTTGCTTACTTTTCTTAAATCTCACAGTTTACTAAGCATCAGTGTTGTTGGACTTCTAACCCGGGATAAGTTATAAGTATTTTTTTATTGGAAATTGTTCCCTGATTTTTAAGAGACCTGAAAAGCCGGCTCTGCAGTTTTAGCATTCACATATTGCCTTGCGAAATGCGTTTCCTCGATTAGAAAAATATTTATTTAAAGAAAAAATTAGTAGTCTATTAGCGCACAGTAGCATACATGGCAACAAAATATTCATCTCTCAGTTGCGAAATTGTATGCTGCAAAATTAAGTTTAGCTGTCAGTGTCATTGCAACAAGACACATTTTGATGGTTGACTTTAGTCGTCAGACGAGTCGAGTGACTAGTACTACGTATAACGGTATAGTAATCAAGCGGCAAGGTCTACGTTCGAAGAAATTGTTGTTTTGTTAGAAAACTAAAGTGATAAAACATTTTCACATTTAAAAACTCTTGCTGTTTATAAAAGTAACATCAAAATATGGCGACTGTGGTAAGTCTTATTTAATATAACTTACAATTAAGTGAGTAATGTTATAATTATACGTCAACGCCTGCAATTATCATCAAATAGAGCTTTAAGGCTTTAATTATCTATTACTGAAGGGCGGATGATGTCATTCGAATTCGTAGAATAACCCTTGACCGTTTCTAGGGCGTAGTAGATGATTCGTCTCTGAAAATTAGAGCTCTTATTACCTTAATAGATGTTGTCGTCACTGCATTCTTAGTATTGTTAATCATAGATGTTCGAAGTATTAAATTAGGATGTCCCAATTGACCTTATATGACCCAAATAATCTTATTTTATAGGGAAAATCTTAATACCATACTCATAATAACAATTTAATAACTAAAGAATAAAATGATTTCATTAAAATCTTGTGTATTGTGCATAACAATTGCTCAGTCAATTTGGAAATTACTTTAGTCAAATATTTGTCACTTTTTATAAATGAAGCATGAACCAACTGTTGTGGGAGTTGCCCACTTCAACGCCGCTGAGGATGCAGCTGCTCTACGAGGAGCCATGAAAGGTTTTGGCACTGACGAGGATACAATTATTGAAATTCTTACATCCAGATCCAATGCACAGAGGCTGGCCATATCTCAAGCATTTACACATGAGTATGGAAGGGTAATGCATTTATTTGTAAATATTTATATATTTTAATATTGAAATACTAATTATTATTAGTTAGTTTTGTATTAGAGTAGTAAAGTATCTAAAAGTCTTACATATTTGAATTAAACATGGAATACAAACCATATTCATTTGTTTATTACAGCACAAAAGAGAGTGATAGACTGGTTGTAAACAATGGTTTATAAATCACTTCAATTAATTAATTTACAGGATATCATTGAAGACCTCAAGTCAGAACTTGGTGGTCATTTCGAAGATGTTATTGTGGCTTTGATGCTTCCACCAGCAGAATATCTCTGCAAAGAGTTGCACCACTGTATGGACGGCATGGGAACTGATGAAAAAGTATTGGTAGAAATCCTTTGTACACGAACTAAGAAGGAAATCGCTGAGATTGTTGAAGCATATGAAAGATGTATGTAATACTATATTATAAAATAATTTCACCTTACTTCCTTATGTAGAAAACCGTCATATACAATAGACAACACATTACACATATTATTAATATTTATATGATGAAATATCATTTACAGTATACAATCGGCCTTTAGCTGAACATATGTGTTCAGAAACGTCCGGAGATTTTCGAAGACTTCTAACTCTGATTGTTACTGTAAGTTTTTAAGCCTTGAAATAATTTTGCCTCAAAGAAGTGGTAGTTTAGAAGTAGTATTTTTTTTAGATCTGTATTAAACATGTGGAATTATTATGCCTAAGGAAAATGAGTATTAGGAGTCCCACTTAATTACAAATATTTGTTTTGTAATTTGGTTTGCTAGAATTTGTTGACAAAACTTGCTTCTTTTGTTATTTTTAGTTTTTCACGCAACTATTAAGTGTAATTAACCATAATTAAAACAGCTTTAGCCACAGTTTTCTATTTATTTTGTTAACCTTGCTAATACAATGCTTTTGCTAGTACACGTGTTTAAATAAATATATTAGATCAAAGTTTATTATTTATAGTTTAAAAATTATATGTTGCCTATCTTTCTGTCGCTTTTGCCTCAATAATGTTCCCTCGGACTAGTATTATCGAATTGACCAAATTGACAAGAGAAAGCAAACAACTGTGGAACATATACTTAGTTATTAGATTGACTGATTTTTAAATCTTTAAATTTTTACTATGCTTGTGTCAATGGACAAAAGAAGAAAAAATTTATAACTTATTGTATCAATCATAATTGTTGTAATCACATAGTCTCAAAAAGAATAAATAAAAATGATATTCGATGATTCTACGCCGAGGCAAAGAACCAGACCATGTATTGAATTAGGCTAAAAACCAGGGCGCTCGTGATGAAGAAGCTGGGGTGGATCAGGCCAGAGCTGCAGAGGCCGCTCAGCAGCTTTATGATGCTGGAGAAGCCAAGTGGGGCACTGACGAGGAGATATTCAACAAGGTACGGCCTGTATTCTGATTTGAGAAATATATCTATCCATAATTTTTGTTGCTTAGCTATTATAAGGGAAAATTAAATTCTATTTAGTGAAAATCAGAAAAGCGCGGCTCCTGAATCACATTTACATAGTTAGTTCATATTTTAGGTGGCTACTTTTCTTGAATGAAGTAAAAAATGTCTCAATTCACCACAAGCTGACGTATCTCCTTATACAGTTCCAATAATTTTGCAGATTCTAGCCCACGAAAGCTTTGCCCAACTGCGCGCTATTTTTGAGGAGTACAAGAACATCGCGGGTCGTACAATCGAGCAGGCGATCAAGGCCGAGATTTCTGGAGAGTTGTCTGAGGCTCTCAGTGCTATCGGTTTGTTATCATTATTTTTTAATACAGAGTTCTCGATCCTGCTGAAAAATTGGTTTATTCGGAATCGTCATTATCACTAAATTCCAGTGGAATGTGTGGAAAATCCAGCGGCTTGGTTCGCTCAGCGGCTGCGGGATGCCATGCAAGGCCTTGGCACTGATGATAGGACCCTGATCAGGATAATCGTGTCCCGATCCGAACAGGACCTCGCTGCCATAAAACGAGAATACGAAGTCCTCTATAATAAGACTCTTGCGAGCGAAGTCAGGGTATGTCTTGTATGGGAGTTTACGTTCAAACATGCACGCTGTTTTTAAAATCCAAACGCGGTTTTTGGTGTGGCAAGTTTCGGAAATTCGCAGTGGTTTTGTCAAACATAAATTAATCAAGCCCGCTGTCAACTGTCATATGACAAATTTTAAAAGAGAAAGTTGTTTGGCAAAAACACTCCAGTTTCTGAAGTTTTGAACATCAGTGCATTCGCCCAAAATGTCCATAAATCATCTTGAAAGACATATACAACAAACGGACATATTAGAAAGCACTTGACAAGACATACCCTGGGCAAATAAGTTGAGTTAGGGATCAGCTAGTTCAGGGTATGTCTTGTTTCAGTGGAGTGTGTGGAAAATGCGGCATCTTGGTTCGCAAAGAGACTGCGGACCTCCATGCAAGGGGGTGGGACCGAAGACAAAACCCTAATAAGGATTATTGTCAACCGATCAGAGATTGATCTTGCAGCCATCAAGAGGGAGTACGAGAGTCTCTATGACAAGACCCTGCAGAGTGATGTTGCGGTTAGTTTCATATGTATGGAGTTTTTATCACTGGCAACATTAAAAAAACTTCTTTTAACAAATGTTTTGTTAGAAGTTTAATTAGGAAAGTATTCATTAAATTGGTAGTGCACAGTACCAAAAAATATTTTTATACATAAAAAAAAATTGCGTTGTAAAATCTCCATTCCCATCTCATTCACGCTTCCTCATGTTTGCTTGCATGAACATTTCTAGACTCTATCTATTAAAGCACATTATATTATTATTATAAATTTCTAATTTTATTTCAAATGTGCTTTGAATGTTGTATTTGATTATAATGTGTTTTAATAAATATTTTCTTCTTGGATTTGCTTTCTAATGGATAAGGAGGTAATGTTATTTAACATATTAATTTGTTATATATTTCAATTCCTACATACATGTAAGTTTAAAAATCATAAGCAATAAAATGATTCGTCTGTTTGTCGATTTTTCTATTCAATGACTATATATATAGCCAAAAGTAAAAATAATTTTAATTAAAATACACCTCGTTATGTTAAACTTCAGCAATTACTAACACAGTCGCATATCTTTGCATGTCACGCCTGGTTATCGACACAACGCCGCAATTGCACTGAATTGAAATTAACGCCATCTGTTGGACAAAAACCGAAAACTTGATTTTTTTTGCGACGTGGCAGCAGGGAGAGACTTCAGGTGACTACAGGAAAGCACTCATCGCTCTACTTGGACCCGCCTAAACTATGCTTGAGATACGCAATTCGTCAATTAAATATTTTTTGTTTGTAGCAGACGGAATTGACGACCATTATCTGTCAAATGTATATTGCACCAAAATCTTTTGGCTGCTTTTCACTTTGTATCTTTTATTAACCACTCGAATATTGTTTCCTAGATATCGTATTTTTTTTTTCATAATGATTATACGTTCCTACTATGGGTAGGAATATTCTCCTAATTGTACTGTGGCCTTAACGATGCAAAGCTTTGGATGTTGTTAGTATTTTATTAGACGTATTTGCATATACAAAGAATAGTTAAATACAAAATCATTCCACCGTTTCAATTTATTATACTCTGTGTTAGGATGAGCTATTTATTTATTATTTATAATTAAATCACCTATTTACCAACCAACCTTGTTTTTTTTTAAGGCTCCTGTTTTTTTATATACAAATTTAAATTAAAAAAATTGACAAAATGGCGGAGAAGAAACCTATACGTTTAGAATGAATGGATTTTAGAAACAGGCTTACAATTATAAGTAAGAGATCTATGTAATCCACTTACAGCAAAGCATGCAGAAATTAAAAAAATATAAAATGGGGAATATGTAACACAGAAAAACGTCCAACTAATAGAAAGACTTTATTTTAATCAGGTAAAATACCTGATTAAAATAAATTTAATTTTTGAATTTTTTTTTCAAATTAATCTTGCAATAATGAATATTGAGATTTTGTTGGTTTGACTTTTTGAATTAAAAATACAATTTACATTTGTGAACGTTATTTATTCACTATATATTATAACAGCCATTCAAATGTTCACGCGGACACGTCAATCTTACTAAGTGAGCAGCAAATATAACTATACACATAAACCTACATTTTTACACTCCCAACGATGTGAACCGAGGCGCCAACGATATCTTTCGTTCTTTTTGTCCATATTCCAATATAACGCACCAAGTTTATTTAATAATGACTCGGTAGTCGAATAACGTATAGAGACAACAATTTCACATATTTTTCAGTCATGAAGACTTAATAAAACCTATAGAGTATAGAAGGACGCTCAACAGTGTTGCCCTCTTCTTGAAAATTTAGTTTATAAGAATGTTCCTGTTCCCATTAATGTTGATTACAATATAATATATATGCACATATATACGATTAAACTTTATCTTATAAATCCTACTTTTATGGGAAACTGGTAATTCAAAACTAAATTCAATCAACACAACTAATTGTGCTCAATACAGACATCGTAGTGAGAATATAAATTTGCAATTACCATATACAAAAATAAATACGTTTAACCTTTATACATTTGCTGTCTTGATGTTTTAAACCAAATTTTGAAGCACTTTAAGTACTTAATAGAAGCCTCGTAACATTCATTGCACATTCATATTGCTAGAAAATGATTTAATCTATTTTTTACATTTTTTCACTCACTTATAGAGGAACTAAACAAATTATATACAAGATAACGTAGAAGATTCATACCCGAAGTCAGAGGATATTTATGTTTTACATAATTTGACTGTATTATGTCAATGTCAAAGAAATTTTTTCAATGAAAACCGCGATTTTGAATACCGAAGCGAAGTTGATAGCAGTTTAAAGATGGAAACCAAGAAAAACTTAGCACACTTCACATATTTCACTTAAGAATTAAAAAACTAAATTGTAACTAGTTTGTTTAATCGTTACACAGAAAAACCGGAAATAATTTACGTTCGAAATAGCGAGATGGTCTTCTATTCCGAACCAAAAATTATTTCTAGTTGTTATGTAAAATTATCTACACAAGTGTCGCTCAAACGGCGCCTAAAACTACCAAAGAGAAATCAACAACGAATTCTTTCTAAAAAAAAATTAACTAACTTAGCAATTGATAAACTATATATTTCCCATTCGAAGCCTCAGAAAATGGCAGTAGAATCACCAACACTTATATAACCAACACATTTTGATACCAAGTTACAGTTTCATTAAAAATTCTAACAACTGGCCACTTGCTCCGGATTTGCTTCAAATATGTGGAATAGTTTTCGCGTTCAGATTCACTTTATAATAAGTATATTGTTTAAATGAGAGCATTCAGAAATATTGACTGTACCGAGGATCGAACTTGGGAGCCGCTGTTCGGCAGTCAGACGTTAATAATGAATAGCGCCAAAACCATAGTTCTTAAGTTATTTACTTGAAGCAATTAAATATTTCACGTTCCTCGTTCTCTTATAAACCAAAATATTTTTATTTTTTGAAAGAAACCAAGGCCTATTTGTCCCACGTAACAATAAATATCCTGAACGCGAATACAAAACTTAATAAAGCGTTAAGATTGTCATTGGTATCAGAGTAAAGCAAAGCCGTGTAAGTCCAAACGATGCGTCGCTCAGCGCGTGCTGAAGAACTTCTCTTGCAGCTCTTCGAGAGGGATCACCTGTTCATCGCCTATCGCGGGCTGCTGCTCGGCTTTGGACTGTTCGCGAAGATCTGAAAAATGACGTCAAAATTAATTGAGCCATACAAAATTAAGGGAAATTATTCTCAATTAAACCCATAGCCAAACGCATCAAAACACAGTATTACAAATTTCAAACTGTAACACACTTAAGAATGTGATAATTGTCAAACAGTAATAGAGAGATAGAGAGCATTACCGTGCCAGTGCTGCAGCAGCGCGTTGTAGTGCTGAGCGCGGTCGTGTCTCTTGAGCTGCGTGAACACGTGCACGAGGCCGCGGTAGTCGTACTCCAGCCCCGAGTAGCGCTCGCCGAACAGCTTCAGGCCTGCGAAAAGTATATTTAACAATAGCACTGGCTCGCTGGTTTCCAGTTTTCCATGAATAATAAACTCACTGATGTTGATGGAGCGCAGATAGAGTTTCTCGGCGGCCGTGTGCTGGTTCATGTGGTAGTTGTAGAGCGAGGCCAGGTGCCCCACGCTCAGCCCCACCTCGTAGTCTTCCGCGCCCAGCAGTTCCTCTTTTATGGCTATCGCTTTTAGGTGCATAGTCTCTGCGTCCTGCAACCAGGAACCAGGGGTGGCAAATATAAAACAGTGTTGACAACGACAACTCCTTTTCTTGAACTACAATTATCATTTGGCGCAATGGTTACCGACTACCAAATCAGGGTGTCGGGTTCGATCCTCGGTACGGCCAACATTTGTGTTGAGAGCATATGTAAATACAAGATAGTAATGTTGGTTGAATCTGTAGCTAAGTTTTATATGGAAAGCTTTACCTGAAACTTTTGCATCGACTGGTACAGCCGGCCGAGGTTCCCGTAGTGCTTGGCCGTCTGCACGTTCTTCTCGCCGAAGGCCATCATGGACAGCTCCAGGGCTGCTTTGTGCAGGGCCTCGGACTCCTCCAGCAGGCTTGGCTCTCTCATGTCCTGCCCCGCCGGAGTGTCCAGCGCTATTTCCTCCAAGATCAGAGCTTTCACTCGTTTCGCCGACGCCAGCAACAAATGGTCGGGAGGTACCAGGTTCTGGAACAGTTTATTTTATTTTATTATAAGAACTACAAGAAACACATCATATGTACACAGATACAGTAGTAATATTTGATCGATAGATGGCGTTGTGAGTGAGGGCGTTAACCTTCGAAGTTATGTAAGAATGCTTTTCGTAGAGAATATAATGTAGATAATTTTAATAGTGTTTTAATAAAATCAAGCAAGTATGATAAGTGTTGTGTTTTGTGCATATAACAATAAAATATCATATAGAAATGCGCTGCAAACTCTTAGACATATCTGCATACACTGTAGTATGGAAACTAAAAAAAATAAAAGGAAAAATGGGCCGCACTAACGAACCGATAAACTGCTTGCAGTGATGTAACTAAGATCGTATTAAAATTTATGTAACAGCAATAAATTATTTTATTTAGCATACTTATTCACCTAGAACCGAACTGAAAAATCCTATAAAATAAATGTTATAGTGGAATACCTCAATAATCCTAATGGCGCGTTCGGCGTGGTCCCTCGCCTTGTAGAATCGTCCCGACGAGTACTCGAGCACGTACAAGGCGTACGCCAAGTCCTCTTGGGCCGTCGCCACGTGGAGGCTGCTGCGGCCGAACACTCGCCGCAGCGTCGACAGGGCTTCCTGCGCAAACATCATATTTACGGACCCTACAAATTAATAGACTCAAACGACCCTTGCAGTGATCAGCTCACCTCATACACCTGCACGCTGTGCGTGATGGAGTCAATGTTGAGCAAGTAGAAGCCGTAGTCCAGCAGGGCGGCGGCGTAGCGCGGGTGCTGCGGCCCGAAGACCAGCCTGGCCAGGGCCACGGCCTGCCGCACCAGCAGCCCCGCAGAGCTGAAGCGCCGCTTCACCACGCAGGCCGTTCCACACGCGCGCAGCACCTCTATGGTTATCCTGGAAACGTTTATTACATTGTTGTTTTTATTGTATGTTGAAAACCTCCTTGGAGATAAACGGCCAGCAATAGTTGTATATAAATATCTGTCATGTAATTTAAAAATGGAACGACCTTCTACTGCGCAACATGGCGACCAAAGAGGAAACTTATCAAAGGTTTAATTTAAATTTCGAACTGGCTGAGTGAAAAAAAAACTTAATTCCCGCGCATTATTTGAACAAAGAACTATACAAAGGCTTGTATGAACAATGTTGACTCGTCGCGTAAACCTAGCCCAAAGATGTCTGTTTGTGTGTGTGTTTGTAGGGTGTGAATTACTTGGGCGGGGTGTCGGGTGTGAGCAGCGACAAAGCCCTCATGCCCCAGGCGTAGGCGGCGCTGTAGTCGCATCGCACGAAGAACAGCGCGCTGATCTCCTTGCAGAGGCGCGCCAGCAGTGCGGACATGCCCCAAACGCGCTCCCCGCAGCCTTCTGCCTCTACCTCATCAGCTGGCCGCCTGCAACGAGTGAGACGAAATCATTACTGGTTGCCACAAGGAACTAATTCTATTAATCATGAATCACTTAACTTTTATATAAGACCTTTAGTTTCAAATTGGAGCTGTGATATTTGAGAGAAACACCGAATCCAAAACCTACGAATAAAAACCCTTGCATGGCTTCACTAGTAATGTAAAATAAAATATTTATTTATTTTGTATAATGTATTCGAGCCAGCTCACCTATCACTATCAGCGCCATCTGTCTGCAGGGCCTGGGAACAGGTTTCAGCTATGGCTATGGGACCCTCTGGGAGCTGTGCGGTAGTGTCTTCAGGTAGACCGAGGAGCTTCAGCGCCAATTTGTACGTCTCCGCAGCAGCCGGGAAACAGCAATACACTGATTGTGTGTTCAATAATCTGGAATTGAATACGCTTCATTTATACACGATTCTTGCTAGTCAAAGAAAAAAATATAAATTTTTTAGTTATTCAAAATACCCTCAATCCAAAAAAAACACTGAGCGAGGAAATTAATTACGTCAATTATGTGCAACTGTATCAGCCCAGCTCCGATGTAATAAAATAACAAAGAAAATGGCTCACCTATGGCAACACTCAAGTGTGAGGCGTTTGTAATGTGTGGTCTGTGGTTGCGCGAGGCAAATGTCCCGACACCGAACTAACACACGCTGCGCATCCGCGTACCAACCGGCCTCATTCAGAAATCCACCTGAAAATCCATTTATATATTTATATCAAAATATATCATCATTGATATATGGGACATTTCACGTGAAGCGGACAGGGAAAAAAAGTGAGGTTCTGAAAATCGACCACATTCGGCCCATTTGTACTTCTAGTAGATATGAATGTGTACGCAAAATATTTTTTTTGTATAGTGTATATTTACCAAGTTATAGGTTTCAAAAGAATTGTCGTTGATTGGTACTACAAGTTTTCGAAAGTAATTTTTCGAATATAACAAATCTACAATAATATATTTTATATAGCGATACATATTAAAAATATACTGTTCTTTTTAACAGTAAAAAAAAAATTTAAAAAATTAAAAAAAAAATTAATGGTCAAAACCGGGTGTATATTATTCAACGTATCTCCTAAACGAATAGAGATCCCATTTTAAATTTTCTAGTGTACTTTCATTATCATTTAAGCTATATTTTGAAAGAAAAAAAAAGAAAAAAAATTGGTCGAAGTTACTGTTATTCCGGTTTGAAAAGTTTACTTATGGTTTTGACCATTAATTTTTTTTTAATTTTTAAATTTTTTTTTTACTGTTAAAAAGAACAGTATATTTTTAATATGTATCGCTATATAAAATATATTATTGTAGATTTGTTATATTCGAAAAATTACTTTCGAAAACTTGTAGTACCAATCAACGACAATTCTTTTGAAACCTATAACTTGGTAAATATACACTATACAAAAAAAATATTTTGCGTACACATTCATATCTACTAGAAGTACAAATGGGCCGAATGTGGTCGATTTTCAGAACCTCACTTTTTTTTCCCTGTCCGCTTCACGAGAAATATCCCATATTTTATTTATTTATAGCTAAGGCCAAAAACAACACAAAAGATACTTAATTATAAACATTAAATGATATAATACTTACACAATCTTTATTATACAAATACTATTGATTTAGAAACTGCTTATATATCTCCACTAGCAAACCTAAACTGGACACAAACATTCGCATTCTGGCACAGAGTGAAATGATTGAGTTGTCTGCAGATACTTGGAACTGGGCTTTGGTGCCGAAGGCTAGTTCGAGAGCGAACTTCTGCCATCAAGGAATGCCTCCGTGCTCCTTGTCAGGAGCATATAATCGAAGCGTTGCTGTAGAGATAGCATTTGTTTTGTTTGGACAAACCTGGGATAAAGTAATTTAGTTGAGCAACAAACCTAATCTTAATCCTAAATGTATGAGCGAGTTTCTGGGACGCGAGCTGTGTTCACACCGCGCTAAGTACGCGCTAGACAGTTCCGTTGGTAGCTTGGACCCGTGTTCGATCACCGCCTGAAACATACACAAGGGACATTTAGTAAACATTGCGGCGTTCATTACTAGCACAAAAGTACTGGTGAGACCGACCCAGAAGAAAGTTTTAATTCAATGATTTATTAAAACTACAATAATATATAAAATAGTGTCGAAAAATCTTATATTCCTTAACATGAAACATATATTCAGACTTAGAAACGAATATATAAGATACAATTAAAAGTTCACCTTACGGATACAATTTTTGTTTTGAATTTTGTTAAAGCAGTTACTACATATACATTGGGTTTATTGGCCAAAGAAACATAGAAGTTTCTTCGAAAGTTCGTTTATAAAGAGCCTCATAAGAAAATTGTCCACAACACGAGCTTTTATGTGTAATAGATGAAACCACCGGAACCAGCTAGCAGTGGTATAAGTTGCGCAGTTGCAGACAAAGTTGCAGGTGAAATTATGCATCATAGACAAATGAGATAACTCCACAATGTACATTCAACATAGTTATTTGCCTGGTAAATATCGCAACACATGTGTAATTACAGAGTGAAAACACAAAAAATAAGCTTCACATACAACATATAAGAGTAAATGTTAATCAGTATGTCTGATAAATCGGCTCAGGCAAGATACATATTTCTACACTAATGATTTTCAGTTGAAATGCCAAAAGTCAAGATATTTATTCAAAGCTTACTTTATATCCAATAACAGTAAAATACTATACCTATCGATTGTATTACTGCAAAAGGTTCGGATGAATGAACTGGTAACGTACTCTGGTATCTATGTGTGTACTGGAATATGTAGAGTATGAAACCCTGACCAACAATTTGTGGAACAAAAAGAGTGCCGGAATTGCTTGCCTTGGAAACTGGTAGTAACTGTAAATTTAGCTTTTATTGTACGCAAATATAAGTAGTATTCATATTTACTGCGATCAAGTCCTTCATCAGATTAATCCAATTGGCAAAAGCAACATTATCAATGATGTAAATTATTTCCAGCATTCCAACCGTGCAAAAACCCGACTGCGTTTTTGTTTCATTATATGAAAGTCCAATAACATTTTCCACTCAACGAATGTATACAGAAACAAAGTAAACAATACTTGGAAATATAGAGAATACCGTTAAAAATGAAGTTATAAAAAATAGAAACCGAGTGTGCTTATGACCACACGACTGCAGAAACTTCTTTCGCTCTATCTGTGTGTGTGTACATATACATATATTAGTTTTCTGCAAATATTTAAATTTATTCTTATATTACTTACATTATGGAATACATCGGTAATTACTGTGGTTAATTCTAAAACCGAGACAATAGGCTTACGGTAAGAGATATAAGATACATTTGCGTTTGGCTATTAGAGAAAGAGAGAAAGAAAATGTGCGCGCGCACTGCTTTCTCTTTCATATCCCCCACTCAATTCTTGTTCGCCTCGCCCGGTCACACTTTTCGTAACGCTAACGTTACGCGTTCGCGTTACTCCCCAAGTCAAACGTACATAAAGACGTTCCACTTCAAAACGAATATGACAAAGTTATCCACAATCTACATAAACGTGTTTAAGTTACAAATGACGAAAAGACTAAATAACATTCAGTGGAATACGAATATCTATAATGATAGAATGATTGTCAACAAATTGTACAATGTATTACAATTTATTTGTAATTAAAGATACAGTTGTAAGCTGGGCGATGTAATTAAATGCCGGCCGAGCAAAGGCCAAAGTTGATTGAACATTACCTTTTTGCAATGTTTGTATTATATGACCGACATCTTATTTTTTATGAATTGCTTAATTTGTTGCACTGGGATACACTGTTAACGTTTAGATAACACTTATGAACATTCAACAAACAAACATAATTTACATATCTATAACAAAATCCCAATAGACCAATATACAAGCAATACTCCGCGAAAAACCCAAAAGCACTCAACGCACGTTTCCTTCGACACCGGAGCATCATCAGAATATTGCCTCGAAATGTAAAAGTGGCGATATCGTTTTGATTTTGAGTTTTTCGCGGAGTATAGCTTCTATATTGGAATTTTGTACTATGTACTTCCGCAAAGTAACGCCTGATTCTATTAATTAATATCTATAACACTTAAAGATTAGGTGGATTATTTTGTTTATGTCTATTTTGACGTTAATATATATAAAACTCAATGAAACGACGGTTTGATTTAACCAGACTGGATAATCTATAATTGAATCTCAACACTACGATTGATAGGATCTTCAAAGGCCCCGGTATTAATAATTTTCCCGTTATACTGTAAACGTGGTCGTGGTGGTCGTTCTTATCTAACAATCTAGATTCTAGACTTTAGATAACAGTTAGTCTAACGGTTGTAAAGATTAGCTTCGTTCGTCTCCTACACAAATATCATCGTAAGCTTTGCAAAACATGTGTGCACTCATAGTAAATGAGTGTGTCTCGGCCGTTTGACAGACGGCAGGGTCTTAACGATTTAAAATTCGGGAAAATCTTTTTGGTTTTAACTTATGCTTGGTAGTTTAAAGTGTTATGGTATTTAATATTGGAAAATTTATAAGAGTGGTAAAGAAATCTTTGATTGTCGATTAGAAATGAGACTTTTAATGTTTTGATTTGAATGCTAGATCTATTATAGACTAGACTATTATAATAATTAGTATTTAGTTTTTGTAGTTTAATATATTCAATTAAATAAATAAACCCAATTGGTTGTTTTAATTACCACGAAAAAACCCTCTATAATACATATATACATATATATGTATATTAAGACTTGTGGCGATTCTCAACCATACCAAAGCCTTAGGGTAGTAGATAGAACAGAGTCTATCGTCTAGTATATAAATAACAAGATATAGTACCCCTAATATGCAATACTTAATGATAATAGATATTAATCAGTGCTAATCACACGTGCAGAGCTGCCAACTAATTATCCGTAATCGTTCTGTTATGTGCACCTACGGTTGCTTCCTATAAATATTATGCGCAGTTCGATAGCATACAATACAGTTTTAAAGAGGTTCGCGAGCTCGTTTTACGTCTGTGCAAAAAAATATTTTTTATATTGCTCATACGGTACAAACATCGTAAAGAAACCGGCATTTCTTGCAAACGAGTCACCGATACTCGTCTATAAAAAAAGGTCAACAAGATGAGGTTATATATCTACTGGATGATTATAATTATCGATGATTATTTTCTTAAAATCGCCACTTAATCGATAAAACTTAAGATATCTTTTAATATATATCTACACGTATACATACACATTATTATATATTGTCTACTGCGAAAAAAGACATTGAGAGTTCAGTTTTCAGTAGTATAATGACGCATACAGAATTTTAATGAATCTACCTTGGTTCTGCAGCGCATCTAGCATGTTTGTGGAGGCGAGGATCCCTAACTTCTATTCCTAGCTACGGAAAAAGGTGGCGAGTTTTTTTGACGGGATGAGACGCTCTCATAATCAAATTTTACAGGCTTATCACAAGATGTGTGGCAGTCCGATGTTGAGTCTAGTCGTTAAGTTAAAACTTTTGTATATGGGTGCTAATGCCTGAATAAAATATTATATATTATTATTAATCAAACTGTTTAAAGAAATTGTAAAAAATGTTGATGTACGAAGAATATTTTTCTGTTTAAAGTAATGACGTTTAATGAAACGTCTGCAACAGTACGTATCCTTTGTACCTTACGTTTCCAGTCACGGGAACCTCCTTAAGGAACCGTATTTATTAGAAATCATCAGCCAAGCTTAGCATTTACTTCTCCACACAAATATCATAAATGTAAAGTCATGTACATTTACGTAACCCTAAAGAACATTAGCGAGTTAAACTTGAACAACAAATGTATGAAAATCCGTGGGAAAGCTATGAAAAAGATTATCCGACCTAAGACAACAGACGCGTTAATATTGTGCGATGTGACGCAAACCGCTCACATAGCGGTTACGATGTAAATAGCCATAAGTATAATCACCCAGCATCTATAGCGAATACCTATATTAAAAATCTACGTCAAATATTTATAACGGAATTCTTACATATTAGAAATAACTTAAGCTTAGCCAAAACTATTTACATTCTTCAATGTTTTATGCATAGTTGAATCTCATACCTGAAAACATTGGAGCAGCCGTAACTGAGCGCCCGAGAATCGCAAGAGCCTCTCAAATATCTCCAACTCGGACAGCTCCGCGCCCAAGATGCAGAGTCTCTTCTCTTCCAGCATCTGTAACAATACGACAAGATATTGTTAATCTACTATTCTTCGCCTAAACTCATGAGACTGAATGAAGTCTCGCTTCAGATAAAAGTGTTATTATGCTTTTTTTAGCATTTCAATGTTATACATATGTAAATTACTTCGGATTGATCGGACATATAACCTCGATGTTCAAAATTCGGCACACCACGACTTCTTCGAATTTCTTTTTGGCCAAACAAAAACTCTTCATACGATATAAGTAAAGAAATGTCGTAGAATGTACTTATTAACCATATATTGATGAACTGTATAATTGTACTATAATTATGTAATTGTCGATGAGTATCTTACTCAATCACTTATAACAATGACATATAAGAGTCAGATTGCAATATGTTTTTAATACAAAAATGTAAATCTAATAAAAAAGTGCCTAGAATATTAAAAAAAACTATATTTAGGCATGACGTAAATGATAAAAAAGCAAGAATAAATTATACATATACACAAGAAAATAACCTTCAAACTACAAAAATACAGTGTTTCAATTTTATGAGTACATAAAAAACATCTGAAATGAACAAAATAACAGATTCATGATACCAATATAGACGAAGCAAAATTTCTTCACCGATAAGTTATATGGTTCATAAACATTATATTATTTTAATTACAAAGACATTGAATAAAAAAATTCATTCTCGTCCAAGTTTGCCTATCAAACCGCAGCCGCGTACAAACTTGAATAAATCTATTAACTCAAATCAAATTATCTTTTATTCATGTAGGTAACATTATGTACACTTATGAACGCCATGATGGTTGATGTTCAAAGCGCATATTTAACTAGCTTTAAGACCCTTAAAAATGCATTAATTCAGTTTCTCATGTATAAAAATTAATTCTTTACACATTTGATGAATCCGCTTCTTCAGTCTTCTTCATTCGTTGAAGTCAATTGGCGCCTTCAGTCATTATAGAATGTGTTGTCGATTCTGATGTTGATCTCTAAACTAAAAATCTCTAAATTTAGCTTTATGCTTGTCAAACATGCGTAATCTATTGTTTCTAAATGTTTCTTTCTTTAATGTTTAATGTTGTCAATTTAGAAATATACAGAATAGGATACGCATGTTTGACAGGTCTAAAGTTAAATTTAGAGAGTGTACATCAGAATTCATTGTTTGTGTCACGTCAACTCACTATTTTTACTCTGTGCTCCTACTATTTTATCGTCATTGCCTTGTTTACAATAATTAACACTTGGAATAACTTTAATATACTAGTTGCATTGAACACTTTTTGTGTTACATTGCTATGTTTTATAACGCCAACAGAAGAATAATATAGGTAATAGTTAAAATGTACACTGATGAATTGCAACACGTCGCAAACGATCAATGCATCCGATGGCCCACATCGATTAGTGTGGCATTGCATGTGTTGACACTTGATTGGCCCTGAGCGCGCCCGTTCTTGATCTCGTCAATGGGTGAGCTCGATCTTTCTCTCCACTACGAAGAAATGACCATTAATCTTCCGTTGATATACTTTTCAACATAATTTTGCGCTGCGTCATAAATAAACTCGACAAACTATTCGACTGATTCAAGCCATTACCGATTTATTAAGACAATTGTACTCGTATTTGTAATTTCGTGTCTGCCAACATAATAGACGTACACATAAAAGGAAAAATATTATTTAATATATCTTAAAATGGCACCTCAAACAAACGGCTCGTAGCTGCAAACGCAAAATTTATTTATCGAAACCCTCACATATGAGAAACACAGTGTTTACATAGTTTTTCCTATGTGCCTGCAAAATTGACAATGTGACAATTGACACGTCAAAATACACTATACCCTTAGTTCATGGGTATGTTTGTATGTTTGTTTGGTTGTTTTGTGGGTGCCGCTGTTTGTATGTTTGTTCTTAACTGAAGTTGTATTAGTGGTAGAACGTACTTGATATAGGCTGTACTTTTAAATATATATATATAGTTATGTTTATGAACAAAATAATAACTGATTAATTTAATATATTTGATTTTAAACTCAAACTAATTGGCAAGAACGATACATAATTAATTTATTTATTTATCGGTAGTAGATTAAAACAGTATTTATATTAAGTTCACAATTATTTTGACTATCAGCCTACAAATTTATTCAACACAAAAAAGACGGGCATCCTTCTAAAATAAAAATAATTTTGCAAAATTTAGTGCAGATTGAGAATCAAGCTTTAAAATAATATTTCTTCTTTAATATGTACTTTGTACAGTCAAACAAAAAACACATATGATTCATATAAATATTACTCATTAAATATACAAAGTAAAGTCTCATAAAATCATATACAATTTGCCCTTCCTGGGTCCTCAATCGTCCTTTTGCACACTAAACACTAAAAACTTACTATTTATATTATTTCGCCTAAGAAATACTTAAATATATATTGCTAAGACGAGAAAATTTAACCGATAAAGACGTACATTCGTTATTCGTTGACAGAGCTTCGCAAACACTATACGAATGATTAATTTATTACCGGAAATACAAACATATGTTCATCGATCATCTCTATGCCTATATAGTTTTGGATGAGTTTATCGCGTACGGTTCAACCAAGGCCGTCTTTAAAATATACCAACACGTGAATTGACGTGGTTCAATCATGTTTACATCAACGAACATCGTGCGATGGTATTCCCATGTTTGTTGGTGAAATCATATTGTTGTTGTAATATGCAAATTACTAAGTAAATTAAACTTAACTTGCTCCCTACGTATCGTCGAATAAATATACAAGCTCTTCCAAAGCTTTTACCACCCAGTGGAGGTAACACCTTACTGAAGGCAATTAGATACATTAGAAGGTTAATTGAATTGACATAGCCTGGACATCAATAGCAATGTTTTAGAGGATCTAACAGACTCACAGGCTGCATTTGAAATTAAAATGGAACAATATAAACATAACAATAAAGATAATAAGTCACAATGGCAAATGTCCATGTCACACTCCCCACTCTGTGTGTACACACACGTCAAATTGGGAAACAGAATCCTACTTCAGAAGGTCTAAGTGTTGTTGAACGGGATAAACCCTCGTGTGCTGTAAATTAGTCGAAGGTGCGTAACCTAATCACTGAGTGAGCTCGTTCAATGACATTTACATAATTGCGTTACGGTATAATTAGAATTACTTTTAAGAGCTGAAAATAGTATAGCTACAATAATAAAAGTTACCGGGCGTTATTCACCGCCATTTTTATAGAAAAATAAAAGCCACGAGTCATTTGTCATACCAGCTCACAAAATATTAGCAAGTCAAGGTAATTGTCTCTTGTCCAATTATACTTGTAAATCAAATCTAGAATCATATAGTAGCAGAGTCTAATATGCATTATTCTAATTGATACCTACCAGCTCTTTTGGCTCCTCAACGAAACCTTCATCTCCGTCATATTGTGTCAACGATGTCATATAACGAAACATGATTATATTGAATAATGGCTCTGTTTATTACTTGGACAACCCGACCCGTTTACATCTTAAATCACGGTTTGACATGACGTGATTCAATTGTCAGGATATACTAATGTATTATGTACTTGTCTCTGCAAACAGCTCGGAAGTCATAAATTAGCCAACGAAAGGTAATTCGAAGAACATTCTTCGGTATTCATGTTAATGGCCACCGTATAGGCCTGACGCGTCAGTACTCAGTTGCATAAGGCACTAGATAGTTCAGCCCACTACGCTATGTGGGACGTCTCGCGACATTTAGAAATGTATTATTATTCTATATCGCGTTGTAAACTATACCAATTTAATATCTCCTCCACTGTTGGGTTGCCTGGAAGAGATCGCTTAGTAGCGATAAGGTGCCTTTACACATTATGTATATTTCTTAAAATTGTATCTTAAAACTATGTTAATGTGTGATAAAGTATTAAATAAAAAACTGTAAAACTGAAGAAATTATTTCGATTAACGCGCATTTGGGATACCAAATGCGCGTTAATCGAAATAATTTCCTTAGTTTGACAATCGCGTCAGGGATACCTGACGCGATTGTCAAACCCACAGCAATATTTTCCACAGTCTTACCAGTGAGTGAAACCCAGCGCTTAGCCTACAATCCCCGTTGTCTAAATACGGCTAGATTTATTAGAAATGTATTCCCACGCATGTGTTAGCCGTTGCTCGGGCTAGACATGAGGATCTAGCTCGGGGCCTGCTAACCCGCTGCCCTGACTTACTTGAGGAGACTCTGCGCTTGCAACACATTTGAACATTCATGGAGTCCATTGCATTACATTGCGATATTTTAGATTGAGCTTAATTATTATAGGAACAAAAATAGACTTGATCACGTAAGAATAAATCGTAGATTTTTAAGAAAAGCTTTTCTTGGTCTTAATATACATATCGTACGCAATATTTTGGTTATTCCAAAGACAGTTTCGGTCCACACATCTTAAATAGCATCATACTTCGATACCATTTGCTGTTATTTATTTCATTCAATAAAATACAGATAATAAACTCGTTATAGTTACTTTAGAAACTACATTGTCCATATTTAAGAAGAATTATGTCCATAATAAACGGTGAAAGCAAAACACAGCGTGACGATTGTATATTTGTCGTTAAGTGTGTCAAGAGCCAAGATATAGCTAATCGAAGTTATTTATGTGTCGAGAACGCACAATGTGTGTGTGTTGTTTTTCAATCTTCATTAATGCGATTCATGCGAAAGTCTTTAGGCTCTTTCACGGCTTCCTTTATTGTAGACACCAACACCTAAGGCTCAAAGAAGAGTTCCACGGGTCTTCAAATTCAAACGGGTGAAGGTGGAGCTTAACTACTATACATACCGCCGCCACTGGACACTGGCAATGCCAGAGGCGTCACTAGTGCGTTGCCGGCCTTTAGGATACTAGGCCTTTTCTTGAAGGTCCCAAAGTCGTATTTAAGACGTTCATTGTTTTTCCATGGTCTCACAATCGCGTGAACAAAGTTCTTCTTTATTTATATGTCTTTAATTATAGTATTCATGACAATAATAATTATTGTTAGTATAAATTATTTAAATTACCATGCACGTCGGTAGCAGCTGATATTATAGGCAATGAACGCTAACATACAAACGTCATAGGAAATTGTAAATGCTTCATTGTAATAATGTATTACATTTGTATACCTAAAACACGTATTTTAATAATTTTTCACATTATTATTATTCACGTAATATTGCAAAAGGATTATTTATACAAGAGATATTTAGTCATCGCTATAAAGATGTATTAAAATATGACATATAAGACAGAACGTTACCTCAATATATTTCAAAATGGCGCATAACAACCACTTATTATCGCCTCGGCAATTATCTTGTAAACAATAAATAATTAAATTCTAATATTAATATGACGCGGAAGTGTGGTCATGAGCAGTGCATATAAATTGGGACGAGAAACTGACGCAATGCTTATCTATGCGGGGCATTGTACCATTTCCGGATCTAGGATGAAAATATAGTTATGGAACAAAACCTATATGAAATATACGATTCTAAATTATCAGGAGCCCTACGTGAATCATCATAGTTGAAAATTTATCATCGATATTTATAATATATCGTACCAAAAAACTTCTAATCCTTACGTTTGAATTTAGAAGGGTTATTTTGTCAAGTGCAAATAATCAAAGGTTTCATCATGGCTACTCGGTTAATTGACATAACTTTCCTTGTGCTTGAGCAATTTGTATGTCGCAAATGATTAGAAACCTATCAAATCAAAACAATTGCACCTTTTTAGATGTTCTGTTAGAATATATTTGTGTATGTGTAAGCACGTTATATAAAGATATATCTCTTTTCTACATTTAAACTTACATCTAACAATCGTCTATGATAGTGAGTCGCTGTCAAAGTTATCGCGTCCTCGTATATTTATAGAGCTACATGGTGATAAATTCGGAAGCAACTCCAATTATTCCGTCCACGTTGCATCAACATTATTCCTTGTGAGATTTTCCGTCAAATTCTTGGCAGGAGCCGATTTATTGTTTAGCCAAGGTGACGAATATCAAGTTCATACCAGTGACGGAAGGTTTCTGTTCGCAGCGTTCAGTCCACATTTATATAAGCGTGCGAAAGTGAAACTTACGTTATAGTGTTGGCTGGAGACTTTCTTTTCATTAATTTTGAAGTAAAACGTCTAAGAATTAATTTTACAGTTAATTAGTCATTACACGGCCTACGATCGGACCAATTCGGGCGTTTAATCTTTACCGTAAACATATAAAAAAAACTACAATAAACTATTTACTAGAAACATTTGAAAAACACTCCCTTTAAACACTAAGTCCAAGAGTATGATGAATATTGTTAATCTTCATGAATGCCGGTGAAATTCACCTTGAAAAGCGAAAGGGGCCGCGTCACTCGATGGCAACCAGTTTATCGAAATCGGAAAGTGTTTGCATTAGATCGTTATGACGGATTGGCTTTCAAACTTTCCGAATCGATGTTTGTAAACAACTCACCGGAATTATACAATTACGCATACACTGTATGTGGGTATTGAGTTGTTTTTTAACAATGAAACAGTTACTAACTATTAGTTCCACTTTTACATTGATTGTAACGAATCGCCAATTACAAATTGCACCTCGATAATTTGAACGGTTGCATCTCACGACATTACTAATAGAGGTCATTACACTCTTATGACATATACAGTTACGGTCTGACCATTGAACTCGTAAATACAACACTTGACACACTTTGCAATTGCACAAAAAACTGTGACTGTATTATTAAGCGAGCACCGTTTTTACTTTCTAATCCGAACGGAAAAATACCCAGGCATTTTCCTCTTGAGAATATGTAGGCTGTGATACTTGTCTAAACAAATCAAATGTCAAATTGATTTTCACACTGTTCTTACAATGACAATCTATAGGCGTCCGATTCTCGTCGTCGAAACTTGTATGCTATTTCAGTGAAAATTAGTTAAAGAGGCACCTCATTTCTTTATTAAATGTATGTATGTGCCTTTGACGATGCAATTCCTTAAATTTTGAAATAAACTTTTTTCCTTGTAGGATACTTTTTATTATTACTTATTTTACCTTAAGATCGTATTTCCTGTTCAATTATCGAAAACATAAGTTTTTCTGACACCAAAGGTTTTCCGTTTCGCTAATGGAAAATAAATTACTTATTACATACTAATAACACACTGCATTAGCTGAAATTGACGTTATAAGAGATGGTATTAGATGCAAATGCAGCTGGATTAAATTCAAATATTCTGTTGTGAAAAAAATATATTTAAAAATTTAGAAATGTCATTGCTGCGTCATTTAAACCTGCAGTGCTCCTTCGTTCGTCAAATCGTTTTAGTATGGTTGACAGACGCTGAACAAGATTTGAACAATGATTTGGAAGATTATATTTCGGCTTCCACATGTCTTAGATTCTAACTCCCCGGAACAATTCGTCTAGTGTATGTAACGTAAGAGATGTTACCATGGTTACGATGCATTTTCATAAAAAATAACGATAACATTTCAAGGCCGACACAATGCAATACAGTTTAAACGATCCCTGAATCATTACAGTTTTAGGGCATATAATAATAAGCGGCCTAGTTTCTTTGGCGACACGTAGGGAGCTTTTTTAAACTCTAACTATGCTTTAAGCACTCCAATTAAAAAGTAGAAACTCTTCTAGTACCCAGCTGTACGAGCCATGGCCTTGGACCTGATTACATATACCCACAACGTGCATTCAAATATATTTTTGTATATATATTCAAATTATTAATATGGGTAATATAAAGCTATACGCTGATGTAGTATTAAGAGTAATGATAAATTAGTTCACCTACACCGTTGTGTTATATAGTTAAAACAAAATTCGACAGACGAACACGAATATGCTTTAAATATAGCTCATTGACAATCGAAAATTACTTTTTTCGCCCAATGTGACTTAACTATGCTCAAACTCGCATTCTTTAGCAAAAACAGTAATTAATTTCTTAAGTAACGGCCAAGAAATATAATAATTTATTTCGAATTATGAAAAACTTCAAGGGATATTTATACCGATTCCATTTCTAAAACCCTATTCCCATTTGGCAAATTATGCAATAGCATGTCTTTTAAAAAACAAAAAGCGATTACGACGATACAGTATATTAAGCTGCAAAGTGTATGGCAACACAACATCAATCAATCAGTGGTTGGGCAGCGCAGTCTCGACTCGTGTTTCCTACTCCTATATTGTCACGTAGGTTTATTAGCAAAGTGGCAACAAGTATGGATAACCTGTATAGCATTTCATAAATAGTATCTTCAATACAAGATAGTTCGCGGTTCTTGGTTATTTGGTTGGTCGTTTACCGTTAGAGCCAAGTCTCGCCATTCGGTACCGCTAGCGATTTGTATTTTTAGGTGAAGGCAAACTAGTATGTTTTGTAATTATAACATTTGTGTTATTTACTAAATTTCTCATGTTCAACTATCTCAATGACAATTAACGCATCAACACCAAAAGAAAGTTAATTATTTCTTGTTATTCCTAGTTCTCTTGAGTCATACATTAATAATCAATCTTCATATCGATTACGTCTCCTCTGTATAATTCCTATCGGATCATTTAGATTCAAGTCAAATTATGATCAAAATGTGCGAAGCTTAAAACGAATATTAGCTAAGCGAATTGTTGCTAATATAAATGTATATATGAATTTAGCTCACCACCCACGTTCTGTAGACGTCAGAGGTGTGTGACTAAACATTTATGGCCTTCCGAGTAAACTTAAAATTTACTTTGCAGACCATTTCAAAATAGGACTAGAGCCATTTCTTCGTGAATCAATTTCAGTTAAATTTTGTAAGGAAGCAACATCGCATAGAAATATTGAGCATAATTGGTAAATATATGAAGGGTGCGCAGAACTTTCACGAATCAAATGTTTCCGAAATATTTGTATGCATGTTACAAAGACACTTTCATTTCGTTGTCTCCTCGGAATTATAATTGGAGACTGAGCGCCTTAGATTGCGGCCGTTTGTGAAAAAGTACTGTCTTAACTCGTACTAAAATGTTCTTTAGCATGAGGATCAAAATAAAACGGTTATAGGTAACTTTATCACATTAACATTATATGTCGACGTTTCCAGTGCTTTGCAGAAATATTGGTCAACGAGACACACTCGTTTTATTTAAATACTTTAATTTAAAACTTTGTAGAACGCATACATTGATAGCAACGTTTGTCTATAACATTTTGTTATCTAATGTCTCCTTTGTTTTACACAATTATCAAATTGAATGTCATGTTATGTAAACAACATTTTATTTCAAAATATGAATAGTTGTAAATAGTTTGGAGAGATTTCATCTTACGACAAAATAATTACAATAACAATATGTTGGATAGGATAATTCTGATTAATTTAAGAGGCTTACTGCCCAGTAGCCCAAAACATGAGTCTTATTTTTCATTAGTCGTTCTTTTACCTTAAGTACTTCACAAAATGTATTTTCCCTCCAGTATTATCCTTGATAGTTCATTTCCTTTGATCTTTTGTCAATCAATTATGATGGCGAGCTACTCAATTTCGACTCATCATCAAGATCAGATTGATTTCACAATTGTTAAACTGTAATGTAAGTTAGTAGATCTGTTAAACTGTTTACAGACCCAATTAAAAACGTTACATATGATAAGATTATGCTAACATCAATACAATTTGATATCAATTAGTCATAGACATAGATGACAATTTTCCTTTTATATAGCATACTATGCTATATAGCACTTCACTGAACCCAATAACCGTGAGAACTGAATCGTTTGCTAACCAGCACGGAGATGTTGCCTCTACGAACAGGTTTGATGAGTGATTTGATATATTTGCAATTGCTATTTCCTATGTTTTCACATATTTTTACTTTTCATCAAGCTATCTGTTTAAATGTTATTGTAATGATGATTCAAATATGGGTTCATGTATTATTGTTTTTTATTATTCTACATATTATACCCACAGTGGTATATGGGTCCTGTGGCCTTTCTTACAATAAAATAATATACATAAGGGCTACTCAGCACTAAATTTTACCCCCTTACATATTGTATACCTAGTTACCTATTATATCCTCAAAGATATTCCGAAACTGGAATGTTACAAAGTTGTCCAAGTGCAAGCTCTCTTTTATGATGCCTCACCATTTACATACAACCTACATAATACATAATGCCCAACAATGTAATGTACATTGTTTTTAATACTTCTTACATTTTCATTCTTGCAATTAATATGGTAATTTAACCTACCTCAACCTTAAACATTGTAGGAACATACATTTGTAATGGACTATTCATTACCTTACCACAAACCAATAATGAGTTTATTAAATGAGATCATATGTAATAATCAACATATAAAAAAATCCATATCAGAACACAAAGTAATGTGTGTGTAAAATTTGAATTTTACCTAAGACAACACTCTAATAGTCAGTTTATTTAAAAAAGTAAACAAATGTTTACTTTTTTATCAGATTATGATTCCTATGTCAACAAAATTTTTCATTTAGAATAACAGATTATTAGTGTACCCTGAGGTCTTTGTATGAAACACCAAACATTTTAACATGTTCAAACATACAATGTATCAACATCTATAAATCTTAACTGCTATGTTATTAAATGCAAGCATTGAACCTTTTTATACATAGTAACTTCCAACTAATTTAGTATCCTCAATATATAGCACATTCACATGATTAAATGTAAATTGATTATTCATTTCTTCAATACAGACCAGAGAATCTGTTGTTCAGGTGTTGATTACATAGTAATTTTATGACCCTATTATTAAGCCTGTTGTGCACACTTTGTTATTTTGAATACAGAATGAATAGCACAAGTTTTATAGCTTTTATGTGATAAATTATTCCTACAAGATTATCAGTTAATTGTATATATAAAAGAAGCAGCACTATACTTATAAAACAACAACAGAAGCACGGACAAGGTATTTTTATGTAACAATAATTATCGAGATTTCTATTTTAGCTACTGTAAACACGTGAATTAACAATGCAAACATTCGTGGAAAATAATAAAGATTGTTAGTGATATCACTTGATCACCTACATCATAGCAGTGAAAGTGAATTAACAGTCACCCCAATCAATCACCTAAATCCACCATTCACCAATACAATGTATGACTATGGCCATGAAGTTACTGAAGACAATAACTGGGTACAATTTGTTATTCTTCCTCCATATATTATTTATTTTTATCCCGCAATATTACAGATGAAGCAATATAATTTTTGATAATATAACGACGAATTCCGCTTATTAATACTAATAAAAACAGTATAAAACTACTCACCCTAAAGTAAACATCCATGAGGATGCTATCTGGCAACGATCGCAAATCATTTTTCTCGCACTTTGATTTTTGCAAATAGTTCACTAAACTAGTTAAACACAAATCATATAAATTGTTGGGTGTTTTTTTCACGCGCACGTCAGCCATCTTGGCAGGACAAAGCAGAACTCGTTTGCGTCTCATTTTGCTACGCCTTCGGTTCACGTTCAAGTTTTGACATTCGGGGCGACATGTAACTATGTTCACATTATATTTTTCTACATTATCAAATTCCATTGGTCGACAAAATTTTACAATCAGCTGCTATTGGTCTATTTCGAATGCAGAATTTCTTATTAATCGCAAGGGTGTCCTCTGTCAAAATTAAAAAGAGAGAGTGAATGGTTTTTAATAATTAATCGTATCAGCTGATAGAGGCTGCAATTCAGAGACGGTGACTTCTGTAAATAGTCTTTGATTGATAGAAAAATTATTTGCCAGGATTATGAGTTCTTGATTATTGTTTTTCTGTTTCTTATAAACTCTTGTAAAATCCTAACGTCGGTAAACTGTAAACCAATTACCAAATCCTAACAAGAGCTTCTACTGTAGTGTAAGAAAATATTTTAAATTTCAAGATTATCTGTGGAATGAACTAACAGCGTTATTCATTTACTAATTTAGCAACCCCTAATAAAATACCTAATCTGTACTGAAATAATATTTATGTTAGTAAAACTAAAATACCTATTTAAATATTTTATTGAGAACTAACATAATAACTAATTGAACAATGTGTCATACAACTAAACTAAACATCCTTTAAAGCTGTATACAACAAAATAAATGCTCATAAACATTTGAACAAATTTTCATGGAACATTAACAATGTGCATAATGAACTAAATAACTTTTGTAACATTCTATGTTAATTATAAATTTATGGGTATCCATTGTTGATCAGTTTTAACTTGCTAAAACAAAATTAAAGTTCCACAGAATTGTTTTTTATGACTAAACTTTATTTCCCAATGGTAAACTTGGAAATTCCCTCCAAAAGATTGATGTATGCAGAGTGCTCATACGCAGTGCTGAAGTCTGATAACTTTTGAACAAATTCATTGCTGATGCCTTTCTCCTCCAGCAAGTTCATTAGTAGATCATAGAGATACTGTAAAAAAAAATGGCACATTACATAAAAATAATAATACTTCATTTGTGTAGCCAACATATTAGTATAAAGTAATATTTAAAAAGAAAAAAAAAGCATGTAATGTTAATGTTTATTATAAAATTTATTAAATTTGTTGCACTTCAATGAATAATCCAAACATGTGGGTAAGAATTAAACTTCAAATGTATGCATATTATTTACCCCACAATTGGCACCTGTGGTCCGAAAGAATCAGAAACAAGTATGGCGATGAGGGGTTTAAATTTATCGACTACGTGATTTGAACCTGAGTCCTATGGCTACAAAGGTAGCTTTTACCATAAGACCAAACTACAATTAATTACCAAAGGGAAAATAACGTTAGGTATCTTCACTTACAAGATTTATTATTTTAAGAATAATTTAATTATTAACCAAATGTCAATAACAATGAAAATGTGTTCTTCCAATATTTTGAAAATGCATATATGGCAAACTAATTTAATGCAAGTTATAAATAAATTGAGAATACATTATTGTTTTATTTTCTAAGGTTACATGAAAATATACAAACCCCATCCAGTACATCACCAGCAACAGCATAAACTTTGTCTGACCACTCTCCTTTGTATAGTGTCACCTCATCAATGCCAAAAATGTCATCTGCAATATTTCCATTAGATTATATATTATAAAATTTATTAAAGCAGTCTATAGTTCATAACATTTTCATGATTCTCCAATATAAAACATTACATTATCTATTACGAGAATTAATTTGGTAAGATTATTTAAATTTTTATACCAAATATACCAATGGCATGCTTCTTAAATTAATTGTGTTCTTTTTAATGTAACTATTTTACCAGACAATTAGGTAATTTATTGTTAAAGCAGTTTTATACTTGTACACAATTTTCAAGAGTAACAAACATACTGTATTCATCAGCATTGGTTGTTGGTGGCTCTTGTAAGAAGGAGCAAGTAAAGCCTAGTGTTGTGTCTCCTCTCACAAGGTCAACTTCAAATTGGGGCTTAGATCTCATTTCAGCAAACTCCTGCTTCTCTTGCTGTACATCATCACCAAAGTCCTCAGAGTCCACAGTATGGTTCACATTAAATGTGATTTTAACACTGTAAAAGTAATGGCAATGATCAATTATTCATGTTTATAGCCCATAAACCTCTTCTTCTGTCAATTCAAAAGCAAAAATTTAAACTTACTCCACCAGAAGGCCTGTGTATCTCAGATATCTTATGCATTATGACATCTGCTCAATAGTTTTTCGTTTTTAGTCAGTAAAATTCTAATGAATTATTCTCATTTACTTAAAATAGGATCTGCTTACACTTCATCCTTAAGTTCCTTGGTAAGCACCACTTCTGCTCCATCACCTTTCACCTTAAACCCTTCCACTTCAGAAGGCAGTGTCTTGAGCTTTTGTGCTTTACGTTCAGCTACAATCTCTTCAGTGAGGAACTCTACCAACTCACGTTCACCTGAACAATACAGCAATTAAATGATTATAGATAGAGACAAGTAACAATTGTCTTACATAATATATGGAATGTTGCAGTGTGAGTGACTGTACCATACTTTTATGAAGAAATAAGATAATAGCTCTTATTCTGGATGCAAGTATTACTTGATATTCCCCCAAAAGTATTAAATTTACTTATTTAAAGTAAACTGTAAACAACTTTTAAGGGTATTTTGTAAATAATAATAAGTATACACTTTTTTGGTATTTGTCAGAAATTATATGAATTTTACTACAATGATTTTATGAAATAACTCTAATCTCTCCATTACCCTATTGAGATGATTCTTATTTCTAAGATCACTAGTGTTGATCATATTATGAGTATGTATAATATCTACTAGATCTAAGGACCTAAGGAGGGATATAAGGATGGGAGCACAGGAACTTACCCAGGGGTTTGATTTTAGGAGTTTGGTCTTGTTGATCTGTTAAAACGGTTTTTATTATTAGTAATGATTTATACCACGTATTTTAATTGTACCCTCCAATTTTAACTGTAGAATCGTCAACACGAAATGTAATTTTAATTAAAAAAAAATTTAGATATAATTTCGTCCAGTGTGGTGCAATCATAACCTACAAAAATTAACCTTTTGTATGAAGAGCTTTTAGACCGCATCCGCAGCCACATGTGTTTGAGTGATGAAGCAGGTTTGAGGAAGTCGATGTACTGTCCAGTCGTTTAGAACAGCTCATGTGCCATATTCCTCTTGTGAAGTCACGTTTCACAGGAGCTTGGGTTCTGCTCACAATAGCACTAGCTACACTGCTATTTTTTACGCAGTTATGAAGAATTCGGTGTGCCGTTCGTACTAATCCACTCATTTTGCTTTAGAATTTGATTTATATTGTATTACTTAGAAGCAAGAAAGATATCTTTATATATTATAACCGGCTATCCGATGCCCTCCTTAGCAGCCTTTTTTTATTACACCACAGAATACATACGAAGAATAATACTATATTGCCAGACAGAGAAGTAACCAGTATGATGTTGTGGGCTGATAATATTGTGAATGTGTTTAACCCACGGAAACGGAAAATAGTAAAAAAAGTTATTCCATGTTCATTTCAGTCTAAGTTATAAATAGTGTAACTACGACATATTTATTTTATTGATATTTAATAGAATACTTTTTTTAAGGTATAAATTACATGTCATGTCGTAATTATTAATTGTCAATTCAACAGCCAGTCGTGAATCCATTACGTCAATGTCACATTCACATGTTGCAGTGCGGTACTGAGTACTTGCTGTTTCACAACATCGTACCAAATTATTGGCATTCTAAAGATATTAACAAAGTAAAGTCTAGCGAGTAAAATGGCCAAGAAACGAAAGTTTATTGCTACAGAATCCACTCATCACAAATCCTCAGTTGAAGTAATAATTCAAGATGTTACAACACATCCAATGTGCCTTCATGGACCAACGCTGTTATTTTCTACTGAAAAGGGAAAATACTTTGCTTGTTCATCGTGCAGAGATAAAAAAGAATGTACTTTACGTATCGATGAAGAGGACTGGAAAAAAGAAGCTGTTAGAAAAAGAAATGAAAAGTACTATAACCTTATTCCAAAACTGGATAAAGATGCAGCTTGGAAGAACTACAATGAGGTACAAAGAAACTCATTTTTAAAACTTGTTTTTTAACTTTCATACAATTGTTATGTTAAATCTGTTTAAAATATATTATAAATATTAAACTTTATATGGTAGAGAATATTTGTATATTACACTGAATTTACAGGTTAAAACACGTCATGCATCTGACCGTGCTTATTGCAACACTTGCAATGAACTATTTAACATATCTAAAACAAAGAAGCATCGTGGTGACCATAGGGTCACTACTCCGCTAACTGAAGAACAGCTGCAAAACCCCTCTTCATGGCTACCCACTCTTGAAAATGATTACCGGGAGGCACAATATATTTTTACCAAAAAAGCTGTTAGTACTGTGCTAGGTATACTAAAGAATAACAAAATAAGGTGATTGGATTTTTATAAGTTTGAAATTACAAGATTTTTAACTTGCTTCTGTGAAGTTTTGAAAGTTAGAATTTTCTCAAAACTAAGTTGTGAATTTGGCTGTGTGCAATTTAGTTTGTGCATTTGTGAAGTTGCCATTTAGAAAAACATTATGAGTACGCAACACCAAACAATGATATTTTAATTGAAGGGTCTTTGTTAGTGATGATAGTTTTTCATATATTTTAAAGACAATGACCACATTGCACTGAAAATGCTAAAAACAATTTCCTGTTTTTAGGAATGTCTTGTGTATTGGCACTCCATCAATCCATGAAGCAGCTCAAGCAAATCCAGATTTTGATTCAATTCTCTTAGATTTTGATACTCGCCACCATCAATTCTATCCACCCAATAAATTTTTATGGTATAATATGTTTAACAACTACTTATTTGATGGGAACAATGATGAAAAAGTACTAAAAAAATTTTTTAAAGCATCAAAGTAAGTAATTTGTATAATATGCCTACATAATCGTTGTATTATTGGAAATGCATATTTTCTACTTATTAAAATTTATTATATGCATGAGAATATCTGAATTGTCTTTGGAATAAGAAGTTGTTTAGGACCAAGCTTTCATTTAACTATTTATTGTTTTGTTTGTTAATCAGTTTATACTTTAATGTGTTTTTATAGGAATACAGGATTATGTATAGTTATGGATCCTCCATTTGGTGGAAGAGTAGAACCTCTCATTCACACTATAAAGGAATTATCTGCATCTTATAATAAAGTATGTGAAACAGAGGGTATTTTGCCAGTTATTTGGGCATTTCCATATTTCTCTGAGCCATATATAAAAAATATGATGCCAGATATAAAGATGCATGATTATCAGGTAAAATTATCAACATCATATATCCTGATTGATTTATGAATGGAATTTTGTTTTTAATTCAAGTTCAATTAAATAAATGTACACCTGGGTATGTTGAAGCGTGAGTATCATACATATTGTATTGAGTTGAATGTATTTTTTACCACAGGTGGAATATCAAAACCATAAAAAATTCCAAAATAGCAAAGGTGGTCGCAAGCAAGGTTCTCCAGTTCGGTTCTTTACGAACCTGCCATTCAGGACCATTGATTTATCAAATGACAGCAACTACAAGTATTGTGATAAGTGCAAGTACTGGGTTGGGAAATCAAATGTTCATTGCAGTAAGTGTAAAGAGTGTGCAAGTAAGGATGGAACAACTTATGTTCACTGCAATTTGTGCAATCGGTGTGTGAAACCAACTTATGAACACTGTAAAACCTGTGGTAGATGCTGTCAAGTGGGCCATAAATGTGGTATTCTCGTGGAAGCGCAGGTGAGATTGCTTAACAATGAAGTAACTAACAACTAATTGCCTTATACATAACTAGCGACCCGCCCCGGCTTCGCACGGGTGCAATGCTGATACTAAATACACTACAGAAAAATAAACGCGTCCGATCGCTGGTAAATTCAATAGTAATGCTATTGGGAAAACCGCGGCCTCAGACGCGCTATTTATAGGCACGCTCTTGCCGCACCGGGCGGCCGGCCGGTAACGCCGCAAACGCTACGTCCCGCAATTATTAAATCTGTAATATCTTCGAAAATATTCACTTAAATCATACGGTGGAAAGGGCCATATAGATCTATATTAAATGAACAATGTTTTTTTTTTTTTTTTTTAATTCCTTTAAATTTCTTTTAAAACAATGAACAAAAAAGTAAGGGGGGTTTTCCCAAAAGAAATAGAAAAAAAAAATCAGGTTTTTGTAGATTTTCAATTGTACAATACTTATTTTTATAAAACTCGTAGGGTTCAGCCTGCGTTTGCAATGTTAGCAGAAAAAATGTAATTATTTACGGCATCACATTAGAAACCATCCTCTTAAATCACTCTATCTATTAAAAAAAACCGCATCAAAATCCGTTGCGTAGTTTCAAAGATTTAAGCATAAAAAGGGACAGAGAAAGCGACTGTTTTTTACTATGTAGTGATGATGAATTTTATACAATTAATTCTGTTAGTAGTTTGATTTGTGTGGTTTATTTTGATATAAGCTAAGCAAAGAGGAAAGTACCTATGCACCTACAAGTATTAATAGAAGTTTATTATTTTGCTATGTAACTTTAATGCTTAATTTTATTTTCAACCTTCCAGTCATGTTACAACTGTAATGAAAAGGGCCACAAGCAGTTGGAATGTCCGCAAAAGGAGACAGAGAAAAAAAAACGAAAGTCTAAGTAAATGTTACATTTATTAATTACACATACTTAAAAATCTCTTCCATGTTTTATTCCATATTTACAAAATTTGATTAATAGAACCTTTCAAAAGTACATATATAAATTCTATGCTACTAATTAAAAGAAAAAGTATGATTAATCATTTATACTATTTACAATCACAATCTAAACAATCATACCACAAATAAAAAAGATACATCAAAAGAAATGTGAAAAAATCTTAAAAACTGGTTACATAAATTACCTTATCCAACAAGTGCTAGAGGCCCACTGCAAAAAAAAAAATTATATTAAATAAATAGTCATATAATAAGGTGTTATATAAATCTCTATGTTATGTTAAAACATAGAGTTTTCAACATTGTCAGTCTGTACATTAATGTGACAGTTAAGGTCGACACAACTCTTAGAAAGTATTTCTAGTAATATATAAGCAATTAATACACATACTTGACATTCAGTTTATTAAGTAGATCCTGTGTGGCAGCATAGCGTTGGTGGACTATCTGAGACTGGTCTTGCCATGCGGCGCGCACTTTGGTCCATCGTTTCATGTTTGTAGACATCAATTCCTGTTTACTTGGAAGAGGATGATCCTGGAAATTATAAAATAGTTACTGTTTCATTTCAGTTCAGAATGAGAACTTGGAAGACAAGTTACTCAGAAAAAACTTTTTGTTCCTTTTTGATTAGGCCTTCGTTTTATTAAAACTTTAATTTATATAAATCTCTTGACTAGTACATAATATATAAAAAAATATCAAAATTGTACTGCTTGATTTACTGATACTGAACCAGACTTAAATCTGGTATCTGATGTCAAGGCAGTGGGGGATTCATAAAAAAAGTGAGTTATTAATAATTAAACTTTATTGCAGACCAGAGATCCATATATAAATAGGTTAATAAGTTATTATTGGTGTTGAATCAAACGCTGATCGAACATACAAAACAAATTATTCTTAATTCTATTCAAATATCTAAATTCTAAACTGTTCTACTAATATTATCAGACGGTAATATTTTGATCTGATGATGTAAAGGATTTTTAGAATTTTAGGTAACAAAAACAGGTAAAAGCTTTTATTGAAGTAACAAATTGAAATATTGTAATATTTTGCTTTAAATAAATATAGTTTAACATCTTTGTGCCTCAAAGAAATCATGCAGTTATAGTACAATTAAATTAAGGCCATTTCTAAGTATGACAATTATAGAAGTTAGTTTAATAGTTTCAGTAAAGTCAAATTTAAATTAATAATGAATAGTGGAGCAGACTAGATATTGTTAACAAAGTATAGCTACTTAAGAGCTACTCACATAATTCAAGTTAATATTGTCCCTGTTCACAGACAGCTGTTCTGGAATAAGATTTGGTATGCGGGAGATAACTGGACCTTCAGGGTCCGGTAACTCCAGAACTGATTCATTTTCATCTTTTGAACTTTCACCCATGGATAAAATACTGTAAATTAAAATCATTTCTTAGCTGCTGGAATCAGAAAACATTAAAAATGTCAGAACCATTGGAAATTCTATATTTTTTTGGTTAATTTACTATACATCTTAGAATAGAGTACAATAATAGTAAATCATGAAGTACCTACCTTGAAAGCTATATGTCTTAATATTAGAATTTGAATGAAACTAACCTTATCTTTCTATAATCAGATTTTGGTTGATTGATAATCCATGCTCTACATATTGGATACAATGGTGTATCATCAGAGAACTGTGAGAGGTCTACGCTTCTATCAAATAGTTTGAGAACATATGACTGCCGTTGTGGGGCTGCATGGAGCTTGTCCTCTTCATCGGATGATGATTCACTACTATTCAATTTTTATAAATTAATTTTTTCAGAGTATTTTAAATACATTTATAACTACGACACACGAGTATTTATTTTTCATGTCCTTACTTGTCCTTCTTGACACAATCTGAAGAGTTATCAGAGTCTAAAGCAGCAGATGGTTCCAAGATTTCCATTAATGCACCTTTAAGTCTTCCACGAGCAGTCGTAACTTCTTGATCTACTGTAAATATTATTTCTCTCAATTCAGAGTTACTATATTATATATCAGGTGGCAACCCTCGGTTGGCATTCTTTTTGTAGTAAAAATATATTGTGTATGAATACAAATCAAAAAAACATTTAAGCCACCCAAGCTAAAAAAATATAGATTTCTTTTGTACCTTTGGAGTCTTCGTCTTTCTTAGGAGTCTTTTTACTTTTTAGAGGAGTAAATCTTCTTCGCCTGGGCATTTTCAAAACTATTTTTATTTAACAAAATCGAAAACACTGTGCGAATTTTTACGAAATTCAAAAAGTGATATCGAACTTCAGATAGTGATGCTCCTACCTAGTTGATTTTCGACTAATACACAAACCTCACAACAACTAGCAATTTAAGTTATATATATATAATATTTATATATATATATATATATAATATATATATATTTTAATCGACTTAAATGTTATTACTGTACGGTTACGGTTTTCTCCATGCAATGTAGACGCGAATCATGAGAACCGTGACCGGTGCACTCACTATGATCGAAATGTTTTATCTCCACTTCGATTTGGAACTTCCACAAATAGCCCAATGCATGAAGTTGGCGTCCAAACACCAAATTATCTCTTAATATACTTGACATCAAATTCTCCTTACATAATATATCAATCGAGGGATCAATTATTAAAAAAAACCTTGCAAGATTGAAAACAAAATAAGGCATTATATTATATAGCTGGACGATGGAGAAACTTCGATACATCTGAAGGTTTGAAAGCAGAAACAAAAATTTTATAAAGTGTAGGGGTCTCCACCAGGAGTGGTAGGTCCACGTCAATTTGAAATAAAAGAATATCTCAGAATACAAGTAGTTTAAAATTTATAGTTGGTTTATCCAAATTAAATCTTTTTAATTTTACACAGGGATGTTGTAAGTGCAGTAATCTGCAATCGTCCAAATAATTTATGCCACAATGTTGTGTTTATTATGAATAAAAATTTGAAAAGCGAGCGAGAAAATGTTGTAAGATTGGGAGAACCTTAAAAGTTATGTTAAAACTATAAAACCATAGAATAAAAAGAATGTTTAGGAAATATATAATTTCATACCTATAAATAGATTTTTATTAACCTTTTTAATTATATTTTTTTTTAAAGTACCACTTCGATAAGATTATCGATATCGTGCGTCGCTAGGTATCGATATTTAAATAAAATCTGTATTGGCCCCTTACTAGTGATTGGCGATCACAGCGACAAAACGACTCATTTCGAAACTCGTATTATAAATTTATTTGTCCCATTTGAAGTATACTGATAAAAAGTTAATCTGTGGAACAAGGGTTTTCCTGTGCTACTAGGCTGCCGCTTGGCGCTTGATGGCTATTTGTATTTTTGGATCAAATAGATCAAAATCAAGTTAAAATAAAAGGTAAATGAAATTGGTAAATAAGAAAGAAAAAAAAAATCCTGAAAGAAAATCAACGATATAGATTCTGTGTATGTGGTGTAATGGCAACAACAACATATGAGCATGATGCAGCTGGTATGTGTATTACTTATTGTTTATTTTGTCTTAACAGTAACACATATATTTAGGTACAGAAAAGAATACCTCTTTCGATTGAATTTTAATGGCATATTTTGGAACAGCAGTGAAATTTAATAACAATGAAAGTTAACAACTTCAGAAAATACTTGTATGCATGTAAAGTTTAAATATTGTTTTATTTAAATAAAATAGTATTTTCAGGTGGAAAATTTATACCAGCAACACAGAGACCAGACGGTACATGGAGAAAGCCAAGAAGAGTAAAAGATGGATATGTACCACAAGAAGAAATACCTTTGTATGAAAGTAAAGGAAAACAATTCAAAGCAAGACAAAACACAGGATTACCAGTTGGTTTGCCTCCGGAACTGGCAGCAGAAGTAAGAAAACCTAAAAAAGGTAGTGGCATTATACAGCCCATACCCGGGATGGTTATAAATATTGAAAAGAAGAAAAAAAAGAAAAAGCCAGGTACATGATTAATCATTCAATTATTAAAAATTTTACATAATCCGTAATATTAAAAATAAACATATTTTAATTAGTAAAAATAATTCATTTTTATTTTTATGAAATATGTAAATATTTCCACCAAGGATTATTCACATTGATTTTGTTTTTTTAGGAGTCACCGAAGTTGCTGATAAATTAGCAAAGTGTGAAATAGTAGAACCAACATTTAATGAACCTGCTAGTCATCAACCTAACACTACAGCAGCTTCAGATCCCATCAAGAAGTTAAAAAATTTACGGAAAAAGCTTCGAGATATTGAAACACTTGAAGATAAAATAAAAGTTGGAGCACTAAATCCAGATAAAGATCAAAAGGAGAAAATTTCTAAGAAAAATGAAATAATAAAAGCAATAGATGAATTAGAAAAATCTAGTTTTTAAGATGTCCAGAGTCAATGTTACGTTAAATCACTAATTTTAATGATGATGTTTTACATGAAGTGCATTGTTTTTATTATTATTATAAATAACATTTTGCACTGATAACATAAATAAACTTATTTACATCCTTTGATCTATCAATTAGATGTTCAATTTTTATTTATAAGAATGAATACAAAATGAAATAAACATATTTTATAATGAAGATATTCATAAAAAAATTTACAAAACAATTATTACATTTTATTTTATACAGTGTATTCCAATATTATACATTTATATTAAATCTATACATACAATATAACATGCTATTTGACATACTAAGGCAAATCGGTAAGATTAACCTGTGGGCATTAAATTATTGATGGTGAATCCTTTTTTAACATATTACTGTTGCAATATCTGTAACAACAAATAAACCAATTAATTCTGACACAAACACTATATCTCTATTGTAAAATAAATCTGAGGTACATAGATGTTGTTGTTGTCCACTTAATTTGAACTAATTACACTTTTACAAAATATTATTGCGTCGTGATTGATCTATTATTAAGTATATACCTTGTATTTAGTATAATTTATGTCCTTACATATCGACGACTTCAAATAAACTCGTTTCGTGCCTTTTGTCTCGCATAATTTCCCAAACAGGCCAGGATGCCAATTACAGTAATGCCTAATCCTAACATTGTAGCTAGAAAGTCACCAAAATCGTATCCTTGCGAGGCTTCAACATTTGTTATCGAGAGAAAACAAAATATTAATGCCAGTAACTGAAAATACATTGTAATTATCGAGATATATTAAATAGTTCAAACTGCAAATGTGTACACTTTAAGTCGTAGAGCAAGTGAGGCATTCAAATTCAAGTTATTTCAACAGAAGTTGATTCTTCTGTCATAAGTGTCATTTAATATTTGGTACAGATCGGTCATCGGAGTAATAAGTATTTTATCAGACTTACACTATACTTTTGACAATACTAGTACATACTACTTCAATCAAGTCAAGCACTCACGCATTCATGCCTTATTCATTAATCACATAAGCATGGGTATTGCCTAATGTTTAAAAATTCCTCGACTTAATTGCACACAACAACAGTATGATGACACTATCGAAAAGTATTTCTTGTAAAGTACAATGTTATGATTTATTTACCATATATATTATTTTCCTAAGCCGAGTTGATAAAAAACGACATGTTTCATATTTTATTATGAGACAGGGACAAACGAGCAGGCTTTAACCGCCGCCCATGGACATCTGCAATGCCAGGAGGCTCCAAATTGAATCGGCTCGAAAATACTCCATAAACTGGTAGTGCGCGGTAGAAAGTATATATAATAATAAAATATATGATTTCTCATATAATATGTTATTATTAACTAATTTAATTATTACAATTTTATTTTTCTGTGTTGCAAAATTAAAGATATTCATTTATATCAAGTATAGAGTAACAGTATGAATTTAAGAACTTAGTACGTTAAGCAGTAATCATTTGGTATAGGAAAGTATAGTTCCAAATACTTCTAGTATAAAACAATATTACACTTTTATTTTAATTTTACATTACAACATTTCAAAACTAATAATGAAATAGGCTTATCATTTTACATACGAAATTAATTTATTTTATAATTAAAATCACAAAATGAATATAATTAATTTGACCAAATTTTAATGTTTAAATACTCTCTACAAAAATTTTGAGACTGCTGCTTATTTATTTTAAAATATTAAGAAAAATAAATACAAGTTAAGTGATTAAACAAATTCGATTATATAAGTTTTGATTTACTATCTTTAAAAGCCATAGGTAAGGGCGTGTAATGAAACTCAGTTATAATCTGTGCGGTTTAGTTAGCTATTGATCAACGGGATATTTTGTGTTTTTAAATTTCTATATTTTTCTATTTAAATGCGTTATTAATAATAATAAAATGAATGCTTATGAATGATTATTTGTAATTTTTAGGTATATACCTACTTTGTTTTTATGATTATATATTATAGGAATATAATATAACCATAAAATGAGTGGTAGCGGCAAAGGTTTAGGCTTCGCCGGGTTTACTATGCCTAAGCGCAATCCCTCAAGTGTTTCTTTACATGCTGTGCCGCCACCTACGTCGTCTATGAACAATGTTCCGCCTCCATCGACAGGGCTTTCTAAGCAAGGCTACTCAACTATGAGTGCAATCACTCAAAATGCAATGACAGGAAACTGGGGCACCCTCGGGAAGAAGCGCGCAAAAACAGAAGATGAGTAAGTGTAGTTTCCGTCGGGCAAAACAAAGTATCTAAGAGATTCAAAAAATAATATACATTTTAAGCTTATCATGTCCATAAAGGTTTTGAAACTTTGTTTTGGTAATATAGGTATTTTGATGATGACGATGAACCTCCAACACCTGCTCTAGCTTATATTCCAGCTCCAGGAAGCCCTACTAATGATACGGGTAATGAGGTATGTTTATTCAAATCTATCTGTCAACTATGAGATGTATAATGTTGATAATAATGAATTTACAATTGGTAAATATCCAATTTTTAAGGGGACTAAAAACTACATAGTGACATACTTTTTATTGTAATTCTTAAATCATTTACAGTATATCTCTTAGATGCTTCAAGAATGACATAAAAATAACCACCATTATGATTGTTTAAGAATGACGATGAACTTGATCCACTGGATGCCTACATGGCAGGCCTAGAGCAACAGGCGGCAAAGGATATGATGACAAGTAAAGAGAATGAGGCCACTGGCAAAGGGGATGCTGCAAGAGGAACAAGAGGAGACATAGATGATATGGATGATGAAGAAAGCTATTACAAGTAATACAGTTATGTTACTAGTTAATTGTAAAGGAACTATAATCAAATATAATTTAAAAAAGATACTATCTCCATCTGAATATGAATCCTTGGTTAAATTACAAATTTGATATGGTAATACAGTAATTTAAGAAGATGATTAAAAAAGTGAGTTGCAGCTAGCTAATTTCTAATAACAATATTCAGAAATACTTTTATTTTAAATGTTAACCTAATGTTTTTGTGAAAAAAATTCAGACAGTGATAATAACCTTTCGTGCACCAAACTGTCACCTTACTCTTGAAATATTTTTTGTTAGATATATGGAAGACAATCCACTCACAGCACCTGATGATGGTTCAGATGTAGAAATAGAATATGACGAGGATGGTAACCCCATTCCACCTCCAAAGAAAAAGTTTATAGATCCTCTCCCACCAATAGACCACTCTGAAATTCAGTATGAGCCATTTGAAAAGAATTTCTATACCCCACATGAAGATATTGAGAAATTGACAAATGAACAAGTTGAGGAATTGAAAAATAATTTAGGTGTTAAGGTAAGAAACCTTGGATGTAATTATGAGAATCAGGTGTTTGTGGAAGTCCATAGTACAAAACCCTAATAGACCAATATGAAACTTCCTTTATGGGTTCTTTCGCGAAGTATTGCTTACATATTGGTATATTAGGGTTTTGTAAGAAACCTTGGATTGAAAGAAAATTAATATACCATAATCCTGATTCAGCAAATTAAAATACCTCCAGGGTGATAAGGTAAGGTAAATATACATGTTTCAGATTTCAGGCCCAGAGCCTCCGAGGCCAGTAAGCAGTTTTGCGCATTTGGGTTTCGATGAGCAACTCATGAAAGCGATACGTCGTTCAGAGTATTCTCAGCCCACTCCGGTTCAAGCTGCTGGTGTGCCAGCGGCGCTAGCTGGTCGTGATCTTATAGGTAAAGAACTTTTGAATGTCTATCTAAACTAAACCTGTCCTGTGTAGATATCTTTTTTGTGCTGTCTTGCATCTACAATCAGGTTTTCAGCTTTTATTAGATTCTTTCATGGTCATAGTCTTGTGCAGGGTAATGTTCCATTGAATATTCATCCTTTCGTTGGTAGCAAGATCGCTAGCTTCTGTGGTATATGTCTAATACAAGCCATCTTCTAAGGCGCGAAAAGTTTGTTGTTTTCATGAGCTCTTTGGCAAGCCTGTTTGAGTGTCCTTGCAGTCTCTCATGGTAACTCTTATTGAGGTAGCGAATTTCCTCCTTCACTGTTCGCATTCTCAGGCCTGAGTAGATATATGTAAAAACATTTTGTTTATATCTCATAAGTAATGTTAATTACTATTCCTATTCCAGGTATTGCGCGAACTGGTTCCGGAAAAACTGCAGCATTTCTTTGGCCATTGTTGGTGCACATTATGGACCAGAAAGAGTTGGCACCAGGAGATGGGCCCATTGGGCTTATCTTGGCACCTACTCGAGAGTTAGCCCAACAGGTATGCCGGCATCAGAAATAGATAATTAAATAAATGTTGCTGACATTAAGTTATATAGAGCACGTAAGGATTTGCCTCCCGGTTGGATAAAACTTCTGGTTCTATTGTACCTATTTATGATAATATATATATTTTTTTAGTAAAAATAATTTTATATTTAAAAACCAGCCTTGGAAATTATCAATTGAGTGACAACCATTTAAATTACAATAAAAAGGGTTTGAAAGGTGTGTAATAAATGTATGACTTCAGATTTACATGGAGGCAAAGCGATTTGGAAAAGTATACAACATACGATGTGTATGTTGTTACGGTGGTGGATCGAAATGGGAACAGACCAAAGCATTGGAAGGTATCTGTTTGGCCTAATCATTAATACTAACGCATACAATACTGTATGTGTTATAGATAACACTAGGACGGTTGAAAAAACTGATTTAAATAATTTAAATCGTTTAAAGAAAAACACTTTATGAACGGATATATGTTATGTATTTTTGCAAAATTTAAATATATTTTACATTATTTTAAAAAAATTCGCATAATTTATCGTGCGTGATCACCGTGACCACGCACGTCAAAACTACATAACTTAAATCCGTTTATAAAGTGTTTTTCTTTAAATGAGTAACAGTTATGTTAATAAAAGACAATATAATTTAAATAGTAATAATTTAAAGAGTATACTTTTGCAGGTGGTGCTGAAATAGTGGTGGGTACGCCGGGCAGAGTGATTGATCTAGTCAAATGTAAGGCAACAAATTTGGAGAGGGTCACATATTTGGTACTCGATGAAGCAGATAGAATGTTTGATATGGGATTTGGTAAGCAATATATAGATAAATTATTTAAAATGAAGTAGACGGCCTGCGCAGGCGCACATCTGCAATTGAGACCTAAAATCAAAATAATCTAATCTGTAAAACTGGTTGTCATTTTATTTAAAATTTATATAAAAATTGAAAAAAAAAACCGCGTATATATGAGCTTAAATTAATATACAACGGTAATTTATAAAGTATTAATAATATGTAAGATTGATGATCACAGATATTGACTGCTTGACTGTTTGTTGCAATGCTTTTGTTTCCAATATGATTTTATAATGAGCGCCACCTGTTGACGAACTCGTAAAGTCGTTTGAATGAGTGATACTTTTCAGAGCCGCAAGTGCGGTCGATCTGCAACCACGTGCGGCCGGAGCGGCAGGCGCTGCTGTTCTCGGCCACGTTCCCGCGCCGCGTGGAGAAGCTGGCGCGCGACGCCCTGCACGACCCCGTGCGCGTGCAGCACGGCGCCGCGGGCGAGGCCTGCCACCTCGTCACGCAGCACGTGCGGTGGGTAGCCACTATTCACCGACACAAAAAAAAAGAAAAAATATTCTTTTTTTAAATTTCTTTTTTCTTTTGAGGTTGGCCGCTCGTTGACTTTTTATTTAAGCTTTTTTATAATTAAGTGTGTAACGAGGCGTTAATAAAAACAAAATTAAATTGCTTTAAATGAAAAATTTAGTTGAAATTAAACGATCAGCGAAGGTAGAAAAGCGAATGTAATTTTTTTGTACTTTATTTGGAACAATGTATATCTAAGTGTAAATGTTTTTTTTGAGGCATCCAATTGTAATTACATGTTGTTTTTTCCAGCATATTCAATAGGCCGGAAGAAAAGTGGCCGTGGTTACTTCAGAACCTCGTTGAATTTTTATCAGCTGGCAGCGTTTTAATATTTGTCACGAAGAAGGTGCGTTATGGATTTACCGTTCACCTAAGATGGGCTCAGGATACCAACTATTTGGACTTTAAAGTAAAACATCAAACTTTTGCAACAGCTGGAAGCGGAGCAGACAGCAGCCAACCTCGGGGTGCAGCAATACGACGCGCTGCTGTTGCACGGAGACATGGACCAGGCGGATAGGAATCAGGTCATCACGGCCTTTAAGCGACAGGAGCAAAACATTCTAGTCGCCACCGATGTTGCAGGTACGCATCTAAAAGACCGGCAACGCGATTGTGGAACCTTCGGTATTGTGTCCATGCGATGGTATCATTTAAGGGCAGCTGCCGGCCCTATTATATACTACATAAACAAATCAATGGCTTACCTAAGAACCAGCTCTTTAATTGATTCACTGATTCGTATCTATTTGTTTTTTCATCTTTATTGGATTTGCATGCACGCTTGACTTGGGGAATAAGGTGGCGAACGCGTGCGTAAACGTTTATTTATTTATTTATTTATTTATTTATTTATTTATTTATTTACCATACACACTTCTATCTTTACAGCATCGCTAATACGATAGAACTTATTTACATTAATCGCTAAAAATACATTTACATCTTATAACTAAGTATATACATAGTCACCATTGTAAATTCCGTCAGGCTACAACGAAACAAGTCCAGCTCAACACTTACCTTATTCAGTACATGTATCGCTCTCGTGAGAGGCGCCTTACTGACTAAATTTGTGTGTGTGAGTGGTACGTTCAACAATTGCGACCCCCGCCTCAAGTTCCTGCTTGGAACCCGCAAACTCAGTTGGGCCAATATATCCACATTATGTGACCGTCCAGTAAAAATTCGAAATAAGTAAACTGCCATAGCCAGCTCTCTCCTAATGCGCAGCTGGCTATATCCTACCATACCCAAAACAAACAGGGACGGGTACTTGAGGGGGTAGAAAGGATACACTCCATACAATTTCAAATAGAGGAAACGAGTGAATTTATTTTGAATTTTCTCTAACATAAGACTGTATTTAGTTTCATAAGGAGCCCACACTATTGCATTGCACTCCAAGTGGCTTCTCACTAATGCATTGTATAACGCCTTTAATGCAGATAGATTTGTAAATGAACGAGCCATTCGTAGAATAAAGCCCAGGTTCCTGTAGGCCTTTTTGCATAACCTGCTTATGTGTTGTGCAAAACTAAGGTCCGCCCTAAAATATACTCCAAGATCTCTTATTTCTGAAACTCTAGTGATTGGTATATTTTTAATTGTATAATTATATCGAGTCTGTGATCGTGCTTTAGAGAAGGATATAACTGCGCATTTCGATAAATTAAACTCGAGCTTATTTGCCGTGCTCCAATTTACCACTCGATCAATGTCTTGTTGCAACCGCATACAGTCTTCAGCATTATTGATAGGCATAAATATTTAAAGGTCATCAGCGAAGAGCAGGCACTTTGCATACTTCACGGCCCCTGGTAAGTCATTCACCATTATCAAAAATTCTAATGGCCCTAAGTTACTGCCCTGTGTCACACCTGATCTCGTAAAGTAATGCTCTGATCTACATCCAGCGTATTCTACATATTGGGTTCGATCTTGCATGAAGCCTGCCATAAACTTCAACAAATGAGGCGTGAAACCCACCTGTGCAAACTTCCGCAACAGCACGTCACCGTCAACCACATCAAACGCTTTTCTAATATCGAGGTACACAGCGTCAACCTGCTTACCACTATCAACAGCTGGCATTATATTCGCCATATAAGTCAAGAGATTGGTAGAAGTACTCCTCGCAGAACGAAACCCGTGCTGAGCTTCTGAGAGTTGGGAATTGATTTGAGCAAGAATGCTCTTCTGAAGTGCCGCTTCAAACACCTTTGCCGGGCTTGATAAAATGGCTATTGGTCTATACTGCTCCACCTTATCACGGCATCTTCCTTTCGGAACGTTATGAAAAGTATGATCGGATGAGACGAACGGAAGTTGAGTGGGGGATATAAGCGAGAGAAAGCAATGCGCGCGCACACTTTCAAACATATCTTCCTCCCTATATTCAAAAATGGAATAAAATTAAAATTCTTTGTCCAGTTCGAAATTTAAATGAAACCTTTGATAAGTTACCTCTTTGGTCGCCATGTTGCGGAGTAGAAGATCGTTCCATTTTTAAATTACATGATAGATATGGATTTTGATACTATTGCCGGCGGCTGCTCGACCAGTACGAGTTCGATTTCTCTCGAAAGTTTTCAAAATGATACTCAAATATCCATGCATATTTGAGAAAATTGTATTTAAAAGTGTACATGAATATTTTCAGCCCGTGGTCTCGACATCCCTCACATCCGGACCGTGGTGAACTACACCGTGGCGCGAGACATAGACACGCACACGCACCGAGTGGGGCGAACGGGTCGCGCGGGTGTACGGGGAGACGCGTACACGTTGCTAGCCAAACAGACCGACAAGGAGTTCGCGGGCCATTTGCTCAGGAATCTGGAAGGCGCCCAGCAGGTCTAGTCTACACCAATCGTTAGACTTTCTTATGTACCAACTCTGAACTCATACATTATGTCCCATTCTAGGAGGTCCCAGAAGAATTGACCCAATTGGCGATGCAGTCGGCGTGGTTCAGGAAGTCGCGCTTCAAGAAAGGCAAAGGAAAGAATTTGAATGTAGGGGGCTGTGGATTGGGGTAATTATACATTTACAAAATATATATATAAATTATTGAATAGTAGAATATGTTTTCGTTTTTAGCGTTCCGTAACCGAAGGGTAAAAACTGGTTGGTCAGTGTCCGACTGCTATCATCTCAGTCAGTCAGTTGCAGGTTCAGTCATTCACAATTCACCTTATGTGTATCGCCATGCCTGCTGCTAATATAGATCTGTATAAAAGTGCATACTTCTGCAGATACAAGGAGAGGCCAGGGCTGCCCAGCGTCAGTGAAGAGCCTCTGGTGAATGTGCCAGCTGGAGGCCCAGCCACCGACCGCCTGGCTTCGCTCAAGCAGGCCTTCCGCTCTCAGTATAACAAGGTGAGAATGCTGAACTAGTAACTAATATAATTAATTAATTTATTTGTCGTATGTACTGTACTTGATAATCTACCAACCATTTTTGTAACACAGTCCTACTATTTTAGCATTTATATATATTATATATGTCAGGCTGCCTGGAAGAGATCGCTTGCTAGAAATAAGGCCTTTTATTTATGTACTAGTTTTCTTAAAGTTGTATTATTGTTACTTTTGTTCCTTGTGTTATATATCAAATGCAATATAATAACCTAAAAAAACTCAATATTAATAAAATTGATTCCTTGAAATCTAAAAGAAAGAATCGAATAGGGCTGTTCAGTCCAGTAGGAGTTTGCTAAAATAGCTTTTTGCTTTGTATAATCTGCGGATTCGATATTATTTAAAAAAAATACTTAACGACAAAAGCTGAAGTCGTATTAATATCTTTTTTTGACAGTTCACAGCGTCGACAGATCATTCGTGGGAACAAACGCGTCCCGTACTACAACCTGGGGTGAATGCCCCCGCCGCACAAGAAGAGAAGAGAGTGAGAAAAGGGGGGAAGAAGAGCCGCTGGGAATAGTGTATATAATGAAATAAATAATGTTAATAAATCGGTATTTAATTCCTCGTTTTATTTACCTATGTTTGAACGAGCTACTGAAATAAGTTAACGAGGTTATACAAAATATATTCCGTTATCGGTTAATTGAATATCTTTTAATAGATTTTCATTTAAAAAAATAAATAAAATAAACTTTATTCGTTCAAAAGTCGAAAACTCCACCAATCGAGCCTCGGAACTGGCTCGATTCTTTATTTTGGTTCTAGTAGCTTTAGATAGGTGTCGCTACAAAATTGTACCATTTATACGACGTAATTAATGTCCGCCGTTAAGATGCTCACAATTCACACATACACACACATTGTGAAATATTGAAAAATTTTCAATGCCGTGTACAGAATTTGTGGGCTTATAAATTAACAACGTTAAACATTAGCAGCATTACATTTATAAACGAATGATTCCACAATCATTATTATAATTTAACGAATCTTTAGGAATAATTCAGCTTAAAGTAATCGTAAATAGTCAACAACGTGTATAAGGACGCAAATTAATATATAAGAATCATATCTTTACTATTACATTAATAATATGTAATATTGTTATTTAAATATTAAATATTAAAAACCATTGGTGATCACCAGGTCTAAAACTTTTATATTCTAAACAATATAACACTGTATTGACCTGTTTGTAAAACATTATATTATGTTCACTTTATTGTATCATCTTATTGTTAGCGCCATCTGTTGACGAACTTTGTAAAGTGGCGTTAGGCTATTGAAGTTATTATAAATTTGTACAATTTGTTTTAAAGAAATTATTTGGTGTTGTATAATGTAAAATTCACTATATTGTTGATTTTTTAACTTTATAATTAATTGTTCAGTTTAATTAATTGTAAAATTACATGTAAAGGAAGTTGCAGTTCTTAAACGTTCCTTTGGATAGCGGTTATCTATATAAAACGAATAGCAACTAACCTACGCCCATGCATTCTGTACGAGAAATCGTCTGTAATTAAAACCAAGAACCTGGATCCAATATCCCCGGCGTGACGCCGACATGTACCATAGTTTGCATCAGCTTCCAGGTTGATTGCCAGGGGTTGTTTGTTAATCGAGACTACAGACACCGTTTTTCTAACGGTTTCCAAATCGCCTTTATAAGCAATTGCTTTGTTAGGTCGGCACGCCCCTTCCACATTCACCGGGTAAAGACAATGAATTCATTGAGAGTACAGGAAATATATAGAATTTTAATGAAACTACTTAAGTCTGGTTCTTCTGGTTTGTGGAGGCGAGGATCTTCTCGTTGCTACGGAAAAGGGTGGCGAGTTTTGAGACGGGATGGGACGCTGTCGTAATAAATTTCAGACAGCTTATCACAATGTGTGGCAGTCCGATGTTAATACCCGCAATGCTAGTCGTTAAGTTAAACGTATGTGGGTTTTAATGCTTGAATAAATATTATTATTATTATAAAGACGATTCGATCTACCTTTCGAGTATGTGACCGCACTTACTGCTGTTATGTAGCAACCTCCAAAAATACTTATCTAGTACGCCTTTAAATATTGATTCATGAGCAACGATCAGTACGAGTATCATCGTAGGAATCCCTTAAGGGGACTACTATTGATGACAGACTTACATGTATTTACGTAACAACGACAATATTATACTTATATATTACTACCTACTAATATATTATAACTATAATATTTTATTCAAAGGAGTCTAGGCAAGTTTCCGAAGATGGCTGCGTGCTCCTTTTGAAAGCTAATTCTTTCTCCAAAGTAGCTCTCAGCTCTTTGGTCTCATGTGATGTCGGATAGCCTTTTTGCTATTTCCATAAAAGCCCTTGTAGTGCTAGGATACCACGGAACAAGAAACTATACACCGAATGGTATAAAAACATATTCGGAAGCAGGCCGCGCCAGCCTTGTTCACTGTGCTTGAATATCCAACAAGTGTCATGGAATCAAACTTTCGGTCTCTTGCCATCGTCTCTTGCAATGGCTGAGACGATCACAAGGAGGTCTTGTCTGTCTCGAGAAACGGCCTGCACTTCTTTGGTTAGTGATGTCTTAGCTGGTCGATATTGATGATATTACTGATATAAGTTTGTTGATTGTAAAAATTTAAATCTTTTTGTTGCTACATTATAGAGTTATTTTCCTATGTTTGGGTTGAACCCGACATATAATTTAAGATAAGTTAGAAAGTTTAGGTTCAAGTATTTTCAAAATTGAACAAGATTCGAATTCTTTGATTATGCTCGCACATTTAAAAGTTTCGCCTTATCGGCGTCTAACTTGTGTAAAACAATCCCACTAGTGGCGTGCCGTACCGCAGTTTGGCAAATAAATTAAAACTTCCGCGCGATTAGACCTTGTTTAACACTTCACGTAACCATTAAAACTTATGAAAATTGATCGAATAGGTTCGAAAATGCTATTCTGTAAAAAAAACAAAAACCAAAACTCGTCAGGTTTTAAGGAACTAAACGACTTAAAGATACAAATCATTTTTAATATTTATCTTCTTGCCGGTTCAATCATTCGTAGATAGTTAGGAATCTAATTCATGATCACTGTGAGCGTTCATAACTTAACCAAATATTTGACTGGTTAATGAAGGAAAATTGACAATCAAATGAGGAATCATTCTGCCCTATTGAGCATTCATCAATTGTTTATTTTTATCACTAGATCACCTATTTGCATGTAAATTTGAATTTACCAACATTAATTAACGTTATTAGCAAACTTAATATTGAACAAACTCCATTAAACAAGTTGGTTCCACCGCTCATCAGCTCTTTCGTGACTGTGTTTCGGCAATCAGCAGTTTCGACTCGGTGTAAATCAATATTTGTAAGATATACTAACACTGTATTTTATTGTGAATATCATAAATATCATTAATTAGTATTAATTTACAAATAGTTTTATATTTTATGTATTATTTGTACTATTATTTATGTCTGACCTAAGCCTAAGCTGTATGGCCGTGATCTTGGTTCACAAAACAAATGTTAAAAGAAATACTTAATTGTAACCAATGTGCAGAACACTTCTTCATCATGAATGGTTCCGTACTATTCATATTAACATTATATATATTGTATAACGTTTTATATAAAAACTGTTTTCTACAATCATAAATACATAATAATCGCATTGAATTTTTGTTTTCAGTTTTTCTCTATTCTTGAACTTAGGCTAGTACGTGCCAAATTTCATAGTTCTAGGTTGAGAAATACTCTATAACTTTGATTCCCTTGAGAGGTCAATAAATGTTGTTTTAGAAAGTTATTTTACGGTATGCCTCATTCCCCGTTTAGGCGATTGACACAATAGATGTTAAATATTGTCGTATTTAATTATTTTTATTTTTATTTTCCGTCAATTTAACAAACAAAATTTGTATTTTCCCCGACTGTACACTTTATATTCTTATCTATTCCACTAATTACTTACAAAACGTATTGCTTAGATAAGTCATTACTGTCTGTGTTATTATGTAGTATATACTTATTACTCGCAGAATATTTGTGGACTATTGGTAAGTTTAAGTAACTATACTACACTTATATAAAATCTATAAGAAGCTGTAAGGAATATAGACAATCAGGTCAGGTAGGTGTAATATATCCATTTAAATACCACTATAAAGTTGCTCATTGCATTTTTAGAACTACGATTCTTTATTGCAAACAAATATACTATGTAATAATAATAAATTAATCTACAAGTCAAACTTAGAAATCGTAAAGCGATTTTTAAGTACTGAAGTTCTTTGATAAAATCGCTTAAAATGTTTTGTGGTACAAATTAATGGACCTAAACAACTTCCGCTGTATCGCGCGTCAAGGGCCACGCTCAAAGCAAATGCTCAGTGTATGTGTTGTGTCTGTGGTAAAAAGGCGGGAATTGGAAAACATTTTTGCTCTGTGGCTTGGCTTTTTCAAATGAAGTGTTTATGTTTATTTTGTTTACTTTTTATTTTCATTTAAAGCGAATAAAATAATTTTTGTAAAGAAAATAAAATCTTGCAGTTTACAAAGAAGGTAAGGTTTAATAAGTTAAACATTTATTTATAATATTAAATACAGGCAAGTTCAATATTTAGTGAAAAGTGTCATTTTTTTATGAGCTTTTTAAAGATCTTGACACTTTAGCAAGTAAATATTTATTTTTTTATAATCCTAAGACGCTATTACTGTGCATAAGCTCGCCTCACATTACATTCATTATGAAACTAAATTTATCAGTATTTTGTAACCGGTAATTCAACGTGTATAAATTAAATTAAATTTACAAAAAAGATAATTCGTAGCAAATAAAAGTAAATAGTTGCGATAAAAAACAGGATTCGTTGCTTTAATCCTTAATGTGTAAACTAGTATATATTTTTTAATTAAACCAAGTAACTAAGTTAAAATTTAATTACATTTTTACAGAATTAAATCGCGTGTTTTATAATGACTTATTTAATGCTGCCAACATTTTGAAATTTCGCTACATTTAATTTTTATCTTCGGCTAATGCCTATATGTGTTTTATATTTAGATTTAACGTTTTAATAGTATAATTATTTAAATTGTAGTTACAAAGTGACGAAGATAGACGATGAAGTATACTCTCTCACTATAAAATTCGTGGTAGTTAAGTAGTACAAATGAGAGGCCTTCATTCGAAAATCAAAAGAACATTTTTTCACAACCGTTAATGTACGCTTTGGTTTAGTGACACACCCATATCCGGAACTATACTATATAGCTACTATATAAAGATCATTTCCTCAAAAAACGTGAAAGTACAAACATTTTTTTATTTGCAAGAAGTTGCTTTGTCCCTCAGGATATCTTACTTTATTTTATAGATAAAACTTCATGACGGACATCCGGCGCTTATGATAGGATTACACACTTGACCAAATGTAACGCTTACACACGAAATCTATTATAACTTGACATGGTAAGCAGCCATCAATGTTTAAACAGATTAGGTGCGTCACAGCCGACTGCCTCGACCTTCCGACTACAATCACAAATTACATGTCATTTATTTTTAAATATCGGGAGTTTACAAGGACATTGCGAATCATTGTTGTTGCCTGATATCGTGACTGTCATTCGCGCATAACATTCAATATGGCGTATACTGAGATCTCCTATGGCTGAATGAATAGGCCAGAAATAAATACGGTTTAATCATCGTATCATATTCATATATATATAGCCTTTATTTCTGCTATACGTAAGCTAGATTATTACAATTTTTATTAATTAAGCTGTACAATTTTAATTAGAGGTATATATCGTGAAGATACAATATCATATGTGAATAGTCAATAGTCGCCTCTGCTGCGTAGGCCTCCCCTAAACCTTCCCATTTCATTCTGTCCCTTGCTAGTCATCCAGCCTGGGCCACATTTCTCTGCATCTTCTTCTTGGTCTACCTTGTTTACGCTTGCGGCTAAGCGGGGTCCACTCTTCTTTCCAACCTGTGCTGGTGGTTCTTTAGCCTGCATACATGCCCCGTCCATCTCATCATATTCATAGGTAGGTTAAACTAATTTTTTTTTTAACACTTATACTATTCTTATAGTATTACCATTTTGAGAGATTTTTATTGCTTTTTACTATACGTGTATACTACGTTATTTTTGTTGTCTGAATTAAAAACATTTGATTAGTTTAACTATTGCATACGATATTCTAAAAGGATAAAATATTTAAAGCAATCAAACTAGGATTACTTTTTCTGAATTAGAGCACAATATAGATTTTCAATATTGATTTAAATAGCTACGACGTAGAAGTTGTTAGTGATATTTTGATTACGTGAAGCGTTAAAACCGAATTCCTTTTCGTGGTCCCTCCTTATCTAACTTATCTCCAGACAGAGCGACTAAATACCGGTTTTATCTCTTCTTTGCACCACCAAATATGATTCAAGTTGTCTTCTTTATGATTTAAATGTTTAGAAAAACTTTAATAAAAATAAATAACCCCAAATTGTATTATTTTTATATCCTTTTATTTGTATAATTTCTAATAATTAAGTAAGGAAATGGTTTTTATATTTGTGGAGGTCCTGCGACACAGCGGTACCATAATTGTTTAATGACTCGATATTTTTTTTATATTTGCATTAACAAACCAAAAGTGGTCATAATATTTTGACTTCTCATCACAACTGACTCCGTTCCTCTCGCATGGCTGGCCTCGCATAATGTCCTTTCCGCCGGATATTTACGGTTTTGATTCCGATGTGGACAATATCTGTATCACGCTGATGGAGCCAAATTACTTGGGTGTTGGCTATTCATGTCTGTTATTGGTAATATATACAAGTGATACCCGATTATATTGTCTAAAATATCAGTTTAAACTAAAAGTTCGATATGTTATCACTGTCGGTAGAACTTTCCAAAATGATCTGAGGGATGCAACATTTTTGATGACGCATTTCGACACGTTGACGGAGCGGTTTGACAAAATAAGGGTGCTTCTTTCATATTTATGCACAATTTTTTTAATCACTTTAAATGTAAGTAGTATTAAAAAAGTCTAAAATAATCTGTCTTTGCCACATCCGAGACTAAAACTGAATTATGAAATTCTACTCAACCCATGCAAAACGAAACATTATTATAAATGAAAATCACATCAAATAACTCATTCAACTAGAAATAGGTGTACAATAATAGTTTATATTATTTTGTAATTAAATGTATTTTGTCTCGTTACAGATGAAGATATATTTTAGTCGTTTTTATGTTTGCTTATTTAAATGTAATTGTTATGTAAAAAACAACTATTTTAGAATTACTTAAATTAATACACATCAACATTCAAGGTTGTTATTAACTTAATGATACACTAGCATGTTCTTGCCCATTCGTCGGCGCTATAGAAAATAAAATCGTAAAACATACACGATTATTAACACTTTATTTAAAAACTCTCCTTTCTGTTCTATTCTTTATTCTTCTTTTTATTTAATAACTACAATATATCCTACGATATGATGTTCTTCTTCGTGTGGTGCCGTCACCTTTTGGACGTGAAACAATGATTCAGTGCTTTAACCTACCAAACCATTGCCGAAGATTCCTTACACGAAGATTTCGTCAGCGGCCTGTCACTTCTACCTGTCGCCTTTGCACTGTTTGCCTTATATATTTGAACGATCTCGTATTGTTTGGAGTACATGACCGAAATATTCTAGCTTCCTTATTTATTGTCATAAGCACCTCTTTGATTTAGATGATGAAAAGTTCTATAGACTCAAAGTCAAATATAGACTTTGACAATACCGATCATAGATATAATTTTTAAGTATCTTTAAACGCCATGGACAATCTGAAATATTTTCCCATTTTCGATAAAGAGATTCTAGATTCGTTGTATACTTTGGTTAAAAAATCAACAAAAAATTAAAAATAATTTTTAATGTTTTTCGTTGAAAATTTGGATATTATAAGTAGTAATTAGTGTCACTTTTCAAATGAAATAACCTTAATTAAGTAATACAAATATTTTATCTTATAATTTTATTACTGTACAAGACAGCCTGTCCTTGACAAACCCGCTACACATTTGCTCAATGCAAGTCTGTTATTTTAAAAATGTACTTTTAATTATTATAATTTAAGTTTTATCTTAAGGTTTTAAATGGACAATAAACTCAAAACTGATTTAATATATGTACATAAGCATTGTATTTTCATTATTTTGTTGTATTTATATTTACTCCCATTGTCTGCCCATTCATAATTTAAATAAATACATTCTTATAATTTTAAATTATCTTTGATCGATTCAAAATAAAAAATAAAAAAAATATTATTTCCTCAGGACCTTTGGATGGATATTTACAGAGATAGTTGAGATTGAGATTAGTAACTAATTTAATATAATCGTGAAATAAATCATTTCTCTTAAGTATAATATCTTAAGAAAATAAAATGATTTCAAGTAGTTAATTAATTGAGCGCTAATCACTTGTAAAGGTTTGATTTCTTAAATTGTTTATTAATGTTTCCGTAAAAATATTCTTTAGAAATGGGATCCAGCGCTTCAGCTGTTAACGAGTCCCCAGGAGGAGACTTACGTCTTCCGGCGTCTGGTCTACGTTTCAATGCTCATCATCTTCGATCCCTCAATGCATATGTAGACACGTTATTCGAAGAGGACCAGAAAAGTAAGTAATTGATATAAAAATCATGTGTATTTTGTTTATATATTCGTATAAGGTAATTTCTACTAAAACACTCTTATTTGAAAATGTCTAAATCTCTAACTAGTTCTACCAAAATAGCAAATATATATTCTTTCTCTATTATATTGCACACTATTGTATCATTGCACTATTTCAGTGATAGTACTAGTCATCTTTGTACTTGTAAGGGTGATCACAATTTCACAGAAAAAGCATATTAAGGAATGTCTAGACTAATTTCAAATAAGTATGGAGGAACATGAAGCGACATTTTAAGTTACATTGCAAATTTTTGTTTGAATTAATATAATTTGAAAAATCAAAAGTCGATAAAAAAAATAAAACCTTTGAGACTGGTGTTCAATTGCCTTAGATCGAATGCCAGTATCAACGGAGGTGATGGTGGAAGCCCTTGTCCAAAAACTGGTGGATGGAGCTGGTCAGAGGGATCCTCGCTTTCGTTGCAGTCATCTGATCGCCTTGCATCGAGGGAAGAAGGTGGCTGGGTTTATTTATATAAATAAGTTCTTATCTAAATGTATTTTTTAACAACAACAAAGCGTGTCTTTCTAATTGTCACACTTTGGCCCGAGTTGCCAAATTTGGTTTACGATTTTAATTACAACTTTACTGTTCTCATATTGAGATTTTTCTACTCATTTACTAGTTGCAAACGTCGTTGTTTAACCAAACAAATTACTTTCAAACGATAAAAAAGCACCATTTATCTTTGCACTATGTTTGCACTAGAGGGATTAAAAAATAACACTCGCTCTAGATACTGCGTCTTATACAGATGCGATCCAGGTCCCTAGAATACTTGGTCACTATAGATTCGTTACCACCCCTGAACACGGATGACGACTGCCGCCTTCAAGAAGGACCAGTTGGCTATGGGAAGGTGCGACTCTCGGGTCGAGAGGCAGACAAATGGGCAGAGTTTCTTACACCAGCAGGCTATCTATGTAGGTTAGGCAATTTTCATTCTAATATTGTCTTTTATTGACATTACTGTTACTCATTTAAAGAAAAAACACTCCGTTAACGGATTTAAGTTAGATATGTAACATTTGCAAAATTTAAAAATATATTTTTAAAAAAAAAAATACATAACTCAAATCGTAATAACGTTAATAAAGTATTTTTCTTTACATTTTAATTATATCAGTCGATATTTATTTATTGTTATAAAATCGGGGGTCAAACGTTCTTGCTGTTTGCCTAAGTAGCAACAGCCGCAGCCCATAAACACCGATTAATGGTTGCGTTGCAGTCCCTTAAGGGAGGAGTATCTCTTTTTGAGGTCGTATTTGTATAATAAACTCTTGTTATCATTACGAGCCGGATATGAGTGTTTTCCAATGACTTGTCGAATATATTATGTTTATAAATCATTTATTATAATTTACATTATTAATAAAGGGATAAAGTAGTGGAGAGATGGGTGCACTTAATAGCCCGTTGCGCGCAATCACGCGGAGGCGGTGCTTCGAGGGTTCTCTGCGCACGCGCACATCAGCACGCATTACCATATTCATACTGCTACCTCGAAAGTAAGTACATTTTGCCATATATTTTTAACTCTAATAATTGCAGCTTCGACTCAGCACACGTAAGTTTAGAAGATTAGCATTCCAATATACATACAATATTTTGACACAAAGTTATTTAACGAATAATTATTTAAAACGAAGAATGATTTGTACGGATTGTTTTTAATTATGACATCAAACATTAATTCTAAATTTATTTGTTTCTAAAATTCGAATCGACCCGGCAAACGTTGTTTTGCCATACATGTGATTTCAATTTTCAATTAATAGATACAAAATAGGGGTTTTTGTGTGTTTCACCCTTAACATTTAGGGGTTGAAAAATAGATGTTAGCTGATTTTCAAAATACGCATATAAAATTTCATAAAAATCGGTCGAGACGTTTCAGAGGAGTTCAATTACGCACCCCGTGACACGAGACTTTTATATATATATATTTACGAATATCACATGGGATAAAGTCCCTTGTATTAACAATTATACAACGAAAGCTTTCGAGCTTAAAGTTTGATCTTTTGACACACAAAACTTTACACACATCACACAAGCAGGAATAATATTAAAAATAATTGCCATAAGCGCTGCCTTCGACACGAATGTTTGGATGGTTATTTCATATTATAATTTCTCATTTGCCATTTGCTATTGAGCGTCCTCCAAAGCGCAGTGTGACGTAATAATTGGAAATTTACATAAATTCACCAAGTTTCCTAACTTACAAATTCGGCCATGATGTGTATCAGTGGAGTTGGTCAGAGTTTAATTGGGTTATAGTTCGCTCTAGGCTACAGAGCATTATCACTAGCTATAGAAATACACAGACTAGATTAATGATTACAATAGATTACAATAGTAACGGGACGCATTCAACACACAGTTTTAATAAGCCTTTGTTATGGCTGCTAATACAATTTTTAAAAGTAAATTTCTTTCAATACATATTATAAAAGTAAGAATATCACGTCACGCATTGGTCGAATGTATGTAACTTTGGCAGTCCATGCTGGATTGCCATGGTATTCACTTAAACCGTCTACCGTGACCACGCACGCTTAAAGTTTGGGAAACGGGGGGAAAATTTAAAATAAAATACATAAATTTTGTAAAAATACATAACTTAATCCGTTAACAAAGTGTTTTTCTTTAAATGAGTAATAGTTATGTCAATAAAAGACAATATTATAGGGCTACATATAGGGCTGCCAATCTCTATAGAAAATGTAAATGATTTTGCCGCGTTGCAAGCAGAGTTTGTCACAAAGTTGGTCTGAATCCGAAACTAAATTCACGTCAAATATTATATGCTGCACCGGGATAATGCGAGTGACAACTTGGCAACTAGTTCCAACGTGAAGTGTTAGAGAAAAACAACTGCTTCTGTATTAAACATTGAAAATTGTACATGACGCAAAACTCAAAATTCTCGTGTACAATGAACAACAAAATAATTTAATTGAATACTTTCTCTAAGTTAATCGTAGAGCAGACGAATTGTCAAGATAAATAGATAAATGAATATTTCCAGTTTACTATTTAATCGCATAAAAAATATATTATTTATTTAATTAATGTAGTTATAATAAGATTCTCGTTACACAAAAATATTAAACTTTACAGAGCGTATACAAAACTGAATTATTGACAACTAATAAAATTCTACTGAATACTGGCGGTATTCAATCCGTCTCTGTCTTTATAAGTCTGCTTGGAAAATTATTTTCGAAGAACTATTGTTTCTTATGGTTTGCGACAGAAAAGAAGAATACTGCGCTGGGATGACGATTGCTCAAACGAAGTATTTCATCACAGACGACTGTAGTAATTTATAGTAGTTTATAAATGACTACAGTCGTCTGTACTAAATATATGTTTAGAGATATAGTCAGCAAATAATTTTAATTCCTTTTGACGTTCATGAGTGTACAGTGTGTACAGCTTAATATATATAAATCTCCTATCACGATGGTTGTCCGCGATGGACTCCTAAATTACTTAACCGATTTTAAATTAAATTGGCACACCGAGCAGTCTGGTCCAACTTAAGAGATAAGATAGCTTAGATATTTAATTATAGTAGCAATTTTATTTTATTGCAAATTATTTGTCTATCATTAATTGACAGTCACAATTATCTGTTAACTCCAAAAGATTCTAACAGATGTCAATTCTTTTCGACTGGATTGAGTAAGTAATCAATAGATGCTATGGTAAACCGACAAACGTGTCATAAAAGATTAATTTATTAAGCTAAAGCATACTTTTATTGTTTAAAACGCTTTCGATAGAAATCACATTTATGGCAAAACAACGCCGGATCAGCTAGTGAATAAATATATTTGGACTTCGGTTGAGTTCATATGCTAAAATTACTACATATATTAGTAAAAATCCCAACCCCAATGTTGTAAGCTAACCAAAAACTTGTCGTAACTTGCTCGAGCGAGTATAATAATGTAATAATAATATCTGTACGTGTGCGGGATACAATCATAAAATTCATATTCACATTGCTTAACAGCATCACATCGGAGCTCAACAGAGCGCCGATTAGCGATAGTGGAGGGTGCGGCGTGGGTGATGCTGCGAGTCGGGGCGGGAGAGGCGGAAGCCAAGTTGATGCTGGGCGGAAGGGTGGGCGGATGTAGCCCGCATGCATATACCAGTACTGTTCCCATCACACACCCATTGGCCCTGCTCCATTACGCTGCTGCTAAAGGGGTAAATTATTAACATCAAGAACAATTAGGTATAATAAAAAGGTCGGGCGCAATAAGTTAAATCAAGAGGCGTATGGCGCGAATATTTAAATAGGACTTTAATAACTCTAAAAATAATCTTCGCTCTCATTGGAAACATAGCTTCGTTCTCTCTTTCAAAAGTCATGCGAGGACTTATGATGAAGATAGAGGAATTAAAGGTTACATAACTTTTCTAAAAAAACGGCAGGGTTACTACGCAGTAACTGTAGGCCCACCATCCTCGATGGTGTGCGCTGAGCGATCTTCCACCTGGCAATTATGGCATCCGGCGTTGGAAGCCACCTTGGACTCGCATTGCGCGGATCATTCCAACGTGGGGAGATTGGCTGGAACCCTCAACGTGTTGGTTGATAAGATGAGGGAGGGGTGCTTCGAGGTAAGTATTATTTAAATAGAAATACCATAAAACACCAAGGAAGAACTTAAACTTAACTCAGCGTATGAGTACCATCTTTCAGGCAAAATCAAGTTTTTCTGATTTGGACACTCCCTTAAATATTTATTAATAAAAGACTGATCGTGCGGGTAAATAAGGGTCACCTTAGCCCCTAGTCTAACAATGTACTACTTTTCTTAGTTGCTCGATAACAAAGCTTATGTGCTTTTTTACGCAAAGATTTTAAATATGAACCTTGAATCTTTTTATCTAGAACTTTACTGAGAAATATTTGACATCAAAATGATTTATAATATGGAGTATCGATATTTTATTTATTTAGTTCAATTAAATCTTATTTTCACTATTTACTTTGCAAAGCAAACATTTGTTTGATGCGGGATGAGATAGTGGTCGTTACGAAGTAGAATTGAAGCGATAAATTACGTCGAATTGCCAACCTTTTTTGTGAGGCGCACAAAATTCTATGTGTAGAGAACTTTCTCCACAGCTTTAGTAACAAAAAAGCATTGCTGTTCATATTAATGATAGTGACTCGTTACAGTTCAGGACGGAAAATATTCCTGGAGACTGACATAATCTGAAACAAATGATTTTAGAATATTTTCCGATTGTAGATATATTATAAATTAATAATATGGCCTTAACACCCCCTGACTACGCTGACTTTGCCAAGTTTTTATATTAATTATTACACAGCTTACGCGAGATTGTCAAAATCGTGGGAGTTAAAAGCTGAGAGTTAATCGCACTTAAGTAGCACCACTCTTAATTCTTTTGTTCTAATTTCGTGAGCGATCACTTATAAATAGAGAATGATAGATTTTTAAATCCAGGTACTATTCACAGTCAGACCGGACAAAGGTTCTTAGTTCGTTATACGAACACTATTTAAACTACACAATTTTATTAGTGGTCTAAACGAGAAGCCCTTTGCTGAGACTAGCTGTCTTTCTATCACCAGGTTTCATGAACCATGATAGTCGAATATTATCTTCTCTTGACTATAATAACACAATATAGTAAAGCAGTAAAAAATTAATAAAAAAAAATAAAGAAGAAAAATATAAAAGTTGTTCATATACCAAAAAACAGAATTTTTCTCAAACAATGCGTACGGAATTCTACGTGCGCGAGTCCTATTTGCACGATTTTTACGTACTCAAACTATCCATTCAAACATTTATCGATTTATTTCTATTACCTTATTATATGAATATCCTTGGCGTACGAACCCTATTCAAAGCTTATTACAGCATTATGGGGTATACAGGGCTCTCTTCAACTTCTAAGTCGCTATGCAGCTAGTTGCGCCTTCCGGCGTCGCTTGTATCGAAACTCCACCTATAGGAGTACCGCGGTGAGGGCCTGTCTCACTTCCCACGTCTCCTATCATCTTCTACTAATTTTAGATGAGTAAGTTACATGCTATTTATCATTGCCGCAATGAAATTACAATAATAAATATGGCTGCGTTATTTTGCTTTTATGTTACTTGTATCCTTGTTTGGTTAACGTCTTGTTCTTCACCAGCCTGCTCCAGCTGTGTTCAGGCGGTGGTGTCGCTGGTTTCATATATCCCGTGGAGAAAAGTTGTCTCGTCAGAAGAGCGGCGAGGGACATTAACTGGATAGCTGATATAACGGCTGTCACTCGATGTCTTCAATATTTGCATAGAATTACGGGTAAGTATATTTGTACGGGCTAACTAAAGTTTATATAGAATATTTATTTTTATTTCATATAGAAATAAATTTACTATCAAGTTTCAATATTTAAAGGGTGGGCAACGCATTCACTAATAAAAGTCTATGAGCAGTGGCAGCTACCACACAGTATATCATCATAGATTGGTTTTCGTCTTAGCCCATACATTTTTTGGTCCTCCGAGCCGAAGAGAACAGATTCTTATGCCATTTTTGTAAATGTACTTTACAAATAGTTATAACTATTTAAAACTAATATGTTTTCGTATTTGTTTAAAACAAATTAATAATTGGCGATACAACAGTGTGGTCTATTTTGTGCTCTGTTATAAATACAACATAAGGTGATCAGCCTCCTTTAAAAGAATTCCTCCGCCGTATGTTAATAGAAAGAAATATCTCAGAACAGTCAGTATTAGACCAGAATCAATATAAGGCAACATCTCTACAAGCTCTAAAACTGTTGTTTATAAATAAAAAAAAGCGACGAATTTTTAGGAGACGAAGAAATTCCCAAAACCCCGTCTGAAAATTTGGAAACAGCTATCTTTAGCAAATGGGAGAGAATCTCGCACGAGGCGAGATGTACCGGACCTGGGAGTTATACGAAGAGGCAGTTGCGATATTTGAGTAGGGTCACGTCGGAATTGGTGAGGTGCAAACGCTCTATTGCATATGTAAGAGATATTAAATCTTTATGGTTTTTCTCGGATTAATAGAGAATTACGATAGATGAACTTTTTGAGAAGTGGTCGTCAAAATTCCTTCGAACTAAGCATTATCTTGAAAATTAACAGACGTCTTACCTTACAACATATAACAACAACTATAAAATCTACTCTATAATATTAAAAGTCTATCCTCATATCCTATCTTATAAATCTCCTGTCACGATGTTTGTCCGCGATGGATTACTTAACCTAAACTTTTAACACGATAGTTTAAATTAAAGAGATAGGATAGTTATCTCTTTAATTATAGTCGCAATTTTATTTTATTAATTATGCAAATTAAAAATATCTAATATTAATATTTGTCTATAATTAATTGACAGTCACAATTATCTGTTAACTCCATAAGATTCTAACAGATGTCGATACTTTTGGACTGGATTGAGTAAGTAATCACATTGTATGGCAAACCGACAAAGTGTCGTTTGCCGTGTCATATAAAGATTAATTTATTAACCTAGATAAAGCTAGTTCCTTTATTATAATTATATCCCCCATGCTAAATTGCTAATTATTTTTATTGAACAAAAATGTTTGACAAATCACATTTATAACGCTTGCGGATCAGCAGTACATTATTAAAATCGTTAAATCATTACTCTATTGAGATTTTCTCATATGTTTCTTATAATACATAAATGTGTAACACAACAAGAAATGAACTGTATAAACTCTTCGTCTTACTAATTTCCACACCATATGTTTTTGACAATTTAAGGAGAGTCACAGCACATTCCGAGCGAATCTTGTTCAAGTTATGGCACATGGCTTAGAGTCCCTCGAAGATTTGATTCACATTTTGGCGATTATTTTGGACCAAGCTCGCGATGTGTATATCAACAACGTTAATAGTAAAGCTGGAGAGTTTGAAAGGGAACTGACTGCGTATAGGTATATATTTTTTATTATTTGCTTGTATAAAGACGTAAATACATTTTTCTGTAAGACAAAACATTATATATAAGTTTAATGTCCATTATATGTCCATCCACTCCCTAACATATTATTAACTCAACTGTAAGACAAAAAAAAACATTTAAGTCTTTATTTCAGGTTTTGATATTATTTTATTATCAAATTTTGTTTAAATTAAGAAAAACAACAATTTTTTTTTCATTTCATTAATTTATGAAAAGTATATATATATTTATCAGTTAATCCAAAATGCAAGATAAAATTATCTTATTTTGGCGTAACCGATCAAGCGATGGTGCGTAAAAACTTGTTCAAATGTTATACAAAAGATAATTTATCAGATCTAAAAAATGGAACAAATTGAAAGACTACTACGATGCGTCTTCAGCGTGCTTGATAGACGCAGTGAGGAGAGACAAAGACGTGAGGGACGAAGACCTCGCTGAAGAGACCAGTCTCATGAATACGATACTGCACTGGCTTTACAAGGGTAGGTTATAATTGCTCTTACAAACTATATCTAGAGGTTCATAAAGTCTAAATAAAAAAATTCATTTTTTATTCAGTAAATGATAATTTTTTGCTTGAATAATAATTGTATGAGGCTGAGAGGAAACCCACACAGTCTTTGATTTAAACGATAAAATATTTGTAGTTAATTTATAGTATATTTGATAATTGATATATGATAACGATGCGCCTACACCGAGCGCTCGAGCCGAACTCCTCGTTAAAAGCTTATAAAATGCTAGTCCGTACACTAATTGTGTTTTTATTTAACTACATCGAATTCAAAGAATAATATTTTATATTTGAATAAAAGTATTTTTTGTTTTTTTCATTACCTTACATCACTACAACATCTGTTCCTATCAAAATTCGAAAGATTTCCACGACTTTCAGGCGCAAAAGAGGACAAAAAATATCTCGGCCCAGTTCTAAAACCATTTTTGGACGATTTATTCGTGTCGTCATTAGAAAACTCGTGGTTTTTGGAAGATTTCATTTCGAGAGAGAGCAATGTGGAGATTGATGGTTTGAAAGTGTATTGTTCGGGGGTTCACGAGGGCGTTATAGAGCCACGTAAGGGGTTGCTGGATGCGGCAAAGAAGCAAGCCTGGGCGAAAGCGATTGTTGATTTTGTTGAACGACACCGAATGCTTGGTGAGTGTAGTTTAACTAATCTAGCATTTCTATTTGTATATAACCTTATTATTATATTTATATTATGCAAAAATACATAACTTTAATCCGTTAATAAAGTGTTTTTCTTTAAATGAGTAACAGTAAATAAAAGACAATATTATGAACTTTCAACTTTTACGCAACTAACGGAAGCTGTTAGAAAATACTCGTCGACTTGTAATTTATCGCCTCCTTTGGGTTTTTTTGAAGTGATTTTAGAAGCAATATTTTTGCTGCGTTCATTTCAATTGGTGGTAGATAGCCTGTGTAGTTATAATGAAAATGGAATTGAATTCCTATATAAAAAGTACTTTTCTTATTTGTTATTGTTATTTTTTGTTATTTGTTCTGAAACTAACGCACTCGAGAAAGATTATTTCTCAAAATATAACAAATAACGTGTTTTATAAAAGTTTTTAGTAAATATTGGTAACGAAAATTGTATACATTATGCCGAGAGGCCAAGCAGGAGCCGGTTTCTTCAGTGAACCCATTTCTGAACTAAACTTTTTAAATATTAATGGTATAAGGTTTTATAATAGACGTACTGTCTTACGTAACATCGCGAAATTGCGAAATATCGACACAATTCGATACAATGGTCTACGGTTGCCTCCGTCTGCTTTATATTCCATTTTTTTATAAATAATTTACTTAAATCTCATAAGGAATTAGACAAAACTTTAAATATTTAATCGAGCAGCTTCCTTAAAATATTCTCATTCTAAATTGTATCAAACCAAAAGTCGCTTTAACTTTCCGATACTGAGTTTTAACTTAAATTCGATATTCATACTTAATTACATCCTAAACTTTGCTTCTAAGACAATCCTTCTAACTTTTCTTAGTATAAATTTATTTAAGTTCAGATATATATTCAAATATCTTATAATTAAATGCTTTTGAGGATATTATTGACATGTCTAACCACCGTTTGCGCTTAGAACTTTTGATGCGTTTATTACATTTTAACGTTTATAAAAATAGTTGTTAATTTGTATATTATATACAATATTGTCATACATAGAACATACAAACTTTGGAAAGGGAATGTTAAAAAATAATCTTCCCTTATTTGAGGTTAAATTTGCTCTTACAGTTATTTGTCTTATTCAAATAAAAAGGGAAGAGAAAGAATTAAGAGTTTTAAATCCGAAGTTGGGTTCTCAGACAAAAGCTACCAAATATTTGCCCTTTCTTAGTTCGAGTTTGTGTTGTCGTCTGTTTGTCTATCCTTGGCCGTCCCTCGGGAAATCAAAAGTTAGACGATACGGATCATCGATTTTGTCTTTAACTTCGGGAAAGTTAAATGTTCCTGTTAAATTAATTATTGCTTTAACCAAGAATTTAAGCATTTTAAGTATTTTATTTGGTTTATATCATAATAGCAATCTTGTTAGGTTTTTTCTTTGTACTTTTTAGAGTTCTGGACCCAAAGGGTAAATGATAAAAATGGGAAACCTATTTCTTGGACTTTTTTATACGTCTTCGTTTGCCGTGAGACTTGAAATTTTCACAGTTGAATATTTAATATTAATAAATAAAAATAAATGCTTAAAAGGACTCCCTTACAACAAGTATCTTTCCTCTAAGCAAAAATATGTATAATAGTTATATAACTTCACTCTAAGTGCTCTGTAAGAAATAGTCGGACAGAATCCATAAAAATATCATCTATTTATGATAAAGAATTTTTTTAATCGCACAAACCAATTTCATTATTAAGTACTACAAGCATATTAGAGTATTCTCTAGAAAAGTTTGATTTTAGCAATGAGATCGAGTTTTGCTCTAATTAAGTTTTCAGGAGATACAATTTTCGTTTCTTCATTCTTAACTCCTCATGAGGTAACACCTCCTTCTGCATAGGTACAAATTATTATTTCAGATTTTCGCCTAATATTTCCAACTGGTGATGGTTTAGCAGTCTCCTACACTCTTAAGCTACCTTCTAGAAGAGATCACGCCCGGACGTTGACGCTGAATAGACGGGATAAGGCTGAGGCCAAACTGAGGTTGGCGCAACGCTGTGTGGTTAACGCGTTTAACGATGTCCTCGTTGGCAAACGGTTAGTGGAATTATTTTTTTACTAAAATACAGGGTGGAATCAATTGGACGTGGTTGGCCGAATCCGAAACTAAGGCTGATATTTTAGTGACAAAATTCAATGCAACGTATCGACAAGCAAGGCAATGTAACTGCTAAGCTACTTTTTTAATTTTGCTTCCAAAACCCGGTTACGTTCTCTCTGACAAATTTAATTCAACAATGGGATTTTGTATATGGAATACTTTTTTTTAAAAGATTTTTTTATTATTTTAAGTGTTGTTTTTACGTCGATTTGAAACGATTTACTTATTTTTTACAATCTCATTGCTTTATCGAAGGAAATGTTAGTCATTTTACATGTATATATAAGAATAATTATAATCTTTTAATTCGTAATTGATCGACGTTTAATTAAACCAAAATATGTTATTTTAAATTATAGGCATATTCTATAAAATACAAAGGGAATAAACTAAACATTAACTACAACAAAAATATCTCTTACCTATAAATAAAGAAACGACATTTAATGTTCACTCTTACATTAATCAATTCCCTATTTACATATTTTATATTTTTAATTAAAATGCATTTTAACAACAGTAGAAATTATTTATTATATGTGATATTTGTACAAAGAATATGTTATAACCTGAATTCAAATAAAATAAAACCATCTTCTCATATCAAGAGTATACAAATTAAAGAAAAACTTTCTCTTTACATATGTACAATTATTTTGATCTTAAATAATAATATAATTGAAATATCACGATTCTCAACTTAACCTCTGAAGTCTTTGAATCCAAACAAAATAATCGTTATCAAAGGTTTAAGTGAGAAATATCGAGGGAATCCTTTTAGCGTGAATGGAGCGTGATAGTCTTTCCCAATGGTAACTGTATTTTATTAGAATCAGGGCAGCCGGTACTTTATTGTTTATCTGACCTCTCTGAGATTTTTCAATGGCAAACATCGTTTTGATAATTTGATTTTCATGTTCTCTAAGTATAGATGTCGATAATTTATATATCAATGTATTTAACTTTGTATTAATAACACAGTAAAATTTTACCATCTATAATTTTAAATTTTAACTTATCTTTTAATTATGGCTTATCATCATTTAGCCACCCACTATTATTGTATATAATCTGGCCACACTCAGATCGCTGTCTCCAGTTGGTTCAGTATATAGTATATTTTTTTAAAGAAAGATACTTTTTAACGGATTTAGTTATGTATTTTTTTGGAAAATTTAAATATAATTACATTATTTAAAATTTTTCTCGACGTGTCGCGTGCTTTACAGCGCGCGTGGTCACGTTAGACTGAAGACAAAAGGTGTTAACTGCCAAATTAAGTGTAACAGCTGCAGAGAGGTTGAGTGTTATCTATATTTATTTCCCCGGAGTTGGTATCTTGGACTTTACTAAAACCGGAAGGATTTTTATACAACTGGCTCACGTTGTCCTCCATTTTCGCGGCGCCCAAAAAAAAAAACAACTAAATCCGATAAAATATGTTTTTCTTTAAATGAGTAACAGTTATGTTAATAAAAGACAATATTAGTATATTTTTTACAGATTTATTATAAAACACGGCCACCATAGCAGTGCCGACGAAATTTTAACATGCGCGAAAAGTGGCAACTTTTGGAGAACCACCAAGCCTGACATTATCCCATCTGCATCTAGCACGTTGGAGGTTCCAAAAGGCAGACGTAGACGTCCAGCTACCATTTATGGATTTCCAGAAATTCCCATCACCAACCAATCGGACACAAAGACCATGAGACGAAAGTACCACACGTTGAAGAGCCTGGTTTACACCGAGCAGGTAGACGTGAAGGAGATGAGAAGACGACCCAGGTCTGCTGGCTCTTCTATGAAGAATAAGGAGCCATTAAGCAGACCGAGCCTTATGGAGACTCTGGATTTCATTAATAGTGTAAAGGATGCGCTTTGTGGTAAGCACGATTCTTAAATCAAAACATTTAATCCATAGATAATTTAGTATTAAACTACGAAAGGGTAAATGAAGCATCAAAAAAACAACTTCTGTATATGACCCAAAAACTATGCTGGACTGCCGGTCCAAGGGTTCGATCCCTAGTAAGTCAATATGTGATGAGCCTAAAGGTTATAGTTTTCAAGAGTCTGTATGTACCCCATAATTTAAGCTATAAATTTCTTTGACTCGAAGAGTGTCACAACATAAGCATGCATAAGAGATAAAGCATGGATAAGATTGCAACATAAAAAGTCCAGCTTCGCATCCTGAAAAGGGCAAATCCCTTGGTCAAATTAATTGCTGATGGGTTTTAGTAGAAGAGTCAGGAGCGTCTGATGCAGAAGACAGCGGCTGGAGCGTAGAAGACGAATGGGTGCTCTCCCAAGTGGCCCCACTGAACATGGTCACCAGCACCGAAGTGGGGACATTACATCTTCTGCTGGCTGACATTATAGTTTGTGCTTTGCGACGAGGGTGTTTTACGGTAAGATAAAAAAAACTTCCCATACTAATATTTTGAATTTTAATTTTAAGCTTCCATTTTTATTCAGTGAGACGACGACTACTTCTTTCTTTCTTCCTGTTTTCACTAGTATATGACTGTAGGATACAGCAATCATTTAACCAGTGATTAAACGTTTTGAAGTACACCTTGAAATATTTATCACACAGCAAACTGTCATAGACCTTGAACTACTCACCGCGTCTCGCAGCAGAATAAATGTCCCCCGCCCCAGTGGAGCCGGGTCCTCGGCTAATCCACCACACTAAACTCCCATGAAATGGTGGGGCGGACGTCAGCTAGGCAGCACATTGCCGGTGTTTCCATGTTGATTTTTAAAACTTCCCACAACTTTAACAAAATCATGACACTAGTGATTGGTTTTAAACACGGAAAAATTTAGTATTATTCTGAAAAAGTACCAACGATTAAATGTTAGTGGATCTAGAACAAGTACATAGGTGACGTAGAGTCTGTTGTCGTTTTTTTTATTACTCATTAGTTTTAATGTTTTCAATTGTTATAAATATAGTAAAAATGCCGATGTGTCATTGATTACTACACTGGTAAAAAATTGATATATTGTAATGGTATACAAAATATCTAGAAATAGAAACTAGCCTGTCGTGGTTGCGATTTTCCCAAAATACTCTTCAGTGGTTGCAGCCTCATGTTTATGGTTTTCCCCACAATACCAGGAGGCAAGTGCGTTGCCGTCTTTTAAGGACCTATTGTTAATGGTAGCCCGAGGCCATGATGAAGGACCTATAATTGCAGTTGGATTTATTTACAAAAAAAATATAATCGATATTATGATAGTGTTATAATAATTGCAGCTCCGAGCGTTTTGAATAAAACTGTTATTTAAACAGATTTCCAGAGAGTTTACTGTCAACTCTTTCCTCACGCCCTTGACTTAACCTAATCTTAGAGTATTTTGACTTTTGAAGTCGTCTTTCAAACAGATGTTGCAAGAGTTATGCGTTTTCCTCGGCGATTCGAGTGAAGGTGCTTTATTTTCGCTACATCGGCTGTCTCGCGCCGCTCGAGCCAGGAGCAGCGAGCGCATTAATAGGTGAAGAAAATATTTCTACGTATATAATATATAACTTATATATATAATAGTATACAGGCTCTTATTTACTTCAAACCCCTATAAGGCATAAATACTGTTAAATTCAGGCTAGTGATATGCTAATATTAATTATAGATGTTGTCCTGTCTGGATTTTCAAGACCGCGGTTCATTGACGTAAAAAAATCTTTTGCAGAAATAAGTTTTACTGATCGTAAAGCTATATTAGTAATTCTAGGAATTTTCTTAATATTTTCTTTGCTAATAAACTGAACTTCCGGAAAATAACCAAATAAATAACGAAAAAAAATTTATAAAATATATTTATGCTTCATGATAAAAATGTTGAGTATACCGAGAGTAGAACCCAGGACCTTCTGTTCGGTAATCCGGTACCAACTGCGTCAAAGAATGATTGAATGATAATAAATAAAGTCTTTTGCATTTCTATATAAATTTACGATCCTCCACCTTTTTTTAATGAATTCGGTATAGTACATGGAAGCTCCCCGAAGGAAATCCAATAAGCAGACAGCAGTACAAAATGCGACCGCCAGATTATTTCTCGGGAGATGAATCGCAGCCTCCACCTATACCTAAGAGAACCACGTCCAATGAAGTAAGTGCAAATCTATTTTTTAGCAAATAATCCTTTTTTACAGCAAAATTATTCTTCTAGAAATCGATTCCAGGATCGTTATTCTATGGCTACGACGGTAACGCCTCGTAGCAACAACGTATTGTTTTTTGTTCAGAATTCAATTTTTGCACATTCAAACTCATAGTAATAAGTAATTCTATTAAAGAAAAACACTTTATTAACGGATTTCAATTATATATTTTTGCAAAGTCTAAATATTCTTAGATTTCCTTAAGTCCGTAAGGAAAGAATTGACAGTAAACTCTCTGGAAATCTGTTTAAATAACAGTTTTGTTCAAAACGCTCGGAGCTGCAATTATCACAACACTAACATAATATTAAAAATACATAACTTAAATCCGTTAATACAGTGTTTTTTTAATAAGCAACAGTTATATTAATAAATTCTTACACAATTTCAACAGATAATCAAACACTACGACCATTCTAGAATAGAGATCAAACCATCTGTAGGAATTATAAATCCAATATACGACATAAAATTACCGAAAGACAAATTCGTCAGTCGCAAATCGTTGAGCCGAACGCCCAGTACAAAAAGCGATATCAGTTTTCGTAAAAGCAAAACGAATGACGTACAAAATGCGATTGACGGCATTCAAATGAATAATTTTCTGCAGCGCTATAATGCCAATGGTGCTGTTGGCTCGTATAGGATTAGTAGGAATAATATTGATTAGGTTTTCTCTTATGACTTTCAAAATCCCAATAGACCAGTATGAAAGCAGTACTCCGCGAAAAACCCACAACCGTAGAGGCAACATCTCCTGATGATGCTCCGGTGTCGGAGCGAAACGTGCGTCGAGTGGTTGTGGGTTTTTCGCAGAGTACTGCTTTCATACTGGTCTATTGGGATTTTGAACTATGGACTTCCGAAAAGTAACACCTGATTCAACTAATTATATCTTATGACTTTAAAACGAAGAAGGTATTTAAGGATATATATTATTTACAGTGGACACAAAGAATATTTCAATATTTATTGTAAATGAAATTTATTTAAAGAAAAACACTGTATTAAACGATTAAGCTACGTATTTTTACAAAATTTAAGTATATTTTACATCATTTTAAATTTTCCCGACGTTTCGCGTTTTTTACAGCGTGCCTGGTCACGGTAGACGTGGTCATGGAGTCTTTCTTAGTGTTTCTTTCTTCTAGTATTTCTTTCTTCAAAGTGTTTTTCTTTAAATGAGTAATAGTTATGTCAATAAGAAATATCAATGAAATTTATTGTATCTATACGGAGTATTTTTGAAAAATTCGTCTGGTACGCGTATCATACGAAAGTACTATAATGAAAGGAATGCATTTCTTATGTTACTAATAGGTTCTACTGAATATTGTTTTTTGAAATATATATCTTGTTCAAATTGTATTATTAGTATAAAATGTGTCTTTATGAAATATAATAAAAATTGTCTTCTATTTTTTGTCAACGTAGTTTTCATTAATAAACTTTTACAAAATCACATACAATTAGATTATATATTTCAAACGTTAAATGTGATAATATTTCTCGTATAAAACTTAATAAAGAGGATTTATTGTATTATATACTTGATTCCAGTGATTTAAACACAAAATTATGTCTATATGCAAATAAAAGCATTTTATTTGAGTTTGTATTATTTCTTTGCATATTCTAAACCTACACAAATTTACCTAACATAAGTTATAGCGACGCTACGATATCGGCAAAGTAAAAGAACGGGAAAATAGTCTTATAAAAAAATGTATAAGACGTACACAGAGACTTGTGCGCGGTTAGTTTGGATTTGCGAGTCTATTGTTAAGCAATTTGCCAATACGTGGCAAGGTTACTGGCGCGCGGTGGCTCATTGTATGCGCAGTCAGGTATTTCTAGGTTTCATAATGGATACAGGTGGTAAATTACTGTGGATATGTTTAACAGGTCTCTCTTAATGTTAAGTTTAAATTATATTTTTAAATTTATATATCTGTAGACAGGTCTCTTAGGAGACCTAGTTCAGGAACTAGTCTCTTCACAAGTATACAAGTTAATTACAGGTCAGCCATATACAAAGACTCCTAGTAACTAGGAGCTTATGTACTTACGATTTATTTGTGAAGAGGAAATAAAGTCTTTATTTATTAAGTCTTTATTTATTTAGTGTAATTGTTAGCTTAAGTTTAAATTGTGTGAAACTCTGAAAAATTATCCTTCAATACCTTCTCCTTAATGGTTTTGAAGAGATCGCTATTAGGATAAAGTGATCCAAACTTATTTTTCACTACTCTCTTTTCTAATTGTATTTTGTAAAAAATATTAAATAAATAAAAAAAAATTTAATTTTAATTCAAAATATAGGTTTTTTCGGTATGTTAGTTTTTTACATCTTAAAAATTTGATATTCCACTTGTCAAATATTTACATACGTAAAGTCAAAACTTTATTTTTAAATATATACAGTTAAGTTAAATAGATATATTTTATAAAAAATCTCTTAAACAAAGTCTCTCAGATATATTAAAAATTTTAAGGTAACATTTAACGAGGTATTAAGGTATTAAGGAGGTATTAAGGTTTAGTTTTTTCTCAAATATATCAATTAATGGCTTTTTGAAGCCAGACGATTTTTTTTTACATGAAATGTTTTCACATTTAATGAAATCATATCACAGGCAGGTCTAGTCAAGCAATGGATAAGAGCAATAATTGTCTCCAACTTTTTTAATAATACACACTAAGCTTTGAACTATTTTTTATCTGATACACGAAATTATACTCAATCATGAATAAGTGCAAAAGTTTGTAAGAAACTTCAAGCATCTACTTAGGTCGGGGTGATGGATCATCTTTCTTGTAGCAAAAATACTTTTTAATGGAAGAATCTACGTCCGTAGATTTAATTAAGTTAAATAGTTTCTGTTTGTATGAAAATATAACTGAGGCAAATATTATAAATCTTTTTTTTGGAAGTCATTTTTTTAGTATCTAATAAATGGTGATAGTTTTATTATTGAATTTTTTTTTATACATGAGATATATACCTATTTAAAATCTATCCCGGATTCTTTATTAAGAAAAAAATGTGTGACATCCAAAGAGTTTAATTTATAAAACAAAAGAATTTGTTATAAGTAACAATATATAATGAATTACATTATCTTATGTACCAGATCGTTCTAGGTATTCATACACTACGGAATCGATTCACGACCAGCTTTAACCAGATAGTGCATGAATGGTTTGGCTCGTATGCGATGGCATTATTAAGTGGGAAATAGGATTCAATATATATATCCAAATCCGTATTGATGGATGGATGGCATTGACTGAACCAAATTGTACGGCTTGACTTTTTCAACTCGGTGGCTAACGAAGAATCAATTTATTGTTACCATATAATTTCCCTTTATTAAATCCAAAGCTTTTATTACTACTAGCCCGCAACATTGATAAAATATTCGCATCTTTTAAAATTCGAACGTGCTTAGACAACAAATTGAAACTATCGTATATCTTCTCTTTCCCTCGCATACGTATAAATTATATATCTCTCTTCCTCGAATTTCCCTTACGAGCATGCGCGCCGCAGCTTTTCTCAAAAGATCAGTCGAAGCTGCGTAGGTACTATTTCTCACCACTTCCCTTATCCACAGACTCAAAATGGATGTTTGTTTTAATAATATCGTACGTTGTTCTATAAATAATGTTGTGGTATATTGCTAGCACCTTCTACTCACTAAATCAGAGGTGACAAGTGAATAAACATTTTTATTAAGACGACAGACGATAGTTATCTAATTTAGAATAATAGTTACGCAAGAGGGGAGGATCACTCTACGTAGCTCCGAGTTACAGACGAGAGTCAGCCTCCGGAGCCCACGGGAGCCCGATCATGCACGTCCTTGAGATAATACAAAATAACCTTTAATCGTAAAATCCAATATTCATTAAAAATGTTTATTATTATACTAAATTGTGTATATTTATTTTTTAATTGTTTAATATTTTCAAACAATGTCGGCATTTCGATCCGCGAGTGATTTGGATAATCAGTGCTTAGAACGATCTTTGTGGAGGATTTTTCCATGGTTATTGGATGAAAGGTAAATTATTTTCTAATAATATTTTTTTTATAGAAACAAATATTAATATACAGTTGAGTGTTTAACTAAAGTAAGTTATTTTTATAATTCATTAAATATAGATAATAATTTCAAAGAAAAAATTGCATAAAATAATAAAAATTTAAAAGAATATATTGTGAAACTGACGGCTTGTTATAATAGTTTTAGTACTCTTAAATATAATTATATAATATTGCTATAATAGGTCATGTACTAATATAAATACTATATTTATATTGTGGCGTTATCTACTTCAGAAAGAGATTGTATGTCAGTTATGGCTTGGGTATTAGGGACAGAAATATAACTATTTATAATTATATATATATATCTATATTATATATATATCTATATATACATATATATACATAATTTTATTGAGAGTATAGGGTAGAACAATATAGAGTGTTTTCTAGTCAAAATCCTAAAGCGTCATATTCGTATCGAGACGACAAACTGTTGTAGATTTAACAATGTCATAAACATATGAAAGTAAATTGTGGTAAAAATTATACCTTCGATTGTGAACATTTTTCGTTCACAGGAAGGCTCCATATAGGAATATAAACTGTATAAGTTAAAACCACTCTTCCACTAAAATACGTATTTAAATTCTCTATTTTCCAGGTATTACGTTTATATTTAATATTGATTACTCAAAGTGTCATGGCTTATCATTTTAAAAGTGCTGAGTCAAATAAATAACCAATTACCTATTACGATGACTTCATAAAGGACACAATCAATCAAATAAATATCCTTCCGCTACGAAATCTCTACGAACCGTAGCTGCGTTAATAATTAAATGCTACCGAATGATTTTCCTCTTGGGCGATTTACCTTTAATAACACCGAGACATGGACAGGACATATAATTTATGCATATGTTTTAACTGTTTTTGAATTGGAGAATAACATTTTGTGTTTGATATGATTATAGGCGTCTAGGTTTTTTGTATATACCGTTATTTTACTACAAAAATTAAAATATGGCATAATCATAGCATAAAAACAGATTTGTTTCATGGCATATTTGTTTCAATGTAGGTATAGAAAGCTGACGTTTGGTGTAAAGTCTACCAAGTCTACAAGCAAATTGTGGGGCTGCGAACAAAAAATTTGGCTAACGATTTAAGCATTTATGAATTAACTCCATAGTCCTTATGTGTGTATGTTTAATTGGCTGTGAACGAGTGGTTCTTTAAGGGCCTCTAGCGAATAAACATGTGCCATGACGCGTACCTGCTTGAATTCTTAATAAGGGAGGGTCTAAATAATTTGTTGACGCGTACAAAGACTGTCGCTAGGGGAAATGTGTCAATGACCGCAGGCTAGACTTTGGAACGAGTGTTCTAAACCTAAGCTATGCAAAAACTGTGTAAGCTATGAATGTATTTAGTTAGACATATATTTTGGGTTGTAAGCGACACTAGCTAACCTATATGAATCGAGGAGCATCAATAACTGTTATATAGATTCTGACTACTTTAAATTTATAAAGGGCTTAGAGTTCTAAGAGCTTGACCTTCATTTTCAAAACCAGAATTACTCAAACATTGGGTATTTACATAACTATTTTATTATTTTTTACTAAAAAAATTCAGAATCAAGACTTGTTTTATTATTATTTTTTACTCTTAAGATTAATTAATTAAATCTCAATTGATAACTATAAAGTACATATATCTCGTATAAAATCCGTAAATCATTAAGACAATTATTAGTAAGTAGTCAACTAATAATTTTTCTCAATTTTTTCTAACTTAAGCGCCTAGATAGTTCTTTCCGCCTGTGCCTACAAAACGAGGTCAAATCGAGAACAAGATCGTGGTGTTTAATATTCATATTAATGGAAGTGTTAGGTAACCAATAATTAAAGAAAATTATTCAAAAGATGGGTTACCTGTTAAGTGAAAAATAGATAAACTACTTACCGATTCTTGTCGCATCGGATTTTTTAATAAATTCTATTGTTTTATGTACAAATCCGACACATAATCGGACTGGAAGAACTAGCTGTAATAAAAAAAACTTAAAGAATAGGTTATATTTTGGTTAAAGTTAATTCTGAAGCCATTTCCAATTCCATGTGCAAAGATAACATTATAGGATTATTACTACACCAGTCCATAGATAGTTGTCTGGCAACTCTGACTTATCACAGTTTAAAGTACTTTATAAAACTAGATCACGAACACTACACATCGAAGACTCAGAATGTTTTAGAACTCTATCACGTATCAAATGAACCTGGCGAGATCGCTAATTAAAACATCGAGCGGAATTTGTCAAAATTCTCTGCCGAATCGCCTGACGCCTGGCGTTCGTGATTAGACCAGCTTTTTAGGCACTTTCTGCCGCGCTCGATACGACTCTGTGGAGCCTTCACATTAGAACGTTTAATTTTTGAAGGCCGGTAACACAGCTTAGAAACCTCCTGGCATGCAAGACCATGGGTGGCGGCGGTTAGAACTTCTCTAAGTGAACGGCCTACTCGTAATGGCCCTTTTGTTAATAAATCAAAAGTGTCTTACAACTTATCATTTATCAAACTTCTCCTGTATTTATTAACAATAAAATATATTATCTAGTTTGCAAACATCATCTTGTCTGAAATTCATTTAAATTTCTATCTTCTTGTAAATTGTTTAATAGGTTGTTAATCTTTGAACTCAAAAACTTTTAAAAACCTTTTTGTTTTAAAAAAAAGCCATTTTCTTAATAAGAAGTGTGACTGCTAGTACTAATATTCCTGGTATAGATATATGTATAATCAACAAAGGATCAATTTGTACATATAATCCCAGACAAGGAAGCATTCATTGATGGCAGAAGTTCGCTCTCGATCTAGCCTTCGTCACCAAAGCCGTGATCATCAAAAACTCATAATTTAACTATGTTCCAGAATGCGAATGTGGTCAGGTAGCTTTATGCTATGCTTTAGTGAAATGAGTACCTTTCTATTATGAATAATCAATTTCAGCGATTGCGATCAAACTTATTTTTAGTTTGTATGTTATACAATATTGAAATCTGTATTTAGTTAAGTTGGCCTTTTTTAAAAAGTGTGGTTTTTAGTTATTCGGATTTTTATGACTTTTAAAAATTTTTTTTATTAAATCACTATTTGTGGACTGCAATCAACAGAATAGATATAAAGAGTTACATTAAAAAAAAAAACAGTACAAAATCACGGTAATTTGTGATCACAGAATATAAAGTTTCAATAATGACACCCGATATTTTTTAATGTTTTGACATGAACTCACTGTATATAAGTTATCAATTACAGATTAAAAAATAATTACTAAGCATTTCGAGTAAGTTGCATAAACAAACTTCGAGCGGACTAATTAAACCGCTGACAGTGTTTAATGACAATTACGGCGGAAACGGAAAACGATCAATCGGTCCTCTATACATACTTCCGGTTAGCAATCGTAGGCGAGTTCATTTCTTTTGCAAGTTATGCTTTTATTTTTCTCTTTAAGAGGAATTTTAAAAAATGATGAAACCCAACAAACCTTTACTAAATTGTACACCAAAGTGTCTAACATTAATACTTTTTCATTAGCCGTTATAATTGTTGTTGAGAACGGGGAAAAGGTTTTATGAAAATACATTTTCTTACCTTCAAATTAATTGTTACCGTAAGAACATACCATTGAAACATACGGTTTCACCAGGAAAATTTCGTATTATTTACCATTAATTTTTTACATTATTATGTTCATTTTCTTAGTTGTATCGATATCCTGTTAGTATTTTACATGCAAGTGTAGTTTAAATTATGTATCACAAGAGAAAGTTAAATTGCAATCACATTCCATTCATAAAAAATAATAAGGGATACTTTTTTATTTTTTATCATAAAAATCATGATGTATCGCTTGACAATAATGACAAAGTATTATTTCCTCGCTGACCGGATAACGCTGACAACGCTCGTGAATCATTGAAAGCGATTTGTTTCAGCTACAGCGATCGATAGTAAGGATCAAACATTTGTCTTAGGGCTGTTTGCGCTTTTCCACATCAATTTAACGATAAGAGGCGTTGCCAAAAAGGTTTATCATGTCTAAGGATATGCGTATATAGCAATCTTTTTAAATAATTATTCCTCTACAGAATTTTAATAAATTCATCGAGAAAACTGCTTATCATGCCGCGTACAAATTACTTGAAGATATTTATTAACTATGAGGCGAGAATTATTTTACGGAAACCAATGGGTTACTTTGAGTTTTTTTCACTCAATACGCGATATTCTCTCAATACTCACTACTTTGTATTATTTGTTTTTTTAAATATAATTAATCTAGTTATACGATGTTTTGTCAGTAGCTTCCTCTTATTACTGCTCGGCCTTTAAAAAAATATTTCATCTAAAAGACTAGTTTATAAAAAGCCTACAAAGTGCAGGATAATTTGTTTTATGGCTTAAGTTAATCAAAGAAATCCTGATCCGAACTAAAATAAAAGGTACAGAAAACGTAAAAGAAAATCAGGCCTTAGCTGAGATCCGGAAACGGCTTTGAGTTTACTCAGACCTGTATAAATTATGTCAAAGAGAGAAAAGTATAACTGTGTTTGAATAAACTGAATAGCGAGATTTTTTTAATATTATGAACTCATAGATACGAGTACATTTCACAGAGTCCTTTAATACTAAAGTGTATTCATAATATTTAAAAATTAATTGTGTCTCTTACAATATTTTACTTCTTTACAAATTAAGTTTCAAGTTGTAATAATGTTGAGCCCGAAAGCTTGTAATGAGACACCAATTTAACGAATATTTCTTTGTTCCCAGATTCCCTTGACGTGGCTCAATGGCTTAAAGACGAACACTATGCAATCTTCCTAACCACAAAATGACGAACGTAAAGCTAAAACTGCTCTTTTATCTTTTGAACTCTCTGTTATCAGTCGATTTAGTGCACTCTCGGCCTTTTCCATCAAATGTCACTGACTTTATTATTAACAACAGCACTTTCACGATACCGGTTGATTCGGATTCGGATACTCTCATTGTTGCTAATGGAGACGACCCAGCCGATGAGACACCGGAAGAGACAAATAAAAGCTCAAACATCCAAATGGAGGCAATTGTCAATGCAGAACAAGATAGGGATGAAGCTCTCTCAGAAAAGGTGATAAAAGATCAAGTGAGCATTTTTGAGATGACACGAAATGAGGCAGAGGCTTTTGAAAAACAGCTAAACACGTCGAGCGCTTTACTGGAATCAATGATCGATTCGGAATCCGATAGGGAAGAAACTTTAACGGACATTTTATTCAGACCCGAATCTGAATTTGTGGAGGGTCCAAGATTCGAGTTCTTAATTGCCCGGCTCAATGCGACTGCGGGCAATAGGACTGCTATGTTCAGTGATAACAATTTAGATAAGATTGATAAGAACTCCAGTGATGTGCTAAAAAAGGTCGACTATGTAGAGTTAGTGGAAGTAGCGAAGCCGAAGATAAGTGAAAATAAGAGTGCTTATATCTATGGTAATATCACAGTTCATGATGTGGACAATGACCTTGCCCCAGACACGAGTGAGTACTTATTTAGATAACGCTGTCTTACGTTTCTTATACGATCAAAATATGCCTAAAAAATCACATACAGACCTTTAAGGAAATCTCTTATCAACGTATTTACGGAAAACATTTTAAGTGTTCCTATTATCGCCTGACCCGGTATAATTTCGCAGAGGCGGGAGTAATTATAGGACTTATTTTTATTTGATGCTCGTTCGAGCGAAGCGAACCATCTCATTGACACTTCAATTTAATGGAAATTGCACTTTATGTGGGACAAATTGTCCGTGGTTGATTCTCATTAGATCCTGGCTGGGAGAAGATAATTGCAAATAATTACCGGGTCGTTATTAAAGCGTCTGGTCTTTGCTAAACAAACAACAATAATGGATAGAGATGGATTGAAAACTTTCTGTTGAATTTTTGATGCAATTTAGTTTACAAAGTGATTTAATAATTATCTTAAAATATTATGTTTTTATTTGCTATAATGTTTTTTACTTTAAAATGTCCTGTGCTTTTATGTCGTTTATTAATTTTACAATAAACCTTTCCAAGTCTGGTCTGGTACCCTGGCATGTGACCTGTCGCAGTTCTGTCAATGTTCTCAGGTTACTCCGATGTGCAGACATTATTCCTGGCTTGTTTTGGGACGCTGTTGCCGCTGCTGGCTGTACTCTTCGCAACATTACTAGTACGGTAAGCATTATTTGCTTTTACAATTTTGAATTAAATTTATCACTTAGCAGATAGCTTTTTTGTACAATGCAATATCCCTGTAAATTGTCGAATGTTTTACGTTACGTTTGGGGTTCAACGATTTAGCGTCGCGATTTGTACAATGTCGAGGTATGTGAACGTGTCTCCAAAGAGCGCATTCGGAATCCGGGATCTGATTGAACTGGAAATTTATCTCGCCTAATTTCAAATTTCCTAACATCACCTTAAAAGCCGGCAGCGCACTTATGAGGGGTCTGTCATTGTGACTGTACATGGGTGGCAGTCACGATCAGGTCGTCCTCCTGCCCGTTTGTCTCCTATTTTATGAAAGAAAAAAACAATATTGTAAATGCACGAGTTAATGATATGTGGGCCATATTAAACTTTAAAAAAATGTTAAAAATGACTAAATAAACGAACTCGGTGAAAGTTGTTTAACATCTCACATCACAATTCTTGTTCGTAGCTCCTTCACAATGCCTTAGTAAATAAAAATACACTACCGCTTTCATTCAGAGTAGGTCACATTTCGAGTTTGAATACTCCGCTTACATATTACGACGATTTAGTAATTAGGAGTAAACAAATGAATAAACGATAACTGTATTTGCCGTAGTTATAACTTATCGTAAAAATTCGCCGAATAACTTTCTTTGAAATAAATTATCAGCTTCAAATGTGTATTTAACACTGAAAGTAGATTTCTGCGTTCTCATAATCAGGGTGACGTTTTCATTCCCGAATAAGTCTAGGGAATGTTCATGCAAAATTTTAAGATACTATTTATTAAAAAAAGAGATATTTTAGTAGTCGGTTTATGTTATATATTTAATAAATTACTATAATGTATGGATATATTATATGAATCGATTTTTATTTATATTACATATGTAGTGCACTTAAATAAATATTACATTACTTTTACTACCTACATCTATGTCAATTACATTTACAATGTTTTTATAATTTCACTCAAGGGGGTACAGATAGGGTTGCCACTAGAAAATATAAAGAAACCTCGTTGTAGCTGGAACTATTTATGGTGAGCCTTGAATAATACGATTTAACTGACGGTCATCTGCGGTGTAGCAACCAGTGTAGGTGTGTAAGTTCGAGAGATGCTGGTTCTGGAGAGATTCTAGTAACATCGGTTGTTGTATAAACAAGAACTAAAAGAAAAGTGTTGCCACTTCGGTTCACCATTTTCCTCATAAGAACATTAAAAATGAGCAAATATAATTATGATGGCAACCCTAGCAGCCAAACGGCATATTATACAATGAAACTTGACTCTACGTTATTTTCCCAGCATTAAAACGTCGAATAGTCGGGAAATAAATGCAAAAATACGAGAGTTTTCAGCTCACGCCGTTATTGGAGCGGGGTTGTTCAAATTGTGATACTTTGAGGGAAGTTTGGAGGCCAATGGTTAACTTGTTATGTTGTATAAACTGGTTAATTTCGCGGTTTGCATTCAACAAATCAAACGTTATGGAAACTAAGGTTATATTTCATATGCCTTTGTAATCTATTTATAAAATCTGATACTTTTCTTTTATTAACAAATAATGGTGAATTTACCTATTAGACCAAAATATTATAAAATTAATGTCGAACTGGTCAAAACTCTGTCCCTACTCACAATAGAACATTTTATTAGAATTAAATACCAGTATAGTGTGTCTATTGTACATTATACTAGCCTCAAGAACAGGGGCAGACATCAAAGGCACCTAATATAATTCAATTCAGAGGGTTAGATTTACTTTGACATCGAATTGAATCCCTTACACCCACATATACTGTATTATTACGATTTTGAATGAAGCACCGTCGAGATGTTATATTTTTATTAGAAAGAAAGTTCTTTTGAATTCGATAAAAATAATATTCAGAATTTTAGCTGTCTATACTAAAAACCTTACAAAGAAAAACTTTATATTATCAAGGCCCAAACTAAATTTCATGATGTACATTAATTGAAGCAGCTCCAAGTTTAATAGTTAACTAGTTTAATAGTTAATAGAATATACAAATCAACAAGTGATTGTAAAACCACTCGCGATTTGAGCTCAATATTAAGACAATGCCGTTAAGCATGTAAAGTCAAGCTCTCGCACTGGCGCTGGGCCAAGGAGCCTATGAACCAACCATTTTTGATCTACAGAGTCATATACAATGTATCTTTGATATTGGAAAATAATAATGGAATCGTGATATCTAGATTTTACATACGTAATTATATACAATACTCAATTCACTGGCAGTTAGTTACGTCAAAGTGTTCTGTGTGCAAATACACAGAACACATTTAATGATAGTATAATCTCATTAAAATTTTGAATACATATACCTATAATTGAATTATAACTTAGTAACGCAAGAGCATGTCACGGCCTTGGTGTATTGCCATCATCGAAATCCGAAAAGCCGGAGTTTTACTCCAGAAAACAATATTTAAAATTAATGGAACTCCTATTTGCAAGACAGGTTCCGATAACATTTAATCTTCGAACTTACATTTTCAGATGTATGTGCAGGCGGTGGTGTCCAAGATGTGCGAAGAAGCCGCTACCCTCTTCAGCTTCTGTAACCAGTAGCAAACCAGACAGCAATGAACAGGTACATTTACATTTTTTTATAGTTCTTGTATAAGAAACTAGCCCTGCTGTTTTATCCGCATTTTAAATAATGTAACTTTCAAAATGACTTTGTTTTGTACTTGTACCAATATATGTACGTTTCAAGCCAATTTTATATTTTTAACCAATTTCGAAAAACCCGAAGGCTATATAATTATTGTATGTAAATATAGCAGAACGAAAATGAATAAAACCGTAATATTTCCAATTTTTTTTCACGTGTTTTTAAATTATAAACCGTTCAGGCGAATATAAAGTATATTTATTTATTATTACTTTTTTTACTTTAAACACTATTATCCTCAATATACACTGGCTATGAAACCGAAAATTGATCTGGAAACGAATTATTTCAGCCATTATTTAAAAAAGAATTTATGAAGCCACTGAGTGCAATGAGCGATCATATTTTTTAATGATGCGACTTCGAATATGTTCAACGAAGAATAACATTTATTCTACTTTCTGACCTTAATAAAATATAATTCACTACAACAAATACAGTTAACTTTTTTTGCCACTGATCTTTGGGAAAACTAGGAAGATTTTCCAAAGAGCAGCGGCTTAAATAATTATATCCTGGAGAATACAACTCAACTTAGTTTCTGAATATATTCCGAGTACAAGATTTCCGCGTCCTATTTCAATTAATATTTGGATGAAACACCTCGTCCCCTGACATTAATAAATCTAAGTGTCATGTTCAACCCCTGTGTGAATAACTAAAGACTGTATTCGTTCCAGGTTCGAAAAGGCTTTGTTCTGTTCTGACTGGTTTACAACCGTCAGGTATAATTTCCGGCTATTTTACGTTAGGCGTTAATTATTTTGTTGGTTTTTGTATGTTTTAATAATGTATTAATGCTCACATTTCACATACGTTTAGTTAAATTGATTACAAATACTTCCATAGTTTTTTTAAATACATATTTTGTATAAAACCCAGACCACAGCCAACTGATACGCTTAGGACTCAAATGTTGACCGTGTCGGGGATCGATCGGACAGTTTAGTATGGACTGTCCGGGTTCATGTCACTTAGCGAATCGAGTTGTTATGTTTTCAAGATCTAAATCAAGTTCATGAATACAAGAATTTTATTTGTCATAATAATTTGCGCCTGATGAATTTGTGTAGTCCTGATGAATATTCAGTTATATTTATTGTCAATTAGTTATGTAATTAGGCCCACACATTAAGTTAACTGTTTCACGTTTACACCTTTGCTTAAATCAAAGCGTATCTCAACGATACTACATTTTTATGCAGGCATTTTTTTGAGGTTAATAAAGGGAAAAGTATCAAAACCAGTTTAAAAGTTTGATATGGTAAGTAGTATCTTTTGATATAGTATAGATTATATATATTATATTAACTAATCTTTTCCTTTTTTTAATTTTATATTTACTAATTTAAATAATTAATATTGCCATACTTTTCTGCAATATACAGAGGGCAGGCTCCTTAAATATAACTCTATCTTCATAAGGGTCACATGAACACAAATGTGAGGCAATAACCAAATTTTTATTATAAAAAAACAACCAATATCGAAAAAGTTGGTAATATTATAACTGCAGGTGTATAAATAAATAAAATTGTGTATTTCTAAAGAAAACTCAGTATTCTAAAATGCACTTGAAATTGCGAATTGAAGAGAAAGTTAAATGCCGTGAAATTGAAGGCAGCGTTCGCCAAGAGATTTTCAAAAGCTTGCTTCAGCGTCTAATCGCATTTGTAGAGTCTTACCGATTGGAATGGATACTCAACTTTTAACTCACTTTTTTCTGAGCATCCAATCTTTAAATGCTTTCAAGATGCTTATTTATTGATTGAAACAAATACACCGGAATATTCAGTCACTTCGAGGACTTTACGATTCTATTAAAGTTTTTTCATACCCTGAAATAGCTTCAACTGGCTATCACGCAAGAATCTTTGTACAAACCATACGATTTATACTTTTAGTAAATACCTGTGGCCTAATAAACATAGCTTAATCCATATATTCTTAGATTTTTTCCAGTGAGCCAATTATGACAGGTTTTACATTAGATTTTTGTTCATTCGAAATGTAGTACAGAAATATTACTACCACATGTAATAACCTCAGGTTGCGAATCCAACAATAAAGTTTAGATGATTGAAATTGAAATGTACTAGGTTTTTTTGAACGCATGTCCTTCGTTATGTGCGCAACTAAAGATCAAATTGATAAAGCAATTGCAATGCCTAATACCAAGAAACCGTCATTACTCGGTCGAAACTGCATTTTTGCAAGCTCTTTAGACAGTATCTATCTCACATTTACTGTGTGTGCGAGAGGGATGGAGAAGTGCGCTTGACCTATGCGCCTGCGACCGATTTTGGCGGGTCTTTGTGTGTGAGCGTTAAACTACGTACGGTCGGCGACATATGGTGTGAAAACATTAATTTTGTAAACGCAGTTTATTCTTTTATCAAAACATACAAATAGAAATGTTTTTAAAATTTTGTCTTAGCGTGGCCTTCTAGGCTTCATTAGACTAAGATGAGATCAGTATTGTACTCGGATTAAACAGACCCTGAAGTACTTAGAGATAATGTACTTTAAAGTCCTAGCAATTGTATGTGGGGGCAACTGAATGGATATGAAGTAGTATTATTTATTATATAGGTAACAATGTACTAATTGTATGAAACTAAAAAAAAATATCCTCCAATAAAATTCGTAGCGTACGAGAAGAACTGGCAATCTCTCACACATCACTATCACTATCTATAAAATTAAACTTTCATGTACATTACGTTGTTTTTTTAATTTAAACAAGTCTTCGCATTTTAGAACGTTTCATAGCTTCACCGTGCTCTTGCCTTTCATTCAATTAAAATGAAACTGAAGTTGACATTAATTTTGTGCCATAACAGGCTAATAATCGTCCTCTCAAGGGTAGTTCAATAAATAGCGCTTAATTTGCGTAATTTGGCCTCTTTTGGATAGTCTTATCGTAGCTTATAATTATATTTTGATGTATTTAATTTGAGCTCTATCTGCATTCAATTTGATCAATATGCTTTTAATTAGTAATACAAAGTAATATTAATTATTGTTATTAATAGTTAATAATTGAATCTTCATTTTCACATTTTTTTTTAATCTGGTGAGTTTTTATCCCTTAAAAAATTGAGGAAACAGAGATTTCTGGACCTGAAATTTCCTGATTTTTTTTTGAAATTCAAGGGCTGAGAGCGTGGTAAGTAATAAAAACGCCTCGCACAACAGTTGTTATCTAATGGTGGGGTCCACTACCCCACCGCCGTCTAGGCTCTCAGGTTTACCCTCTTTTTTTTAATGAAAGTATATGAAATATGGAGGATACGAAACGTAACCTTTACCAATAGTTATAGACAATTTACGAAATAATAAAGACCCAAATTCCAAACTTGTTTTGAAGACTGTACCCCCGAAATCTATATGTACAGGGTTCCTATCCTCTAGTACTTACGAATAATGACCGGCTTCACACACACTCACACAGAATACAATACATACGTACAACATTTTTATACATTAGTGCAATACTATTCGATTGACTGATGTCAGTGCGATTTTAATCACAAATCATAACTAGCTTTTCGTTAAGGATGGTAGGAGTCACACAGGCGTAAAAATTAATTGATTATTAATATACTTTATATGTAAATAAATAAATGTCTCTCTATTAATATTCAATAAAATTAAGTATTATAACAATCGTTCACCATTTATCTCGCTCATTAATGTATATTTATTATATCTCAATTCTTCGCATATTAGAAGCGAGAATTTAGTGTCTCTGATTCCCAAAAAATTAAAATTTTGTTCCTTTTTCGTTATAAAATATTTTTACATATTCATTGTACAAGTTAAATGTTTTTAAAATTGTGACTTTTTTAAACGAATATATTGATTAGGGAAGTTACGGTCGATTTTCTTAAGTTAAGTTAAGAACAAAATATCATTTGTAGTGCACTATCCTCAAGCGATCGCATTATAGCCCAAGTTATTGCCAAAATTTCCCTTCGTTAGCGGCGCGGGCGCAGGCGATGCGCTGTGTGCGTGCAAGCCGGTTTGGAAAGCGCTTTAGGTACTTATACATTTAGGGTGCTGCTATTTATGGATAGGGCTTAAGTTGCGACATGATATCAATTGCACGTCCTCGAAACTCGATTTTAAAATATGCCTCTTAGAGTAGTATCTGAACTCATATGTTATTTAAATATATAATGTGAACTGAGGCAATCTGATATAGTTTGTATGATAGGTGTGTTAATGCCTAAATTAGTTTCAGTTCGGTACGAGTGCGCCCAATCAAATAAATATGTTAAAATTGCAACAAATTCACGTTTGTATTACATTAAATTCGTCAAAGTTGTGATTATTAAAATATTAAGTATGCCCGTTTAATATTTAAATATAAAGGAAACATAAAGTACTTGATCCATTGTAATCATATCACATAGATACAGATAGATAGACATATGATATAGTGTTTCAAGTAAGGGCAAACAGTAAGAACGATTTATAAGCGAAATTATAAAAATTCAGAATTTTTTTTCTTAATTGTGTCCTTTTCCGAATAAAACATCTATAAAAGAGATCATATGCATCATGAATATGATGAGAATTATGCATATTTTAAATAAGATTTATAACGAACATAATTAATTGATTAAAAAAGTTTAAAATATGAATATTGAAAAGGTATGAAATCTTATTTAATGATGTGAATCTGGCAAATCGGTTGACCTTCTTGAATAACTTTAAACAGAGCACCGGTACACAAAATTTACTTAATACAATGATTTCCAATATAAATTGGAACAAACTCAATTTCAACTCAGAGTTAACCAATGTTTGAGTATATTACATATAATAAAATGAAAATTTCGTATAAAATTACTTTTATTGATTGAAAGTTTTACGTAAGTATGGTACTTTTAAAATTGTAGTCGAATCCCCTTGTCTCTACTTGAACAATAGAAATCTTGAACAATAGGTGCTCCATCTGATAACGAGCGAAATGTCAAACGTAATAAAACTCTTTAGCATCGAAAAGGTTCCGAATTATACCTCTATTGAGAACAAATTCTATGTGCGATGTTACTCATTAGTTCTTTGTTCTCAAAGCTCTTTTTAACTTTTTGATTTTGAAAAAACCTCCCTATTACAAAGGGTTTGAGTGCATACAATCTAGAAAAGGCGAAGGGAATTCCGTAGACGCGAGTTTCACTAATTAATGGCTCAACTTTGATGTAAGCCGATTTGTAGAATAACATGACAAAACATTCTCGTTTCGTTTTCCACGGTCCGTTACTTTCTATTTTGAGCATTTACCCAAAATAATTGCAGAGTGGAAATCCTTTTTCATAACACCACTTCAAGAACAGAATCTAGTCATGAAGCTAACATAAATTAATTTAAATATATGATACTAGAGATCATTTGGAGTTTGATTATTGTCAACATATATAAAGAGAAATCGTGATCAAGGTCACAACTCTAATGGAGAGTTAAAAATACGTAATAAACAAAAAATTTTCCATACGTTAAATATTTTCTCAAATTTGTCTTATTTCGCTAAAATACAGGTGCTAGCGGGCCATTATTATTAATAAAAGGTTATTTATTCCAAATCTGTGATGAACGTTCAATAGTTTACTACTATTTCGTAGCGTGTAACTAGAAAGTGCTACGAAACGCTACGAAGTTATCTAGGCGCTTTATCTACAATGTAGTCTCTACGTGATATATAATAATAATCTCAACATAGATCTTTTATATAAAACCAACTCGGTAAGACACCGCTCACAAAGTCAAACATGTACGAAATAGGGTTTTTGTTAAGATGGTGGTGGAGGTTGTCTTTGTATTGTCTCATTTGATTTATATTATACGAATGTAGGCTTTTGTTTCAACGTATTAATAATTACTAATATATGGTTATTATATATAATATATATGGATGGTTGGAAATAACTTTCTGTTACGTGTCTTTAGAAACCCCTTAAGCCGCAGCATCTTTGTTCGCAGCAGGTAACGGTAGGTCTGGTTTGAATGCAACGTGTGACTTGCACACTGCAGATGGATGTGTATTTAGGAGGTCTCTCTAATTTTTTTTTTGAAATACGCGATTTCGTTGGTTCAGTATTGTTATACAATGAATTATATGTTGTGGGTTTGATTGATATGAGTCCTATAGATAATGCATTAATGTTGCATCAGATGTGCTCAACGTAGAATCGAACTTGTGTCATTAAGTCGATCAAGTAAAGCTATCCATATTTATAATATCAGTCAAGATTATCTGTCTTTCAAACAAAACTATAGTAGCACTAGGCACCGGTAGAACTTTCGGAACAATATTTAAAGCCTCTATGTTGTACAAAAAAAGACAAATATTCATAGTATTTTTAACTCTCGCTTTGTTAAATCTTGTATATTGTTTATTTGTGAAACCACCGTCCTAGTTTTTATACATAAACATTCTTTATAATAAAGTTTTTAACTTTAAACGCACAGAACCCTAAGAGCGTACGTGTAAAATCTATCGTCAGCGTTATTCCGCGAAGTGGTTGCACTTTCTCTTTCCCCTGTAACCGAAAATCGGCTAAAATGCATAAACAAACGATTAAATGCAACTTTACGATGTGACTTAGCTGACATAAGATACTTTCTACGATAAGATACGTGGAGCCCCAAAGTGGAGATTATCACGCAGGAGTTACAATCGTGGCATAATCGTATTTTGTCGCGGGCTATTTCCGGCAGACGATAGCGAGACGTTTGGAACAAAACTTAGTTGTTAAGTGTGGAAATTAATTAATTTATTAATAAATTTCGGTTATTGGTACGAAGTCTTTATTTCACAGATTTGTACAAATTTAACTTATAATTCTGTATTTTATCAGTCTAAATAAGCTATTACTTAGAAATTATTAAATACAATCGCTACATACTGATCACAACCCTTTACTTATTATACCATTAGTAAGAAAAATGGGCTGTCCTCATTATTTAAGATAGCAGCTTTCACCACTAACTTTCCAGTGATTTGGCATAATTCATTATGATTGTTGTCATTACCAAACAATTCTGTACACTTGGCTTGGCTTGCGTAAGTGACCTAAAGGTGTGTCCACACATCTTTATCCATATTATAATAATTGCGAAAGTCTGTCTGTAAATAATAGAAACAGCTGAATCGATTGTAATAAAAATAGACACGAAGGTAGCTGGAATTCAAACGACCTCTCTAAATAAATTTTAGTTTATATAAAGTCGCTACAATTGGTACAAAGCGCACCATATCCACGAGCACCTTAACTAATACAGGCGCGACTTTGAAGAAAAGCTAGTCCTAGTGGTATACAACTTAACCAAAATGTGTTTACAGAAATTTCAATGTTAATTGTTACTATATATGTAACCTTTCGTATAAATTGTGTAACGAAAGGCAGAACATGTAAAATCATTTAAATAAAATTATTTGAATGATTGAATCGCGAATTTATTAGGTCTCGTGCTGACCGCGTGTATGTCAGTAATCAGATATTTAAATGTTTTACGTAAATGTGGGTAACGCGAATAATAATCAATCAAATCTTACAGCGAACGATGTAGTGAATACAAGAAAACGTAGATATTTTTGAATTTAAGTTTTAGTTTAAAAAAAAAACAGTGCATAGTTTTATAATTAAACAAACATCATTTGAATAAATAATGTTACTTGGACCTTAATTAGTAATAGTTTATAAAATCATAAAGAAATAAAAGAAATTATTTCTTCCGGGTGCTGATGCGCGGTAACCCAATGGCTAAGGTATTTAGCTACGGATAGCAAATTTGTTATTTTTGTAAATATTTTATAGACATAAACATCACTTGCAGCGTTTTCGATAAAGTACACATTTGTACTGAAAGACATAAGACACGATTGCTTTGTGATGAAAGAAACGTAAACATCTGACAGAAAGAGACGATAGAGTACTTTGAAAAGATAGAGTATCAACTAAATAAGTGGCCTGTTGCTCAAAACTGATTATCAATGTTAAATATTTCGAATCAAACATTATTTCTCTCATGTCGCTTTGGATATATACAAATTGGAGGTTGTTTTTAAACAATTTGTTATAACTTGGACGTATTTATAAGTACTGCAACGCTACATGATAAGTTAATATTGACATTTTATTTTTAATACTTTAATTTTACAAAACCCTATTAGACCAATATGTCAGCTATACACCGCGACAAAATCCACAACCACTCGATGTACATTTCGCCCGACACCGGAGCATCCTCAGGAAGTTGCGTCTTTGAACAGCGCTCGGCAGCAGTGGTTGTGGATTTCGTCGCGGAGTTTTGCTTACATATTGGTCTAATAGGGTTTTGTAATATGGACTTCGCAAGGTAACGCCTGATTATATTAATAAATTTGACTTCATTAGGTGGTCAACTTCAGTTATATCTTACAGAAATCAATAGATAAGAAGAACACCAAATAAATTAGAAGCAGAGACAAGAAAACCATACATATATAGAGTTATTTCTCGGAGTCAATTATAATTATTCCACAGTACAGTAAGCATTAAAAGAGCACATATTTTTAAGCTATAAAACTTTAACGAGCCATAACTCTTTTATGACAACGGACTTGAATCATCTCTATACTATTTGTCATTTCTTTGTTTAGCGTTTAAAAGTGAGATATAAAAGTTTTAATTAGCAAAAGATTTCTATACCTTAATCAGTGTTTTATCTATTCTGATCAAATTATTTTTAATCATTACTGTAAGTAATATCGTATATAAATCAATCCGGGTTCGTATTTATTAAAAACGTCTTCGTCCTAATTTATATTCCGACTCTACCGAGAGCTTGAGACTTGAGACTAAACCCGTTTCCAGTAACCCGAATATATCTTAATCAAATCGGTACTGTACAATGCATCGATTTTGAATTTTAAATTATTGTTAACCGCATACAATAATAATGTCTTCACCGGGCCACTCGTTATATTGGAATTAGGCGATGCGTTTCAATTTTTTGTCGAAACACTTTGGTATGAGGCCTTATAAATATAAATGAAATACTTATGTAATAAGATGATTTTATAATGGAGTTGGAAGCATTTTGGAAATTATATATCATAATAATGTATTAATTTACATTACATCGAATTTAAGAGATCCTTTCTTGAGAAGCAGTATGAAAACTTTATAAACCTTTGTTTCTTATCAAAATAAACCAACACTATGGTTAATATTAAATTAATTAAAACAATAAAAAAAACCCGTTTATTTTTAATATGATATCCATTTAAGTGTCGGACGTGATTACAAATGTTAAGTCTTTAACTTTCACAAATAAATAATACAGGCTGGCATTTCATAAATCATATGTATACGCTTATTCGATTAATGTAATGTCACATCTGATTTTCAACTCTCTAAGGATATTTTTAATTAAAAAACACTGTTACATTCTCCTCTTGCATTGAACACATACCTTCTAATTCTCTTTCTCATGTCATTGTCCTCATATTTTAATGCACGATATATAATCAGTACCTCGAAGCTTTTTCGAATATAAGCGCACTAAAAAGGCCTATAAGTGTCAATGAGAATTTAGTTTTACAATTGTAGTCTCAGGTGACTAATTTTTTGAAGTCTCTTCTTGAAAGTGGGCAAAGTCGGTTATGTTAACTTTTTTAATTATTGACTTTTGCCTCGCGGGTCTAGTTAGGTTTTTAAATAGTTTTAGGTTTCTATTAAATATAATTTGTAGTAACAAAAGCGAAATAGAACTCGTAAGTATTTATGATAATATGACTTTAAATAATACTTAAAGTATGTATTATGTAGGCATGGCAGTAGGTGATCATTTTAGTAGAGAGTAATCAAATGCCAAAACGTATTTTACATTATGTATAGCTTTCTTTATCAGAAAACTGTACTTAAATGGATATAAAAAACCATACTATAGAAATCTATCTAGGAATCTTCCTATCACAACACTGCTATGTGAATTCATCCAACCTTCAAGAAAAGTGCGCATCGTAATCTTAAAGGCCGGGTGCGCACTTGCGCCTCTGGCGGTGTGAGTGTCCATGGGCAGCGAGTATCACTTAAGATCAGGTGAGCCTCCTGCTTCTATGTCCCCTATTTTATATCCAAAAAACTCTTTGTCTAAACAAACCCCGTTTGCTCGTCCGCTGAGCAAATTTCCCTCTAAAAGAGAAAGATTCACCATTTATATAAATCTCTGAAGCGCACGATTCAGAACTTTGTAGTCCTCCTTCATACAACGCTCATACTTTGAGATTTATGCCTATCGTTCGAGAGGAGGCAACGAGGCACGCTGAATTCCTTGATATAATTAAATTAAATTAGAAAGGACACTTCAGAATATAAGGATATAATTATTTGACTGGGCTTTCGCTCTAAATATTATAAATTGAACTTGAAGGTGGACGCGGCGTTCATGTAACAAAAACCAGCCAAATCCAAAATACTGTACGAAAATATCGACTAACACCCTATTCACATTGCAGCTGTGGTTACAAAAAAGAGCTGTAAGTCATCAAAATCTCATAAAAGAATTTGGCGTTGAGGGGGGTGGGTTCGGGAGGGAGGGAGAAACTCCTGCGCAGGCCGACTGCCAAAAATCTAGTCAAACTGGCTCGTATAGTGCAACGCACTGCGCGACGAATGCGTCTGGAACAAGAGACGAATTGAGAATCTTTCAAATTATTAAAATGTATTTTTCATTGATATTTAAAATCTAATAACGTCCATTCGTGAGAATAAAAAGAATAGATGAGACTTACTATAAGAATTGACTTTTGAATTGAGTCGTTACTGCATTGAAAGCGCTATTGTAATAGTTAAATGGAATAATGTTTTATAAATCGTAAGAATAAATATATGTATAAAGTTAAATATATTTTGTTATATTTCAATTTGTCAATATCCCTTTTTTCGGATCAACAGCTGATATTCTTTTAAATCATAATATCACATTTGACCAAAGGATGTCTATAGATTTCACTGTTCAGTCGTTAGATAGTCTGTATGAAGTAGGTGCATCTAAAAAGTGTACGAACGAACCGGAGGGGAAAAATAAAGCACTGGCCGAAACTGCGGACGACGACCGGTCATTCACCCCGGGAGTTAGATGGGACCTAGGTATAACTTCTAATATCTATTTATTACTTTATTTTCCAGTATATATTTCACACATGTCTTTTGACCAGGTTCTGATTTCTAATCATATTATATTACCTTCTTGATAAGAAGCGAAAACGACATTTCGCTAGATTGTTTATATGGAATGATTATACATTCTAAGTAAACAGTCGCCAGTCTATGATTGGATAGAGTTTTTGTTTTACTCAATTTGTTTGGCTACAAATAATTTTAATGTTTGTTATATTTATATTACTTTTTAATGTTGAATTATTTAATGTGCTGTTTGTTGTTTTTAAGATAGGATTCTTTGACGTGTACGCCTATAAATGGTTTTCGTAATGAAATACATTTCCACTGTCGTATACTTAAAAAGTGTTTAGATTCCGTATCGTTTGGTCTACTAGTTATTATAAAGCAATTCAATTTCGAATCCAGATTATTACCTGATTTAACATTTGTTAAATATCTTTATTTATATTTATATGTAAATATATTTTATCTGGCGTAAAAGGCCAGTGAAATATTGAAAATGCCCATTCATCCGTGTTAAAAAGCCTCGTCTATTTCAAAGTGCAAATACCTTTTTACCCACAAGACTACCGCTCGAATACATTGTGATAGGAAATGTAATAATCTTTGCATGTCGTTGTTATACACAAAAGTTGAGTGGGCGAAGGTGAACGATTCATCAATACGAATCATTAGTGGTCCCAAAACGACGCATATCGGGTTTTCTTTGTGGCCTTATCTTAGTCATGCCGACCTTAAGTATTTGCCTGCGCAATGTCATCAAGTATATTTGTGCATAATCGCCTTGAGAGTATATTAACATGTAGGTATGCATTTTACTATAGTGTTTGTAGAAGTCACAGTTTTTTTTTGTCTAATATAATCAATTCGTAGCTATATTAGAAAGGCATTACGGAATATTAATGATATAACAAGGCAATCAGAAGAATTAAGTCATGTTTTCAATGAATGAATGATTTAAACAACACATTAATTTCAGATGAAGTCACCGGAAGATGGCGACACAGGAGGGGAATCACCGTCAGGAAATGGTTCAGTCTTTACAATGACGCTGAAGAATAATCATCTTATTGTAGAAACAGAAGAGAGGAATGTAAGCATATACAGCCAATAAAAATACCTTCACATTTCAGAATCACAAGCAATATATAAAAAAAAATTATTCATGTCAAAATGTAATTCGATTAAAAATGTCTTCAACAAAAAGCTCTTGCTCTTTTTACAAATTCAGTTCATGGTCATTAATTGTTCCATTAAAATACTAAAACGTTGTTAATATTACATTACGAATGTCTTAAAATGTGTTTCCCAATTCCAGGATATCACTAAGAATGGACGAGCAACTAAAATGAAGTATTCACCTGACAACGAGGGCATTTTTGTAGTTGAAGTTCAGCAGTCAAACTCTTACAGATCTAATAATAAAAACCACCAAAATTCACACATTCAAGACACTCACATATCCACGAATCAAGCTCTTATTCACCGTGCACCCGACGATCTCGAAAAGCGTATCGTTGAAGAAGATAGCGAGAGAAGTAGTGAAAAGTTTGAGCGGCAAGCGTTAGCTTTATCCAGTACAGGACTTTCAATCTCCGACCTTAGCATGTCGTCGATTGGCTCCCATAACGTAAGCTATTCATACAGCAGTCAGGTCGGCTACGAACAAGGACCGTTCGGATATCCAATATACGCTGGCTATGATGTATCAAAAGATGACACCGCCGAGAGTCTCATTCATGACAACTCACAAGAGCCCTTAATTGGAAAAACTCCAACGGATCCTGACAAACCAGTTGTTACAGCAGCAATTTTTAAACAGGATTCTGTGATCAGCAATGATTTACTGCAAGGGCCAGTATATTGCATCGAAGGTTCTTCGGATGGCCCCTTACTATCCGACGTTCAAGCGAGAGAGGTAAGTCTTCAAAAGTTTCATGATAAGAAAGAAAAGAAGATAGAGAACGGTGTCGCTGTAGCTATGGTCGAGAAATTTGAGAGTCCAATAAAGATATTCACTCGATCTGATACCATTACACACCCTAATGAAAATGTCAAGGAAATGGGAGATATATCCAAAGATATTTTAAAAACTAAACGCGCATCACTGCCCGTGATTCGAACTGAAATGTATGAAACAGTGAAAGATGTTATCCAAACTGTTTCGCCTAAGTTTGAACGATTTAATAACGAGATGTCACCGGGTGAGGCCTGTTACGACACCCCGCCAATGATAACAATCACTGAAGAAAGCGAATCAAAGTTAGAAGATGCTAGTTAATTTTATATGTATATAGATATAGTTTTTAGTATTATATTCCTTTTGCTTGGCTAAATGTGGTGGATAAATTTTTAACGCTCGTCTGTATTATTTTGAAAACTTTATTAGATTAAAACGTAATTTATTCTTCATCAAGAAAATAAGAACAAAGCCTTGTGAATCTATTCAAAAGGATATGTACTTTTTCATTAAAATAGAACGCACTACAGAGACACAAGAATTTGTAGTTAAATATAGTAAAATACGCTGAGATATTAGTAACAAAAAGTGTAGAGTTTATTTTAAAAACGCCACATTTAGAATTGTAAATTTTTTCCTTCTTAGAAATCCTTAGAATAGAGAGCTTGAATAGGTGATAAAATTATTTTATTTTACTTTAATTTATATTGATTCAGATTTCAAATAGTTTAATTTATAAATGGCAATTTAAAAAAAAAATATTTTAGAAATTCACTAAGAACAGCCGGATCTTTTTCGTCGCAGATGTTTTAATATAAGCTAAGTTTACAATTGTAATTAAATTAAAGTCTTTTTAAGATTTCCCTAATATTGTATGAAATTTGTAAATATTAATGTTACAATAAATTTTATTTTTATTCATTTTAATATAGTTACATAGGTACAATGTGAAACATACTAGTAGAAATATGCTGTCATACGACTAAGCTTTTTAAATGCGAAATGGATTTAATTTCCCAAGTAAATTAGGATTTTCGAGATAATTTGACTATTTAAACAACTTTCCTAATATTGGCGCAGCTTCATAGGTAGCAATTGCTCAAGTTTTTTAAATATTGCACCGACGGAGTTTTGGCTTCTAGTTTTACTTTAAACATAAATATTAATGCGACAATTTCGCCTCATACTTAAACACCAATAAGGCATATAGAACTATACGAGAAAATAAATTTTAGATATTTTTTTAAAGTTAATGTAGTTAAATTAATATGGTTTTAGATTTTCTAAATGAACTGACACTAAGAGAGCGGCTGTTTGAAAACCAGATTTTCGTAATTCTGGATACACAGATGTGTATTTGTTTCATTATTATCAGTATTCTATTGGAGAATCTATCCAGTATTTAGGTTTTGTTTGATTTTAATAAATATTAGGGGTTTTCCTAATGTCTGATCTCAAATAATGGCAATAGTATGGTAAAGCAGATTTAATGCTTAGGAATGTGTACATTAGATTTAACTCTAAAAATCTATTTAAATTGTGAGGCGATATATAAATATATTTCTCGCTATACAAGTAAGTACCAGATGGTAAGCGATATTATTTGTAAATAAAATATTTTGAAATTATATTGATAATGGTATAGTAATTTTATCATATCTTTATTTGCAAGCCTATCGTATTTTCTAATATAAAATTTTGTTTCTCATCTCACATTATTTAACAAAGTAGAAGAAATTTATAAAAAGAAATAATATTTTCAAATTGTTTTTTTATAGTGCCGTCCTATTCGATCGAATCTTGTGCCAAGAAAAATTAATTTTACCTCGTAATAAGTAAATTATTATTGTAAATAAATGCTTTGTCATAAAGTAACGACGTCTTGTCGAAAGCAAAAAATTCCGGCGACTTTCTGTTTGATAAAAATAAATAAACATTCATAACATTTAATTAATGTTATAATAAAACGTGATCGCTTTATGACAAAGTCATACAAAATACATAGTTCGTTACTTCTATTCTATATATTTTATTTGCAAATTCGTTTGTGTTTAATTTATAAATAAATAGTTATCTGCATAATACATTAGGATTTAATTCATTCTATTCCCACTCTAATATAATATTATCTTGAAAGCCAGACAATCAAGTGATAATCTGGTGTACCACAGCCTCTCTGTATTCCGTGTTGAAAAGGTTTACTTTTAATCTTAATTTAATTACATAATAAAAACAATAAGAGGAAAGTCCAAGTAGTTTTTCAATTTGGCTCGTCATACTATTAAACATAAGCTTGCCATTAATTAGTTGGAACCATAAATAGCATACCTCTATTTTTCATCTGACATAAATCATCCATATAGGGTGTTGCTCGTAGTGTTCGTAGCATAGAAACACGTAGATCCGTAGACTTTATCTATGTATACTCGTAGCCAAATCGTAGCAATAGCTACAAACTCATCTAAAGGGCGAAACTAGAGTATAGCGGAGCTTTTCGTAACTAATTCATATTTGAATTTTCAGTTTGCGAATGATACAGTTTCCCTATCTACCAATAGATGTCGTTAATCATGGCGGAAGTTCACATTTTTTTCAACCTCAAATAAATATTATGTCTACGCCATCTATTAGGTGGCGAAAGAAACAAAATATTTTATTATTATTAAAAGTTCAATTATATTTATATAGACGGCGTATTACACAAATCATATTGCTTATATTAATACAAATTATATACGTTACATTTAAAACTGTAACTGTAACTGCATAAGCATAACATTAATGATTTAAAGCAAGATTAATGAAAACATTAAAATTTTCAAAAATCAGAGATTCGAATATAAAAAAGACTTAGTTACTCAGTTATCTTGATATAGAGATGAGGAGATAGAGACCCCTTCTGCTAAGGAAACATATGACTTGAACAAAATTCAGCAGTGAAACGGTTGTTGTAAGGTAGGCGACAAAAAGTATGTCATTTAAGTGAAATATTTAAAGTCAATTAGGGATATATCCTGGCTAATTAAAACTATTACTTCAGTTACACAAACTATTGTATAAGTCTCTTCTATCTGCATAAAAACATAAAAGGAAATAATAATTCATTATAGATAGGAGATAGAGACCCCTTCTGCTAAGGAAACATATGACTTGAACAAAATTCAGCAGTGAAACGGTTGTTGTAAGGTAGGCGACAAAAAGTATGTCATTTAAGTGAAATATTTAAAGTCAATTAGGGATATATCCTGGCTAATTAAAACTATTACTTCAGTTAACAAACTATTGTATAAGTCTCTTCTATCTGCATAAAAACATAAAAGGAAATAATAATATTGGTAATTGTCCAACAATATGTTTTAAAATCTCATATTTCAAATACACAATAGAATATTATAAAAAAAATCTCACCTCAGTAATATTAATTTGATATGAACTAAGCCAGATACATTTGTATAGAATGTAATCAACCCTAGTGGATCCATGTCGTTTTCTCCAGAGGATAGTATCAATTTTATATTCGAAATTAAGTTTATAGCAAATTATACATAAAAAGGCGTGACGTTCCAACTACCCTCATCTCAGCTATTGATTCACTGCGGATAATTGAGTACACGCGTGTCACCCATCCCCCCCCCCAGGGGTTCCGGGGAGAACGGACCCCTCACACGTCGCACCTCATTTGATTACAACGGAAAAAGCGGCGAAAAATCGAGATGCAGTAATCGGCCCGTCGCTATAGCAACCAATATTAACGGGGGCGCGGTGGCCATGCCATTGATTGGTACGGGACACATAACCTGATTTTGTATTCGAAAATATGATAATTGATACTCATCTGGTAAATCATGCTTATGTATAATTTATTTAATTATATTTGTGCAAAAGCGTAAAACAAATTCTGAGATACTTTGACGTTGAAGTTCCATTTTCAAGATTACAATTACTTTGAAAACTTGATAAACTAGTTCCAACTGCTTGTAGTTTGAGGAATTCTGAAAGCTAGAGAAAGCTTTAGCCATCCTTTAACATTTTTGATTTTAAGGACTATTACTCTACACAAAATTAATACTCATCATATCCTTGTAGGTTGAATTTAGTGTCAAGAACCTACGATTTGAGGAATCCCAAAGTAAACTTTACGTAATATATTATTCAATGCGTCTATTTCATGCTCACGATAAATCTGAGAATTTACTTTGCTAAAATCACAAATCGTAGTCTGTTTTATGTGTTTGTAATAATACTATGTAATACGATACACAAAGGTGGTCGTTTCGTTTGTCTTTGTTAAGCACAAAGTATCCCATGAAATGGATCAATTCATTTTTAGTACGGCATCAATCGCTTTTTATATATCGCGAAAGTGAACGGCTCGAAAAATATATTTATTCATACAGATAATATTTTTCAGCTCTAAGCGTTAAACATAAATTTCTTTTATAATTCTGCATCTCAATTAACATTAATGTACATTTTTCATCGTGGTTATAAAGCGGACTGGACTCGCCAATTGGCGAAAACTGTACGTTTTGAATTATCAAATTGTTGGTACTCACACACACTCTACCCACATACTCTTCAAAACATCTTTAAGCATTGACCGATTCGTGAGACATTTAAATGGTATTCATTTATCTAAATGATAACTTCCCTAAGTTTAATAATCGTTTTATTTAAACCATAATAATAAAAACAAACGATACGTTTTCGAATAATATCTTACGATTCCCGACTCATTACGAAACTCATATGCACCCCGAACATAAATAGATTCCGCGCATAATACATCCGATTCCACCTCACCTCCCCATTTTTGTTAAAAAGCCTAAAACCCGACCCAATTTAAACCCCTCATGCAGATTAGCTAAAACTACGCATTTTTTACCCCACCTCGGGGGGTTTTTTCTCCTGCTAACTACCGAAACGTGGGTCCAGGGGGTAGGGGAGAAAGTTTGCGTTTTAAATATGTCCGAAGGCACGCATTACCGTTTGCGAAATACAAATCATTAAAACCCTTTTGTTTCGAATAATTGGAACTTTACAAATTTCGTAATACGTTAGCTACAATTTTCACATAAATAGTATTCTCATTTTGTTTGGCTCATTTAGACGGTTTCTTCTTAAATACAGTAATGTAAACATTTTACATGTACTTTGGTGAGTTGGATTCGTTAATCGCTATATAGTTTCTAATGCAATTTTTATTATACATATTTATTTAATATAAAGTTTTAATCTCTAGTCTTTAACAAAGCTCATTTGTTAGCAGACAGTTAAACAAAATACAATTATATATCTGTTAAGCTATTTTTATAAACTGACTACAAAGCATTGTCGTCTTTGGCTAGCTAGCCACTGTAATATAAAAATCAGTTTTAATAAATTATAGTAAGAATACTATGACCAAATTAGCACTTGAAATATATAAAATACCCTGAATAATAAGAGAAAGCGAATGTAGGAATGTGTGGGTGGGATGGCGGCCGTAATTATTTTCCGATTTATTAGTTCCCTAAAATCCCTCTAATTCCTAGCGGGACCACGCGTTTTATTTCTAAAGCGATTTTAGATAGGGGTATGGCGGTGGGCTTGTGGTCTAAGACACGAGAGGGCAAGGGATTTATAGAGGTTTTTAGAGGTTTTTATTAATATAAGACAAACGAGTAGCCTGCAAGTGTCTTTTTAACCATTTTGAATGGCCCTGTATTGGTTTGCTAATACCTCGACGGTCAGCTGGTTTCACAAAGTCGAAGTGCTCAATGGTGGACAAGTAAGCTCTATGATACGGTTTGATAAACGAGCCTAAACAAGGAATTTGAGGAAATTATCTAAAATGATTTGACAGGACTTGAAAATACTCAGATGGCAATCTGCCATAGTTAAACTCTCTCTGTATTGATCTTGGATATATGGGCTCATCTGATGTCGAGTGATACCGCCACCCATGGACACTCGCAATACTCGAGGCATGACTAGCGCGTTGCTGGCCTTTAAGATGCCTATACGCTCTATTCTTGAAGGTCACAAAGTCGTATTTATTCGGAAATACCTCTTGTAGCAGCTGGTGCCAAATAGTGGTGGTGCGCGGCAGAAAATGCCCTTTGAAGCGCTCAGTTGAGGAACGGCGGACATCAAGGTGATTGGAGCTATGTCCGATGACGGAATTCAGCAGGTATCAATCCGAACAGCTCCTCCTAACATTCTACATGATAAATGCGATTAAAGATGGAGAGAGACCCACAACAACAATATTTTTTTATAAACTTTTGTTCAATGGTTAATACAGTACAGTAAATTAATGTATGTATGTATAACTTTATAATTTACCAAATCTCATCACTTGTACCACAGGTCACGCGCAGCGATATGTAAAGAGATATGTCGCCCTGAGGCATCGTTACTAGCACCAATAATGTTTTTTCCCGCTTTCCCTACATACGAGACTACTTACTATTCAATGACCATATTTCACCATTCATATTACATTCCATATTTAAAGAAATGAATTTATAGTGTTCAAATTTTTAATATGAAAGAGTTCGTATATCTATAGGAAGTGTCAAGTGAGTTTTGGTGACAATTGACTAGTTTTCTGCCTTAAATTATTGTTGATACAATTTAATGTGACTAATACACTAAATTTTGATTATCTTAAATGGTAGTTTATTATTTATTACGTCATACTAACTTCGCCACATATTTAGACTATAATATGTTTTTTTAGTAAAACTGGGGGCAAACGAACAATAGATATTAAGTGATATCGTCGACCATGGAATCCCAATGCCCATAAGCTTAGTGATTTTTGAACGCGTTTTGTTGTTTGTTACGTGTACGGTGAGCGTGTGATCTGTACTGGTGCTTTTCAAGAAAGCTCGTATTAAGATTGACTTACAAGTACCATTAAACCTACTTAATTATATATTATACAGATAATTTTTCTACTGCGAAAAAACTTGGTAAAACTCTTGAACCAAGTGCGTATATTTATTACAATTTCTGTATTTCTATAATACGAATGTAAAATATACGTATTAGACAGAATAAAGCGGTCGGTGTGTGGGGGTGGAGGGCTGACCGCGGCCGAACAAATACGGGCGAAAGGTCGCTAATTCGATTATGTCTATTCTATATAGACTAAGGGTTTACAAATTGGTTACCTTGGGAATGGTCCTTAATTTTTATATATCATATACTTCTGATATTGACAAATATCTTATTTTAGACACAATAGCACAACTCATTGACTCCAATTTGTGTAGTCATATTTCAGTGTGGGCTAAATATCACTAGCAATTTTAGTTGACCAGATTTTCGACGATTTTTAGTTTTGTTTAATCAGCATTAAGAATCTGACGTATATAACCTGAGTTAATTAATCTAATTATATTATTTAATAATACACGTACAAATGGTGCTAGAACTCCACGATCTTTGTCTCAAATGCTGTGTATCTTAATAATTTATTTGCGATATAATCTAATTAAAATTTAATTTTAATACAAATTAATCATTGCAAGAACAGAAAAGGTAGTGTTGTTTATAAGTAATTAGGAGATTGTTTTATATTTGTATATTATATTATTTTACGACGGCTTAAATTTGTTACCGTATGTCTAACTTCTCTCACACAAATCATACCAATTTATGGAAATAGTTTCAATCTCTTATTATAAACAATTTTTAACTTAATAAAAACTTTTAGACGGCTTAAAATAATTCATAAATCGATCGAAATGTAGTGTCTACAAAACTCATTTTCTATGAATAAGCGACTCGTAATAGCTATGAGTTAATAAAGAGTTTAAGTAAATGATTGTTGAATGAAAGTATCGTATCTAATTAAGAAGTATGTGTAAAGATCGATCGATTTCTCCAATAAACGAACTAAGATTGCAAATTTAATTAATTACTTCCGCGTAACTATGAAGTAGGGCTAACAATTCTTAGAAAGGGGTTAAACTAAGCATTGTGGCAGCTGTCGTGTCCTTGATTGCGTGCATGGGATTAGAAGCTCTAACCCTCAGTTCCACGGTCGTTTCCATGAAACCAGGCAACTGAGGTCATCGGCCTAGGTAGCCGAAATTCGAAAGTACTAAAAACTTTTTTCAAAATGGCGCCGGACCTGTTACAGGGTAACATTACTCTATGCCAGCGATGAGGCACGTTTTGGTGTTGTCCCCGAATTTTCGATATACACTTTTGATTTCTACAGTGTCTAACATTTTGAGCTTTTGTTTTTAGTCAAACTCTTTTTAATTAACTTTGGTCAGCTCGCCAAATATTGGTTCAAAACAATTCACAGATTAAAACTACGGGAATCAAATATAGGAATTGTTCGAAATGTTTAATATTTATTTTTAATGATAGGCAAAACTAAAGTATGTCCGGTCCACAAACAAATTACATTAGATTAAATATCATCTCTGGGGACACAATTATTTAATAAAAGTAAAGTAAATGTAATAAACATTAATCTATTTTAACACCCGAAAATGTTATTTTCCCCTGCGTCTACTCCTTAGAACAAGTTGCATTTCACCGGGCACACACACATACACAGATCACACACAAATATGCATAACACAGCTTCGTACATTTAGGCGATCCTCAAATCGGACGTAATAGCCTATTTATTTAATATAAATCTATATAATAGAATTGTTCTATATATTTTAATAGTTGTACCGCAAATAACGCCGTAATTATTATACCCGGAAGTAGTTATAATTTTACCACCCAGTTCGATTGTTGGTAGCTTGGAGCATACTTGCTTTGGGTGTTAGAAAATGTATTTTTAAAAGTTTTGCGACATGTTTATCCTAACATACATCATAGCGTTCATTCGGCAGTATTTAATAAGTTATGTAAGCAAAACAAGTTATATAATGTGTCCAAATAGTTATTTTACTTAATTAGGAATTTATCGCTCAATTGTAGAACTTATGCGGCAATTAAACACCTTAGGTTAGTTAATTAAAGATATGTCACGCTAAAGAAACATCAAATGTAAATTTCTTGATGTTCATTATATATTAATACATAATATAGGGAGGAATACAAGTTGCGAACACAAAATAATTGCGATTATTAAGTCTTGTACGTTATAAAAGCGATCTAATACTATACATAGGTTAAATATATGTCATCATGAAATTAATTTTATTTTCTTTATATCTTATATTCTGTAGTAGAAGTACAATTGGAACCTTTAAAATAAATTTAATGACTAAAATCAAAATAATAATGTAATATAATAATGTAAAATATATTGAAATTTTGTAAAAATACATAGCTTAATCCGTTAATAAGTGTTTTTCTTTAAATAATCTTAATATTATATATAAATCTCCTGTCACGATGTTTGTCCGCGATGGACTCTTTAACTGTTTAACCAATTTTAAATTAAATTGGCACACCGTGAGCAGTTTGGTACAACTTAAGAGATAGGATAGCTTAGATCTTTAATTATAGTCGCAATTTTATTTTATTGCAAATTATTTGTCTATAATTAATTAACAGTCACAATTAAATGTTAACAGATGTCGATACTTTTCGACTGGATTGAGTAAGTAATCAATAGATGGCACTGCTATGGTAAACCGACAAACGTGTCATATGAAGATGCCCCACCTTTAAACTCTATTATTTTTTTTAATTAGTCTTACTTACCAGAACTAACATAGCACCTAAGCCTGAATTGTTACTAACATATTAACCTATTTATATGGATTTGGTCTAATAAAGTTATTATTATATTAATTTATTAACCTAAATAAAGCATACTTTTATTGTTTAAAACGCTTTCGATGTTTGTAACATATCCCCGCAAACTTAAAGCTGATAATTTTTTTTATTGAACCTAAAAAAATGATTGCTAGAAATAACATTTATGGCAAAACAACGTTTGCCGGATCAGCTAGTGTAATATAATAAAAATGTGTCCCCTAAGAAATTTTCAAAAGATTTAGAAATCTAGAAAGAGGAGAAAGGCAGCGTTTCTCCTTTGAATAGCTAGACTAATTCTGTGTTCGTTATTTCCTTAAAAAACCTTAGTTTAAATTATATAAAAAAACACTTCTGATTTCTTAATTACTTTCAAGAAATGTTCTCCAGTCATACCAACTAATTTAACTATGAACTATGACCTATGCTCATAAAATTTTCCATTCACGTGTAAGAATTCCCCAGTCTTGAAACAATACTTACTATTATTTTCTATTCAATCTATTAATGAAATGGTTTTCGACATACATTTTTTCTGTGGCTCGACGGACTTTTAACCGGCGTACGTTTAAATGTTCGGATCTATGGTCTGCAATAACGAATAAAAAGGTCTTAATCGCAGCTTAACTTTATTGATTAATTGTTTTCTCGATAAAAATCTTTACATTTATAAATATAGTTTTCTGTAGGTAAGTTTTTACGAGCATATAAAGATTTAATTATGTTTGAATCGTTTTTAAAGATGGTATAAGTAGCAAGATAGTAAGGTAGCATAGTGGCTAAGTAAGTTCAAACAAAGATGGGGTTTCTTGCATCATATATATGTCGCATATGCAAAGCTACTCCAGTTTATAAGGAATATTAATACTTGCAATCCGATACGAAGATCAATATACGAACACTCGACTAAGTCTAAACTAAATTGGTCTAAGTTCAAAATGTCATGTTTTTACATGGTCTAATGTTTAAGATTGCTGATTGATTTCAAATTACAGGGAGAGTGTTTTTGGGGAGTGTGGGCTAATCTCCTAAAGTGCATTTTGTAAATAACTAATAAATTTAATGGAGTATGGGAGAGTTTCCTATATTTGATATATATTTTGACTTTGTTTTGTCAGTTTTTTTTTCTGGCAGTTTTGTTCCGTCAGTTCACTCTGAGAGCTTTTTATGACTTTAATCTTTGTATGATGTTTGTATTTTAGTTTTATTATTTCGCTATACTGTGAGTTTAATTTTGATAATTTTCAAATGGCTCTATAATTTAGCAGCCTTTCTAAATAAAAAGTAATTCTGTATAGATTACTGATGAAACCAGTTAAGTAATAAAATGTAAGTGCTAACTGTTGTCGAATTAAACCATTAATTAACATTAGACTTTTACGGTCTAAATACTTAGCTACCGTTAACTTTAAGTTAATTTCAAGAGAAATTTTAAACGAATAGCCGAACGAGAGCTCTCGCTTCAGTGGATCTGAAAAATATAAAATATTCAATCTCCACTCAATCGGACGTGGATCGAACCACCATAGACAATCATATTAATATATAATATGTCATTATATCAACCAATTTTTCTACGCACTTTCGCACTCACACCAAGGCCTACACATGTGGACACGTAACCGCAACGCACACACGCGCACAACCAATAAATAGATTGAACTAAATGGTGAAATTTAAAAAAGGAACAAAACGAACGAATCGCATCGCCTCACACATGAGCACTAATGCAAACCAATCATTAATGAATCATATTGCAATTTGCATCCAAACGCAAGGACATAAGGTCCACAATAAAAATTGCAGCCGTCCGTCGACTAGCGTGTTAACATTATGCATGCGTGGGAATGTCACGCACACGCGGGCATAATTTTTGATTATAGGAACACCAAATTTTCTTTTAAGTGTGAACATTTTTTTTGGAGTGTGCGTGTAAATGTATTTGCGCATGTATTGCGTCCATGTGTGTGATGGATTCGTGTGTTGCTCTGTTTTTTCTCCTTTTTGGCACACAGAGATGGGGAAAAAATAATTTAACTGGCCCAATGCAGGTTTAATTTTTGAGCTGTGCCGCGAAATGGAACATCATTACTTTTTTAAATTACAACATGTCTCCGCTTCGGATATTTTATATCGCAACGATAGCACTGATTGAGTTTATTGGAGATTAATAAGATAATTATAGGTGCATTTATTGTCGACTTCTTTTAACAACTTAATCAGAATTATGCTTTTAATTGATGTGTTTTAAGATGAGAATTACTCTAATACCTACTGAATTTTATTTCATACGCATGGAGATCAGTATGTCTTAGTCTAGCTCCATAAAGTCCGAAGATTATTCATTTATTTTAGTTTAAGCTTAAATAATCGAATATCTCGCTTGATTAATTTACGATTTCAACTTTTTTGTTTGGTTGAAGACTTGGTAAACTAAAAACTTTTAACCCACCCAATATTTCAGCAGGTGTTTTTAACCAATGGATACGGAGTTATTTGAAACCTATTTATATACATCTAAAATTGATATTATTTGTAGAGCCAGAAAAAAAAACGATATAGGTAATTTCAATATTAAATTGCGGGAACGGGAACCTTAAAGTTGCTAAATACATGTGGTAGTTCATTTAGTATTCGTCGCCTGCTGATCCCATCTGCATAGATCCTAAATTCTACAGTAAGTACGGTCTGCATGAAAAATCATATTATTATCATATTTATACTTAGAACACCACAATTAACTAGATAGAAGTTTAAAAAAAAGAATTTTTTGTAATTATTGATGGTGATGTCGTCATGGAATAAAAATGCTACACCTTGCAAGAAAATACGATTTAAATAATATTTTGATGAAGCGTTAAGGTCAAAGACGAAGCCACGGTACAGTATTAGTTCTCTAATAGTCGATAAGCGCTGTTAAAAAATTGTACAGTTATTAGATATAAATAGTCTAAATCCTTAACTATGACACTTTAATGTCATCGCACCAAGGAACACTATTTACTACTTTCGGTTCTATTTATCAGTAAAAGCGTTTTTTCTGCCCACTGGGTGATACCGTCGCGTATGGCAATGCCAGAGGCCTCACCAGTGCGGTGCCGGCATTTAAGAGTAAAGATAGACCTTATGTATGGAAAATAAATTAACAAATTTTAAGTTAACAATACAAGTTGCACCGTAAATTTATTGGGGGGCGTTAACAAACCATGTCTAACAATCAATCAAATCAATTATTATCTACATTGTCGTTCGTAGCTACTTAGTCGCAAGCCATTCTAACGTGTGGCTTAAGAAAAATAATGTCCGTTTTAAGAAAATTTCCATCAATCTGAATAATACTTAGTTAAAAATTAATTGCCATCTTTCAAATGGTTGCGTTGAAGTGTGTACCTACTGTGTCCTAAAGCACCTTGAGGTCATTACTCTCTGCGATAGACCCATATGGTCATATAAGGTTACATATATTGATGAAGGTTAGTTAATCTGCATGTTTTAGGATCGTATCTCATTCTCACCTTGAGCACTCTGAAGTATGTAAAAAATTCATATAGAAACATCACAGTGAATTCTTGAAAAATAAAATACAAAACAGAAATATGTTAGATTAATGTTATATAATTGAATTAAATTTAACGTTTCTTACAACAATCAAACACAAAATCTTTTACGATCTAATTGAGCATTTATTACATTATATTACAATGTTTCTTTCTATACGAATTTTGCTTAAAATATGTCTATAAAACAATTTATCGTGCTACTGACAAGACTTAGTACATAATTATAAAGCATTGTTAGTCACACAACCGTTTAGATCAGATCATGTTTGTTATCAAAAAGCATGAAACATATAACAAATTCAGCTATAGCTATTTTGACTTTTTTGAAATCAGTTTAAAACTATCATAGAGGAGGTAAATTTTATAACATTATTAGATGATCCCTGCGGCTTTATCCATGTTAATACAAATATATACATTATATGTAGTACGTGACCTCTATATACATAGAAGCGATAAAAGTATTTATTTTCATTTAGGAATTAATTAATTTCTACCTATGCTGCAATAAAAATAAATATCATTTTGGCTAAGATATATATTTTAGAGCGGGCTTTTTTTGTAGGACTATTTAGGATAAATAATATATATTATATATCTATATCTTGTATGCCATTTTCGCATCGCACGCCAAAATAGCTCGCAGATGGTGGTGTTTTTCACATAATATTGTCTTTTATTAACATCACTGTTAATCATTTAAAGAAAAACACATTTTAACGGATTTAAGTTATGTATTTTTGTAAAAAATTAAATATAATTATTAAGTACATTAATTATTAATGAGTGTGGAAGAAGCGAGAGAGGTATGCAAGGATCGTAACAAGTGGAGGTCTGTGGTCTCTGCCTACCCCATTGGGAAACAGGCATGACTTTTATACATGTCTTTACATCGTGCGTGGTCATGGAAGACTAAAGACAAAAGGTGTTAATTGTCAAAATAAGTGTTACAGCTGCAGAGAGGTTGTGTGTTATCTGTATTTATTCCCCCGGAGTATGGTATGGACTAGAACCGCAAGGATTTTTACAGATTTTGATAATTTTAGGGAGTCTTGAAGTCTCTATCGAAATTAGGGTGTTTTTTGATTTCAATTGCTTCTCGTACCAATCTTGGGAAGAATCTTTTTTCTTTCGCAACTACTTTTGGTTGGTCGAAGCGTATGAAGTGATTAGGCCCATCTAATGTGTGTTCACAGACTACTGATTTTGTGTGTCGTATATGTCTTATGTCTGCAATACGTTCTTTTAGTATGCTAGCTTATGCAGGTATGTAAAAATCCTTCCGGTTTTAGTCGATACCAACTCCGGGGCAATAAAGACAAATGACACACAACCTCTCTGCAGCTGTAACACTTATTTTGACAATTAACACCTTTTGTCTTTAGTCTACCGTGACCACGCACGCTGTAAATCACGCGAAACGTCGGAAAAAATTAAAATAATGTAATTATATTTAAATTATTACAAAAATACATAACTTAAATCCGTAAAAAAAGTGTTTTTCTTTAAATGGTAGTGTTTTTCCGTTTCATATATTATATTTCGAACATTTCACATAATCTTTATATATATAATTCTTCTGTGAGGGTGTATGTCACTGAACTTCTCTCAAACAACTGGACCGATTTTGATGAAGTTTTTGTGTGTATTTATAGGGGATCTGGAAATGGTTTAGATTCACAATTTTATCCGCTGGATAATAATCGAATAATTAATTGAAATTGCTTAGCACATGTATGGCAAAACAACTTGCCGGATCAGCTAGTATCGTTTAAATTTGAGCCAAATTATTACTTTTAACTAAATTAATTAATCACTATAACAATTTGCAAATATTATCATGTAATTGCTTAAAATGTCCGTGGGTGGTGCAGCAAGTTCTGGGATATAACACGTGGCGAAAAGAGATGCTGGGGAGCCAGTTCTTCGTTTTCAATACGATTTATGATTAATTATTTTAATACAGATACATGATGATTTTAAAACCCCCCCCCCCCCACAAAAAAAAAAAAAACCCCCCCCCCCCCCCCCCCCCCAAAAAAAAAAAAAAAAAAAAAAAAAAAAAAGGGGGAAAAAAAAAAAAAAATGAAAAACCCCCCCCCCAACCCCCCCCCCCCCCCCCCCCCCCCCCCCCCCCCCACCCCCCCCCCCCCCCCCCCCCCCCCCCCAAAAAAACCCATTAAAAGATCTGCCTTAGGTTACAAAAACATTGTAATAATACACATTAAACTATCTTAATACATTTGAATCTTGAGATTTCTGTCAAAGAAAATTTCAGAGTCAAAAATGTTCCCTTCGAAATTCGAATAGAAAATTTCCGCTTTCATAAATCAGTATTTGAAAGAGGCTGCCATGCGAGAGCTAGTTCACTTTGCATGTGTGTGTTACACATGTGATAGTTAGCGGTACGGTTAGCATATTAACTATTTTCTATGTTACATTGTTAAGTTTTACTAAGGTTATTATTTCCAAATCTTTCACCTATTCTGGTCTTGATAGCAATTCTTAATGGCGTTAATTGTGAAATAGTTTTATGTTTATATATAAATGAAGATGTATTTCTTTGTTTAAACAATCGCGAAACAAAACAACGTCCCAAATACGACTTATAGAAGTAAAAATTCGAATATTTTGTGATTATTATTATTAATGGCGCCAAATTATAACAGCTGTTAGGCAATTTTATGACTTATGAAAAATGGAGATAGCATCGTTGCTTCTTTTTACGTACACTTTAACTTGGACCTTTTCGAACAGCGCCGTTCTAACAGGCAACATCCTGAGGATGCTCCGGTGTCGGGGTGAAACGTACGTCGAGTGTTTGTGGTTTTTTCGCGAAGCATTGCTTACATATTGGTTTTCTACTACGGACCTCCGCAAGGTAACGCCTGATTGTATTAATTACTTTAATTTGGAGTTCAACGCGTTCGTTCGTTTCATAATCATAATTATTATTCCATGGAGTGAAACTAAATCTTTGTTGAGATATTATAACCCTAAGAATAAGAAAATGGTTATTTATATTAAGATTTTATTATATACTCCATTTCAATACTTTGTAGTGACAGTTAAAATGGGAATGTGACATTTAAATATTTTTCTGTTGATGGTATTTCTTTGATAGTGTGCGCAGTAGACGTCGCCTAGACGCGCTGACCCACTGCCCGGCGACCTTGCTTTTCTTATGTTATTCTTGCGTCCCTTTCTAACCCCTACGAACCTATTTGCCTCTCTGTCATATGTCTACTGATAGTGAATTTCAAGGGCAGCCTATGGGAATTGTATGGACAAGTTTTGCTATTGTTCTTAGTTGTGTGCTACGTACTTCAATGTGTGTTGGCTATGGAGAGGAATGCTTAAAAGAGGCTTTAGGCTTGGATGACAGCTTTGAAAGCCGTCTTGTAATTAGCCATTTTATTTAAAGTGTTACGAAAGAGCTTTCGACAACAATTATACACTTTTAAGTCCTGGTGTGAAATAATCTAACCGAAGTCGGCATCAGGATACATCTAAATAAAAAATAACAAAAAAGTACATATGATCTACATTTTACAGATCTACCCAAATGATTTAGATATTTAAATAGGTTCACCATGAATGCAATCGGAAATAAAAAAACATAGATACATATTCAAATTGTAATTGCCAGAGTTAATCTAATAAGGGTTAATTACTAGAAAAATTTAAGTAGTTAGATATCTATTTATATATTTGTTAATATATGTGTATTGGATAAAAAAAAACTTTTTCTATTGATTATCATAACAATTTTTCTTGAGTCAAAAAGTCGATCTCTGTGATCTATTAGACCAAACAAAACCAAACAAAATTCATTTCTTCAACGCTCACAAGCCCAAGTATTTATGTTCCGAGTAAAAATGATCTCTTCAAATGTCGGAAGTAACAAAACGGCTTTGTTAACCGAAATCTACATCACAATACGAGTTTACATAAAGACAGACAGTTGCATTATGTAGAACAACAGTTTTAGCTATGTTTTAGTGAAAGAGTGAATATTTTTATTTTTAAATGTCTGGTTTCGTAAAAATGGAACAAAAGCACCGTGGGTCATTTATAGTAAACACGTATAAGCTTTAAGCTTTAATTCAGTATTTTTGATTTCATATAGAAAACACTCATGATTTCATATAGAACAGCGCGATCACTGATCAACTGCCGATGAAGTTTAGTACAATTAATATCATACTAATTAAATAAATAAATTACAAATCTTAATTCAAATATTAACTAAGAAATGTCAAAATTTTAAAGTTTTAAACTAAAACACACATTCCACATTCTAAGATGAACTTAGTACATAGGGGTGGCATTCTTCGGCGTGTCGAGACGGGGTGAGCTCGGGTCAAGGGAGGGTGAGAGGGTCAATAGTTGACCCAAAGTTCACTATGTCATGGGGTTAGTGATTGGAGATACGTTCCTTACGGTGAAGGTCATGTGAACCATAATCCATGATTTAACAATCTGTTCCTTTTAGGCACAATTTAGATTACGATTTGAAAACTTCCCTTTGCGTTTGTTTATTTTCAAAGATTTCATAGTTTTTCTGGCTACCGTTAATGTTTAAAAAACGTTAATCGGGAGTTAAGAATTCTGTTAATGGAGGAACTATTGAAACATGTTGCGATATTTGTACGTAAGGATTGGATGCTATAACAGCACTCAACAAAGGTAACCATTCTTGGGAAAATAGTTAAGGATTAGTTATTAACGATTACAGCTCATATTAGTTTATAAAAAGGCTATGTTGAGTCAAAGTTTGTCTATATCACATCGTCATGAACTTCTCTCTTATTTATTACTAGCTGACCCGGCGAACTTCGTACCGCCTTAGCGTAGCTTTGATGCAGCATTTTATTTTGTATTATACGTTTTTTATTACGTTTTTTATTTTAGCTTTTTATTGGCGTAGTAAATACACATATATCCGTGCAAAGTTCCATCTTTCTAACACTAACCGTTTCGACGCTAGAGTGAGAACGGGCGAATGAACGGACATGACGAAGTGTTCCTTTACGTAGACTGCGGAACCCTAATAAAAGTAGAATAAGTGACTCCTTATTACATCGGCTACCAATCAAAAAAAGTCCCGTCGAAATCGGTCCAGCCATTTCAGAGATTATCCGGAACAAACAGACAGAGAGACAGACAAAAATTTAAAAAAGTTTGGTGTATGTTTCGTATATACATTCATATGCAAGTTGTAAAAAACGGTTATTTTAATATTAAAAACAGACACTCCAGTTTTATATATTAGTATAGATTTAGGCATCTTCCTTTTACATACAGTTCTTACCAGGTTTATACCAGTGTTATCAAACGAAACATTTCCTAATGTGGATAATATTCAATCGTATAAAATCCATTATACGCTAAAATAGTACCATTATTAATTAAATCATAACAATCACGTGTGTACTACTGTCATCATAATTGCTTCGTGATTGATTTGAAAATTCGTTATATTTAAATCTAAACAGAGTTTATAAAACCTACTTTATAGAAAGAAAAAGTCATTAAAATTAAGTATGACAAATGCACGATGCGCGGGCGCCGCGGCGGTCTACCGTCCTGCCGATAATGGCCGCCGGGGCAACGACCAGGTTACATATTTAGAAAAAAATATTTGGCAAATGCTCAGTACAATGCACTACACTGCTGGACAATTAAATGATCCGATTATAGTTTAATACAAGTTTAATATTTAACACGGTCTTTAGTACAGCTCAGTAATGAGGAACGCAGCACTGCTAAGGCCTAAGTTTTATTTTAATTTATATTATATTTCATAATATAAGCAAAAATGGCTGTGGCTGGCCGTGTGTCAAGCGGCTGGAGCTTGTGCCATCAAAAGTAATTTTTTTGTGACTAGAATTAACAAAACATTACATATACAAAGATGTAGTAAATAATAATTTCATCACGTTAAAGATGTGTAGTTTGAGCTATTAAAATTTCAGTTACGGGTTACGGGAAATCGCAAATCACATTTTCTTTTTGTCCAGTACATAAATACTACATAGGAAACCTAAAATAGTAAACGGGAAAATATATATAAATTTAAAAAATTAAAATAGTTCTTTCCGTTAAGGCTCTCCTTTTTACCTACGTTACTATTCATAAAAATATTTATATTTTTACCATTCTGTATATAATTATTCCGTGATTAATTGACAGTTTACTAGACTATATACTGCTTTCTTAATGTCATCTTATCTGTGGTTTTCCAGAACGTTCAATAAATTGTTTCTTAAGCTAAGATACAATACATTAAATTTTGCATGAGTGTTATAAAAGCAAGTCAATATTTGTCTCTTTTAACATGCCTGGTAGTGCAACTAGCGCTGAGATGCGGTTGATCCAGCCCACAGGCAGCGATGTATCTAGATGCAGTATTTAGTATTCACAGTATTTTGGGGGTGACGCTCGCCAGTGCATTGACCCCGTTCGCTTGTGCGCTTCGAATCTGCTGCGTAGAATACGTCTATCAATTTGTAAGATGTTTTTCTTCAAATGTTTATGCGTTTATTTATTATTTTAACTCTCAAACTGATAGTGCTACGAGCCGAGCTTTCGTAAAGGACTTTTTAACATGTACAAGAATGTAATCAAATTTTAAATTACAAATAACATTTACATTTAAATCGAGAATGATGGAGAATTGAGATGAATTTTAAATTGATGTAGGTTATTACGGGCGTTTATTTCCCTATATATTACTTATATAAGCTTTTTTATTTGTATAAAATTAATTTGTAAAAACTGAAACAGATGTAGAATAATTGGACAGGTTTCTCGGACTGCGTAGTAATAATAACAATTTACAGAGCTACTACGATTGTCAACAAACGATATGTATCAGGCACGTTTCGTCCTTGACTTTGTGCGCAGTGACTGACATTTCTAATCTCCACCATCGTCTAGAAGCTCGTGGGTTCGATATCAATCTTTACTTTGTATATATAGAATGAAAACTGTTACAACGAATGTATTTTTGTTACCAATTAATAAGTGTTCCAGATGAAAGTTAAAGGATACTTCATTTAATAGGATGATGGATCCGAACGTAAAGTCTTCGACAATGTTTCCTTTTTCGACAATTATTCTTAACTATCTCACTGTTAATGTAAATATTAAATAAGTATACAATAGAAATGTTTAGGTATAGATTGCTTAAATAAATAATTTAAACAAATAAAAACAACATGAATTACAAGCCCACGTATTTTTAGCAAAAACTGGTCACCGTCTATAATAGTCCGGTCAATTTAGACATTCGAAGTTACATAAATTCCCACCAAGCTGAAAATCTGTAAGATTGCTTAAAATATCATTAAAAACAAAACTTGAAAGTTCCCCATCTTTCCCCTGTAAGGAAAAAATGTTATTCAAGGTCAAAGGTCAAAAAAATGAGTTTTTCGCGATTTTCAGCAAAACGGTAAGTTTTATCATAAAAATACCTTAGACAAAAATTGTACATTATAAAATTATCTACAAAAACTAAATTATTACTTTTTCTTCTACGAGCCACCGTTTTTGAGATATAACGATTCAAAAAGCTTAAAGTTGTAATCGTCATAATATGCACACGTTTCCTCCCACCTATGAGGTAGTGTACTTGGCCGTTTTATTTACTTATACTCCCCAGTAGGCCTATTCACCGTCAGTTTTAATCCTTTTTATTTGAAACTATTGAAAAATAATGATTTTAGCAGATTAAAAAAAAATTTAAAAAAAATGTAGTGAAATTTAATCTCCATCTAACTTAAATTCTTTTTTTTTCTTTTTTATCTTCTTTCTTTTGTTTTTTTTTTCTTATCTTATCTATATTAAACGGTTAAAGATTATATTGCCTTTGGAATAAAGACTTTCTGTTGGTATTAATATTAAAAACCCCTTACAATGCTACATGGGGAGAACAAAACAATCCACTTTTTTGCAACAATTTAGCACTGCATCCTTTTTGAGTTGAAAAAATATAAAATTTTCTATGAATAAATATACTTTCAATAAATTTTACCAACTTCCAACCCAGTCTGTAGGGTCTAGCTGATAACCAAGCAACTTGAACTTGTAATATATTAAAAAATTTAGACAGCAATAAGGTTAGGAAGACAACTAATTTACTTTTTTTAAAAAGTATAAATTAAGATGGTTTATTTTACCTGATATTTTAATTATAATAAAATATATTAATTAATACATAAAAAATATTTTAAATATATTACAACTACAGAATTATATATACTGTACTCATGCATATTATGACATTACAACTTTTAAACTTTTTAATCTCAAAAACTGTCTCTAGAAAAAAAAGTATTAATTTATTTTTTAATAATTTTATAATCTACAATTTTTTTAAGGTATTTTTATAAAAACTTATTTTGTGAAAATCCGAAAAACTATTTTTTTACTTTGACCTTGAATAAAATTTTTTCTAGGGAAAATGGGGAACTTTAAGTTTTGTTTTTAATGATATTTTAGAATCTTAATATTGTGGGAATTTATTAACTATTTATTTTTGTCTAATTTGAGATATAAGTTTATGTAGCCAAAATAGTGTGAATGACCTCGAGGTCAACGCGGACGCAATAGAAGATTCCTTGAGGCAGGCACACACACACTAGAACAATTTTTTATATTTTTAGCGTTGTTGTTTTTCTAGGTATCAGTGCCAGATCGCTGTAAACGTGTTATTTTAGTTAGCCAACTATTGTAAGTGTCACACTTTGTAATAATATTTTACAGTTCTCAAATACAAATTTACAATTCCAGTGTTTTACGGAAACCAATGTCAAATACCAGCGTCGCAATAGAATGCATTAATATGTCAACATTTTAATTGTCTGTGATTAAAATATCCCATTATCAGTTTGCTTGATGTGGCAGTCGGCACGTTAATTTTATATTGTAAACAATATTTTATTAATATAACCAAAACGCGAATATACAAAAAGCCAAAGAAGAGACACGTGACTAAATGAGTGTCACGCATCTTTTTCGATTATCAACGCTCAGTTCCAGATTTTGCCTTCAAGGATCAAGCACTGAAGGGATTCTGTAAAAAAGCTTAATAAAATGGCTTAATAAATTCATTTCATATAAATATACATTATAAAGATAATATTATTAATTTAGGTTAGATGTAGACAGTGATCATAGAATATATTAGCAAATTATTCTATCCATTATTTATGACTTTATGTCAAACAACAGTATGACGCACTTAGTAAAAACAGATCTATAATCTATAGGAATTGTGGTTCATGGCCGTGCGGCCATTAGCCATTATAAGATATTCAGACGTAGTGTGGAAAATTTATCTTTTTCGCGTCAACAAATATATTTGGCACTTTGATCTCTTTGCTTTGGTGATCCAAATGGTTTTGTGTCCAAGCATTGGCAGAAACTGTGTCAATATTGTTGTTGAATTTAACCACAAGAACTATTTTGTCCGACAGGAATCGAGCGGCTTTCAGCTGTAATTGATCAAAGTGCATTGGGGTCGCCATTTGCATTCTAAAAGTATTATAGTTAATTAGGGAATTAGTGTCGGCCATTTAAAAATACCTATTTAGGTATTCATAATACATGTGTAAATTTATTCAGAATATTCTACGTCTACCTTCGTGGGGGTCAATGGCTTCTCGATTCGTAATTATTTATATTTTTAGATGTTATTTTGAGTTTGGAACACTACAATTATTTAATATGCCCTTTCAACGATATTGTTTAATATGTAGAATATGTATTAATGGTCGATTAAAAATATATTTGAACACCAAAAAGTTTATTAAAAATATAATTCCCCACCCCATCTGTTAAACTTATAAAGCGTATACGACTTGGGGCTTATAGTGGGCATCATGAGAAAGCTATTGAATGATACATAATGATCATATTACAAACGCTAAGTGTTCTCTACTCTGTGTATTAATAGAAATCATAGTTATTCTTAGTTAAAATATTCCTTGCAGGGGCTAATGCTTGATGATTTAATCATTATTAAACATGAGAACACTGTTAGTCAGTATTGCCACAATATAGAAAATTACAATGTATAACATCTCCGTTGGAACAGATGACGTGGATATGGCAACTCTGTGATAATTTCAAATCAAATTTTTTGCTTTCAGTCTAACGGTTGCGCAAAAGTAAACGGCATGATTTGGTAAGAAAATGTTTTCATTCGTTATACATTATTTAATACAAGTATATATATTAAGTAAAGCTGAATTTAATACTGCTAATTCTCCCTTAAAAGTGGGATCCTACGGAATAATAGAAATAATAGATTGGAAAATCGCCTAACCATAGAAATAATACAATGTCAAGAGCTGAATAACTAGGCTACGAACCTGACCTAGCCAACGTCGAGGTGGAAACGTAGCCTTGGACGTTTTCTAAGCAGATTTGTGTCTACGTGTTTGTACGCTTAGTCGGATTTGCTTAAGTAATAATAAGAATTGGAACTCTCTTTTCTTGATATATGTGTTTGAAATATTCGTTGAAGATCTAGTTTAAAAAGCCCGTCTCAATTTTTCCAAACTCGCCATTATGTCCATAAAGTTCATCGAATATATAGAATGTAAACTTTATATTTGTATGATTATGAGTTAAATATATAAACACAGGACTTCACAAATACACATCAGTCTTTAAAGTGTGTCTCTTTCTATCAAATTCTGTTTACTCTATGATGATAAGAGAGAAGAGATTTGGAAAAAGATACAATACTTTTCCAGTCCCTGCTTGCTGTCACACAAGTTTGTCCAATGACAACCTTCTTGAGCTTTTGTGATAGTCAATGATTATCATTAGTTTACGTATAACTACTAAATAAAATCTCCAGTTTAAGAGCATGTATTTTCTTAATTTAAGTATTTACTTATTTTTAAGAACGAGGACGTGTGAAAAACAAAATTAACTATTCAAACGCTATAAAGTTTATCGACTCGGTCGGTAAGTAGCGTTACTTTTTGCGAGGTTATGATCAGTCATTTTAATTTTATAGTTTATTCACCTCGGCAATTACAATACATTTAGTATATTCGACTTTTAGGCATTACAAATATGATAGAGTTATTAGAAATAAATTTTTGAATGATTCTTTTACACTGCAAAAGAATTAGAGATTTTTTAAATATCGAAATTAATAATTTCTGTCTTTTGAAAGCGAGTCAGTTTTAATTTAAGTACAGCATATTTCATCCAGATTTTTACTTTAAACAATTATTATAAAATCAGACGTCATTATTAAAGCTTCTATTTATAAATGTCTACAGACAGCTTTCCCAACTATTGTTATTTTTCTTGTTATATGAAATATATAAACAAAAAAGAAAAATCCATTGGTACCTGCCAGGTTTCGAACCTACAGCTAAGATTTTTTAAAGTGACACACTGACAATGGCGGAGGTATCTGAGATAGCGTCACCACCCTTTCAGATGACGATTGTCTTTTCTTAAAGTCGCGTAATTTAAAAAGCGACGTATAATTGACAATTGCACAATATTTCTTCCAATGTCACACTAACACAGAACTATATACAAGTGGCTGCCTTACCAAAACATCTATTGCGACCGAAATGTCCTCGCGGTCATTGGCACATGATATAAGCACACAAAAACTATGGCACACAATTTTTATAGTCAAGGTCATTCATGAATATAAATGAAATTTATTTGTTTATTGAACTCGGTATGACAATAGGACGTTGTCAACGATTGAAGTTTGATTAAGTTCATCTATTTTATCATTAATGTATACAATAGCTTAGGGAATATATATTGGTCACTGGTTAGAAATAAGAAAATTTCATTCTTCATATATTGAAGAACGAAGGTGGTGGATGTTAAAAGCGACTGGACTGCAACAGACCAAACATGAATATTTCCTATTACCTATATATATAACCTGAGGACACATTTCAAACGGTCTTATTATAATATATATTATTATTATAAGGCTTAAAATAATATATATATATATATAAGATTAATTATAATATTTTACTCGGAATTGATCGATGTTAAATGAAACCAAAATGTGTTGCTGTAAATAAAGATTTTTATTATAGGCATATTTTATAATATACAAAGGAAATAAACTAAACATTAACTACAACAAAAATATCTCTTACCTATAAATAAAGAAACGACATTTAATGTTCACTCTTACATTAATCAATTCCCTATTTACATATTTTAACAACAATAGAAATTATTTACATGTGACATCTGTACAAAGAATATATTATCAAATTTGAATTCAAAACAAAATAAAAACATCTTCTCTACCTAGCAAGGCGTATACGAATTAAAGAAAAACTTTTTCTTTATATATATATTACACTTTGTTATAGTTGCAAAGACAATTGATAAATATATACATTTAACACATATTAACCCAGACGACAACCGAAACACAAGCTCATAGCTGTTCGTAGCGTGAATCGAATCCAAGAACATTTGTTCGGATGGTGACCACTTCGCCAAATGCGTTTGTTTTTGGGGACAGATCTAAAATGACATCAGTTACGAGTGTGACTTCTAGCGGATGGAGTGAAATAGCTATGAGTCATGAGCGAATGAACTTTAGAGGTCGTTCCGGTCACGCTAGAGTCGAGTGCTGTAGGTCATGACTAGGCGCTAGGCCAACGGAAATTGCGAGCTGCATATATGACGCAAGAGTTGTGCCGCTCAGTCTTTGAGTGTGATACATTTTTGTGGCTATCTTTGATAGTTTTATGGTTAATAATGTTTTAATGTCCCCATTCGTTACGTAAACTTATTTTAAAAAATAAATACAATTTTAGCGCAACGGAGTTAATGGGAAATATAATTTGATACCACTAATAATCAATTCTAAAATTTTATCGTTTACGGCTACCGTGACTAAATAATCTCTGTTACAATACAAGGGAATGACAATTTTGTTTAAAATTTGCAAGCACCTGGAGTGGTTTCCAAATCTTCATTTTTAAAGCAGAACAAGCAATCTTAGCAAGATAAATCTTCCTAATTATTATAAAAACCGTTTCTAATGTTTGAATTGCGTTGTTAGTTGCTTTGTTTTATTGATATGAATAAAGTTCATAGTCAAGATGGAGACCAATTCAAACCATAATACGACAGTCCTTAGATAGCACAGAGCCACCTCCAAAAAAGAAAAAAAAATTTACATGTAACAGGAAATTTATGTAATTCCTAAAATCTCAGGGAAATGTGTAAAACATTAAATTCGAATTTATATATACAGCAATCCGAAATGTAAATATTATTTTATTTATTTATTACTTTATTATAAAACACAAAGAATAAAATAACAAAAAAAAACCTTTGTCGCTAACAAGCGATCTCTTCCAGGCAACCTGACATATAAATAAAAGCTAAAATGGAAGGACGTTCCAAAGTTACATTTTAAACATTACCTAAATAGATCCGGAATTAAATGTATATATTAGGATTCCATACATTACCAGAAACATATTAAAGCACGTTAAAAGTATCTGAGTCACAAATCTCATAAGCAAGAAAATCTGCAAGAAAAATCATCACCATTCTATATTATGACTTATGTATTTATATATATACTAGCTGACCCGGCGAACTTCGTCCCGCCTAACTCTCAATGAAAGTCGTGTTCCCTTTTAGCTGAACTAATTTAATTAACAAATGTTTGTCATGTAATAAAAAAAACAAAATCTATTGAAATTATTGAATGATGAATTGAGAAGTATTATAAGAGTTATCATTGGTTTTAAGATGTATTCTGCTATTCGGGGTGGAGTCGTCTTTATTTATATATGTGCAAGTTAGTAGTTTCAAAGTGTTAAGAGTCTATTAGTTCAACGACAGGCCGAAGGTTGTCTGCTGACGGTCATTTGGATGCAATTAATGCATCCGTCTGAGAACAAACACTAAATTTACCGAAAGAAGCTGATTTCTTAGATATAATTTAATGTTTTTGTATGTGATTATGAATATAAGAAATTTGAAAATATTTTGTTTAAAGTATTCTAATGTTTTCGCTTTAATTAAATTTTATTTAGATTCATTTAATTGTCGATGTAAGAAAGCAGAAATGTACGATAAATTTAAGATTCGAGATCATGATCTAAATTTAGATATCACAATTTTTACCAAAACGTTAACTAATTTTAAAAAATCCATTTCCTTCCGCTTCGCACAAAATCAATCGCTGATGTCAATTTCCTATTTCATGTAATTGTTTAGTTCATACGAAAGATACTAGTAAAATTTCGCTCAAAAAATTCCGTTGCTGTTTACGTAGACTTAACAAAGATTAATTAATATTAGTAATAAATGGCTGCATTGCATGCACTTTGACCAGAATCATCTATAAATATGCAAGCTAATTTGATTACATTTTTGATGCTAAATTGTTATAAACGCTATTTAAAATTCTAATTCAAACGATTTGCAAAATTTTGCACAACTTATTAGCGAACTTTGAAGATCAAATTCTCACATACAACGAATACGAATAAAAGTTTTATAAATGAGGAGCGTTATCAAGGGAGTAATTTTTATACCAGAATGAAGAAAACCACATATACTATGAGAAAATAAGTAGACCTCTTTTGGAGAATTATATTTTTTTTTGATATTTTATTAATATTTCTTAAAAATAACCAATTCTCAAATGAAGAATTCGGATCGCGCCATTTATGTCATCTATTTTAATACTAGCCACTTTACACTGCTCGCAATCCAGCCCTTTAGTGATTGAAATCGTTACTAACAATAAAAAAATGTCCAAATTCAAATTACTTTATACAGAATAGAGGTAGAGCAGAACGCTTTTTTGCTATCCTGCACAGATAAAAAAATATTTTTCATAGATTGTACATATGGTTTTGTATTATTGACAATTGATTAATTGCAATATCTTGTCTTCTGTTGATTGTTACCAACGTAGAGGATTTGTAGTCCCTTAACTCTAGAAAGATATTTTTGCTCCAGTTTCATTGATAATTTAACAACATCGTGATGCGCCTGTTTAACATAAAAAAATTAATATAACTATAAATACATAACTACAGACTGTCGCGAGACTCTTACCGCGGCATTCATCGATCAACAGCGAATATTCCACTTAACAGAATTTTAAAAGTGTTTCATTACAAGCAAATATAAATTTGCTATTGAAACATTTGCATATAGTTTCTATCTGCGTATTAAAGTCTTTCAAAATACATTTTAAAATACAATTAGGAACCGCTACGAGTTTTCAAATAGAATGCGTCATGCATAATAGATGTGGGTAGAGCGACCGGACCAAGGTGACGCGATCAGTCAAGGTCAGCGTGGTTGGTGTAGGTTAGTGAAACTTAAATAGTACCCTCAATTAGAATACACAATTATAATTGATAACTAGCCGATCCTGTTAACTATGAATATTGCATTACTATTGTCGCTATATCAAATTTACTTCTGTTTCGTTCAACATACGTAATTTTTTCTTTTAATTTGAAGTAGCGAAATTTTTAGTTATTTGGGCGACACCAACGATTTCGTATAGATAATACTTAAGAAAGCCAACAGTAATAAGACAATGGATTTATAAATAGAGGTAATTGTGTGGAAATAATAATATCTTGACTGCCTCGCTAAGCCTGGCTTGTTCTTCTTAGACAGACTCTCCATTTTTCTGTTCTGGACCATAATGACGAAAGGCAGAATGTTATGGCCGATGATTCATATAAACAAATAGTCTAAAACTATTTAGTAACAAGCAATTAAAAATTATTTTGTTAGATTAAGCGTCAAATGTCATTGTGACGTAGGTTTTCGTCGTCTACAGTTGTTTTTCGAATTTAATCGATAACGTTTAGACTTCAAATGGATTGTGTTTTGTGCATAGCCTTTTAATTGAAAATAGCTGATGCTGAGCCATCCCGAGAGCGTCAAGTCTAGTGATAGCAGCAACCAGTGGACGTAACCCAGGGATGCGCAAACGCATCTCAGTAAAAGGTAAAGTTTGACATAGTAATACTAGTTCAATGTTAAGTTAGTTAAGGCAGGTCGTCACATTTCTCATATGTTTAAAAATTGTTTTGAGAATGAATTACTTATCTATTTTCTGGGCGTGTAAGAAGTAATTGAACAACGTCCCTATTCGAGATAGTCGTTAGTGATTTGATATAAAAAACCGCTTATAATATTCTTAAAATAATGGTATACTTTAGTTTTAGTACTACCGCTATTTAACCTAAAAATGGAACTAGGAATATACAGGAAAATTTTCTCGTCATTTCCAAATTGATTTTCCTCGTCAAATTGGATCCTGAGAGGCGCAGCCGTAATCATTCGGCATCTGTGAGTACATTTTAAAGAAGTCGCTAATATTTGAAACGTTGAACAAAAAACTCTGTAAGCAACGTATGCATGCAAGATTATATACATTTTATTTCTCAAAAATCTTGTGCATTCTACGAACGGATCCTAATTCCTAATCATGACAGCTATTGTTTGAATAGAGCGATCACTTTCGCATAGCCATTTAAAATTAAAATGGCTTAATTTAAATTGTGGTCTATATTAACACTTCTTGTACTAAATCCCAATAGACCAATATACAAGCAATACTCCGCGAAAAACGTACTCCTCGAACGCTGTTCGTAGAGGCAATATCCTCAGGATGCTCCGGTGTCGGAGCGAAACGTGCGTCGATTGCTTGTGGGTTTTTCGCGGAGCATTGCTTGTATATTGGTCTATTGGGATTTTGTACTAAGGACTTCCGTAAAGTAACGCCTATTAATTATACTTATTGTACTGTCCCTATAAACTTGAATTCTTATTTACCTAACAAGATATTAATATACAGAACTGAAGCCTTATATTGGCGCTTTGAAATGCAAAACAACCTTATTTTTCGATCTACCAATCTAGTGTTTTTGTTTAAATTAAACACGAAATGCATCGTTAAATGTACGCAGCTACATCCACGCGCTCTATAAATGCACACAGCACAGCTATACGTATATTGTAAAGTTTTTGTCTGTCTATCCGCCTAGAGTCTAGACCAAGGTCGGCGAGGTCGTACCACGTTAGATTTGGCTAGTTGTCATTGGGCTGACATTGCACGTGCAAGGTCGTATGAATGATAGTTAGAATTCGCGTGTTATTTTACGCCAATTTTAAGGTGATGGAATTCCTTTCATTTTCTGTGAAATATTTAGGATACGTATCATAATCCGGAAATCTTAAAGGGTTGGTTAGCGGTTATATTTTGACAGTAAATACAATTTTGTTATATATTAAAAATGGAAGACTGGATGTCTTATTTATAAATATAAAAAATAGCAAGTAAATGACATTAATATATAACGTTTTAATGAATTTAAATTCGTATAAAGATCTTTGAATATAACCCAAAAAATATACATGAATGAGTGATTGACCGAGGAGTGATTGAACCGATGGCACGTGTTAATCTGCGATTTTGACAGGTGTTTTGAAGTTTTTAAGAAGAAAAAAAAATATATACACTATATGATCTAATAATAATTTGTATGTACACCATATTATTAATTAATTCTTTTCCAATCAACTGTTTTGACTGTTCGAACACAAAGTATAAATGCTCTTTTGTACCTAACTAATATTCAAAGTCATACTGTCTCATACATAAATATTAGGAACGTCAGAATAAGATGTATAATAAAGCATTGGCAGTCAGACGTTATAATATATTGAACCGCATATACATAAATTACTAAAACTATGCTAAACACACCCAACTCTTTGAAACCCTAAATATGCCAATCCCTAATCACAGATGTCCCAAAACAAAAGGTGTCTACGAACCTGCGCGCGCGCAGTTGTATGTGTGTGCGTGTCCTGTGACGTCAAAGAGTAAAATATATAGTTTGTACCTTTATAACATTATTTACTATTTATATCTGTTACAATCAACACATTAAAATAACTTTCCCAATAAATTATTTACACAAATCTCCTTGCCACATAAATAGTTCAGTTCATATTATATGTGTTTGAATTATATCGTTTATCTATGGTTCAAGTCGATATATATAAAGTGCTTATTGCTAAATATTTGAAAATGCCTTAACAATTTTTATAGATACAAATGATATTTTAAAATTAAAATATCCGCGCCCACTCTAACGAGCAAAAAGGAATAATTTTCCTCATTTTCATATGCGCTTCGTTCCTATAGATATACCAGACTATCCAACACAATATAATATATAATATATTGTTTTAAAGCTTCAAAACACCTGTCAAAATTGCAGATAAACACTTGCCATCGGTTAAATCTATTGTTCGTTCGTTCGTATATATATCTGTGTGTGTGTGTTTGGGTGTATGTGCCATATAGACAATAGTTGCTTAGCGATGACTTTACTTCTATAATAGGTGAAACATCACAAGGCTGCAGTAACTGTGTGAATCGCATCTGTATCATTAATCTATGTACATTTTTAGCTATATGCAATCGTCCTCGGTCTAACAAGGGCGATCGGGCGACAACCCACAAGCAAAGTTCTAACGCTCGACATGGCATCTATAGTAATTCTGCATCTATATGTTTTGGGACTACACGAAGTTTGCTTATTCTTATAGAACTTTTGATATTGGTATAGTAATTAGTTGAGCTTTTAAACAGCCTATCGAAACGGACGAAAATTATATTAATATGCGTACATAAAGTTGAAATGAAACTTATAGTTAATGACTCTGTAACAACTCGGTTAAATAATACAGACTTTAATACTAAAGCCGTAATTAAACGAAATTTTGTTTCTCGACAAAATAAATGTACAAATATATTGGAGATGAAGATTTTAAAACATGATTTACCTAGAGAGATGAGATGTTTTATATAAACCTCAAAAATGTATGCATAGCATAAAAGGATCATAGTTCTAAATATAAAGGAGCCTATCAAAATTTGCCGCATGAACCCTTCATTTATCCGATTATAGTGGCTCTATGAATAAACTATTTTTAAATCCTCTGATGTCCGGACGACCTTAACAAATTTTTTGCTCCAGTTTCCCTTAAAACCTTTTTTATCAAGCCCGATTAAGGGCTAGTTCAAATTATCCATCTCTATTCTTAGCGTAATTGTGAATAAAGAAATAATACGCAGCAAATTCGATACATTTGTAGTAAAAAAATAGTATTTATTGTTAAATAGTGAGTAAATTCTCGTAAACAAACGAAAGGCGCATTATAATTTATACGGTTGAAATTGCAAGTAATACCAAAAGTAAACTACATTCGATTAAGGAAGTTTGCTGTCAGAGAAATTCTTTTTTTAAATTTGACGTTTTGTTTGCATCCGAAAGTGCACAGAGCAAACATGGGCTTCTGATGCAGACGTCACCGCGACTCTGCCGAAATTAGTCACAGTTCCCGAAAAATACGGCTGTTGACCCCTCCAGGCTACACCTAAATATTTTAGTATCCAAAAAATACACCATGTTTACATAACACGAAGAAAATTTGAAGAACCTTCGGTAAGGGCCGGCCTGCACACACTGATAATAATTTCGTCGGTGCTCTATGTGTGAGTAGCGCACACATGGAGAAGACATAAAAATGCCCAATCGGTACATGTCGCACCACTACAATGAAGGGAGGACGTAAGTCGCATACAAGTGCATAATTCGGCCGAGATGCAAAAAAAATATTTGGCAATGCGGCCCCTACGCGCCCGCCAGTCGCCCGCCCGACAGGGTTAGGTTAGGTTAGATTTTTTGGCTTCAAAACGCTCTTTGGTAATTTTTGAGAAGTATTTAATGTCTACATCAATAGTTCTTCCTTGCTCTTTATTAGTACAGTCAGTGCGTCGCAATTTTTTGAATAACAAAGAACTGCGCGCGCCGATGCTCTAGTCGGATTCTAATTCGAATTTTAAATTAAAATTTTCTTTAACAATTATTATCTACGGGCGTTTTGATTAGACTGTGGGCGGGTGGAGTGATTTTTATTTTTTTATCTATTCCAGACCTTCAGACGATGACATAATTAAAAAAAAGGAATTTATTATATTTTATTGAGTTCTAAAAGACTGCTGCAGTGTGGTGAACTGGTGTGTTGGTGAACTTTTATTTTGTTTCTTGGACATTTGTGTTATTTTTGGTTCGTTTTATTTGGTAAGTGTTTTTATTTTTATTTCCGGCATTTTATTATTTATTGAATTTATTGAATGATTTGTCTTTGTCGTTTCGTAAACTTATAACTCGATCGCGTTTCACAACGATTGCTGTGCAGATGCACAGAGAAGAAAACACTGCTTTTTCAAAATCACAATTTAATAAGGGATCAGCTAGACGCCAGGACAAGGACACGTCGACCCGTGACGTCAGAGACTAGGCACTGACGAGAGTTGCCGCCATCTTGTGTGCTTTTTTCTCAAAGCCTATCGCATGCGCCCGCGCGTCGCATAAATATAACACACAGATTGTAATACTTAAGATATCGCAATATATCAAAAACTGCTTATACATTATTGAACTAATCATTCAACCAGCTTAGAACATTTTCTCTAAATATGTTCATATTATTTTGATAAATAACTAACAAAGAGTGTTCGTTGTTTTAGTACTCCTATAATTAATTAGTTTTACTTTATTACCTACCCATCCTTATTGTATTTTAGCGGAGGTCCTATTTACCACAGCGTAGCCTAAAGCCATATTTAATACACCATCTATTTGGACGCAGAAATATATCCGTCGCTTCTAAAACTTTGATACTATGTTGAACATACTGATTTCATATAATATATCCTTAACCCGAACGAGATTGCATTTCCTACTATAAAAAAAATGATTTCCAAAGATACAAAAATATCAGGAGCATTTTTGTGATCTTTCCAATAATAAATATGTTTTGATGGCACTAAGCCCTTTTTGGCCTCCCGCTGCAAAATGTTGCGCCGGCGCCGGTCGTTCCGTTCTTTTCCGTCAACACTTTCTCATAGCGTTTTCTTTCGTTAAACCACACCTTTTCTACGTTTTCTACGTGAAGCTCATTAATACAAAACTAAACCAGCCTTAACACTATTTTAATTAAAATATAATATAATCTATCATATAATATATTTATTTAATAATAACACTATCGAGTCTTTTATAATCTTATAATCGTTGCGTTTGTAATAATTAAAAATTGAGAAATAATATTAGCGGTTGTCCGTTTCAAGAATCATATAATTTAAGTGCTAGACAATATCTTAATTGATATGCGTATTTAAATATGATTATTTTATCCAAGAGTGAATGTTACCAGCGTGAATAGAAATTGTTATCAGTGTTTTAAGTTTTTCCAAATTTGTTTTTAACAGACGCATAGTTACTGAATAGTATAAATGAGGCTGTTAAATGTAGTTAAGAAAAGTTGGGAAGCTAATGTGTATGAATGCACTAAATCTATTAAAATGAGGAGGTAAACATCGTCCCTTTGCATTCATTGCAGACAACCTTGAACGAGCTGAGCGATCTGTAAGGCGCCGTCACACCACGCTGTAACTGTTATAAATGTTCCAATGCTTCCAAACGTCGAAAGTCCTAATAATATATCTCTTTTTATAGGGATAGACAAATCATTTAATAGATAACGATCTAATGAGTAATTTACTACATTTGCTAAAGAATATATTATATAAGAATAGTCTACACTTCTGACAGTCTCCAATAAGCGCCTGACACTTAATGTGTACTTTAAAATATATCTTTTAATATCAAGTGAATGAATATATCTTATATCGTACGTATCTTGTTAGTACTGTCAAAGAGCGGAACTCCCTGCATGCGTCTGTTCTGGCCGGACACGGCTGCTTTTTAAGAAATAAGTTTATATTCATTTTTAGATGGCTTACCAATTTAGTCTGTGGCTTATATTCTACTACGCAATATACAGGAAAACGCCTGCTTATCCAGTTAAAAAGTATTAAGTTTTATATAAATTTCAAAAACTTTGACAACTTGTCACATAATGTTTGAACGTGTGCAACGGCCATCTTTGTATTCTCCTTTGTATCTTTTGTATAATAAACTTTTTACCAGAAAAAAGCTAGGATTTGTATTAAAGCGCTTCCTTTTATCCATTCGGGTTTGGCCTGTGAGCATAAATAACATATATATCATCTATTTAGTTAAGTAAACACTGTGTTACCTGTAATCATTAAAGAGACGTCTATAAATGTGATTTCCTTAACAGTGGATGTGTGAACGCCTTTGCATCAAGTTGTTTGTTGGTTGAACTTTATTGCGTTTCTTGCAGTGTATGCAAGGTCTTAGCCTCGACAAATAGATAGCTCGAAAGTACATCAATGATGTCACCTAGCCCTTATACATGATTGACAATTAACACCATTTTTGAAAGACATGGATCTTTGAATGATCAGCGCTAACATGATAATATAGAATACCATTTTTCTCGCCTATATTTTAAATGTTTTTTAAATGTGATATTTATTTATTTAGAATGACTTATGAAACAATATGTAGTTGCTAAAAACGTTAAAGTATCAGCTCACACACAAAAAGCAAAGAAAGTGTACCCAAATGAAATGTAAAGACAAACATGAAAGCTCTGACCATATTTTCTCAAAAGTCTAATCAAAGCCTCCACAATAATTTTCCTAAATTTGTAATTACATGTAATTATATCGCGGTATATAACAGAGTTCATGCTGTTCTTGTTATATTTCATAGAAAAACATATATATAGATGTATAGTAACTAAAGCACACTGATAATAAGAATAGTCCAATAACAATGACGTGTCGTAGTATTGCGGGAGCAGGATGCAAATATTTTCTACCAGCTGTCCTTGACTTTATATCTGTAAGGGCAACGTTGAGGGTCAACCTGTGCTATACAACGCTATAAATGAAATACTAACGTTTAAAAATTATTAAACTGTATATTATATAAATACTATCTGACCCAGCAAACGTTGTTTTGCCATACATGTGATTTCAATTTTCAATTAATTAATAAAAAATAAGGGTTGATCGTAGAAGGGTGAAAATTTAGGATTGTATGTATTTTTCTATGTTTTCGTTTGTCTAAAAAATAAAAATAACACCCACCCACCCCTAAGGGTCGACTAGCCTAAACATTTAGGGGGATGAAAAATAGATGTTAGCCGATTCTCAGACCTACTCAATACGCTCACAAAGTTTCATGAGAATCGATCAAGCCGTTTCGGGGGAGTATGGGGACGAAAACTGTGACACGAGAATTTTATATATAAGATAATAATTAATAGCGCATTCTTTTTAGAAAAAAACATATTTCATTTCAGTTTAATTCATTTTAATATTTACCAATTCGTGCGTTTTAAACGAGATGGCAATAGTTTGTATTTGTAATTATGGTGTAATTATTTTACATTGATATGCTATAAATCATATTGCGTCATGTGATGCAGGCCTTATTTGTGCGATGCTATTTATTGATACTTCAATTTAGATAGACTTCAACCAGTTTCCGTCTCACAAATGTATATATGATAGGTTAACTACGGTTGGATTATATTATACAGAAAATTATCTCATATTAAATAAATTGCTAAATGAAAATAAATTTCATGGCATCCATTCCGACGACAGTGTTTTATTCAATTATCTATCAATTAATAACGATTGAATTGAGTACTAATGTAACAAGAATTTAATCACAAGAAGATAATAATAATAAAATAGATAATGCTTATTAATAATCAGAAATTTTATCATATAATTAGAATGTGTGTAACGACCTTGCACGCTATAAACGTGTTTGTCTCGCTGTCAAAGTAATTTGACAAACGAGATTACAGATTAATAAAACCATCAACTCACTAATCACAAATATGCATCCGATAAAAGAACTTTATATTTTTCCGTTCACCTTGAACGCCAATAAAATTATTGTATGCACTACGCACGCGGCAAGGTGAGGTTGGTCCACGGGTGGTTTTACGGAAACATGGCAGATCTGACGTCACCGTAGCCAAAACCTAAGCTATAAGAAAACTTTGTTACGTCATAGAGCTTATGAGTGCTTTCACTATACCTGTGGATATTTGCTGTAGGTTAGGTAAGGCGTTTAAACTTAACCCCTCGGTGGTTATAAAGGAAAGAAAGCTCTATGTGAACTTATAGCGTTATAACTGATTTAGACTTAAAGCTTTCTTATTTAATTACGCAACTTTATTAATACAATTTATGAATAAATATTGTAATTAAATTGTTCATAATTCCCATTTGTTAATCGCTGCTACAAATTACAAATAAGGAAAGGGAAATCTCTTTGAATTATCTCGAATTCTTTTTATCTAATCTAGTGTCGACGTATGATAAAAGTTCAACCTAAAAGCTTTAATGAATATAATTGTATTTATTAATAATAACAATTTTATTTATTTAACACACGTTATTAATAGGCATTACAATAAACGTGGACCAAAACATTGATTTCAGGTGTATTCCGACACGGATACTTGCCAAATATTGAAGAGTGTTTCGCATATTGGAATGACTGGACTGGCAATTGACATGAAATATACAACTTCTATGGGGCAGATATTTACGTATCTGGTGACAGACATATTAGATGCTTAGTAGGTACATATGTCTGTCACCAGATGTCTGTCTAACATGTAAATTAAACAAATCTTAAATTAATTGTTTAACAAGTAAAATATATACATTCATCACGCCATATCATACATAGCAAAGCAACTTAACTAAAGTAGTTATTCGTCTCTTTCTGTCTAATTGTGTATACGCTGCGATGAAAAGGGACAGATAACTATTAATAGTTTTCCACTACTAACAAAATTGTTTACAAAACACGAATCGGTTTGTATTCCTCATACTTTTTAAGAATTTATTTTGTTAAATAAAAAAAAGTTTACAAAAAACACCCAAATCGATTATAGTAATATTAACAAACAATTCATAGATTAATCTAGTCAGAACGACATCGTTAAAATTTCTTATGACAAATTACTTATTGATCTATATAGTCAGGTCAAAATAGCAGTCGCTGACGTCTACCGGCTATAGAGTCAGGACAATAGTGCATAGTTATCTGATCAAGACGAGCAGAGAACAGATTTTTTGTTCAAGCCTTCTCGTCGTAATTTGAAAGCTCTTTCATAGACAAGGATCTCGCCCCTTCACGTGTTAGTTTCGGTACATATGATGTATAATGCATTAGTTAAGAGTCCTGGGATAATTATTATTAATATAGGTAGTATTAGACACTAAAAACGAATTCAAGTGTCGCTAAGTACAATCGTATAAATTCATAGGAGTACTCTATTAAGATGTAATATTGGTTTAGTTAGTCTGTACATTGTCTAATAATGTGTCTTCCTCGATACCTTCAATTTTTGTCTATCATTAGTAAGATAACAACTTCGTATTGTTATAATTTCGAAACGATGTCCTCAATTTTTTTATTTAAACAATATATTTCTGTATAGTCACTGAAATTTCTTACTAATATTTTATATTTTACAAACTTGGCTGCAAGTTTAGGGATTTCTTAATGTTGCCTGCAGCTGGCAAGTACATGCATCAATAGTGCATGCGCATACGCATGTATTGAGGTCAAGGTGACGTTGCAACTTTCCAACCGCTCCCCATGCCCCTCCCATGCCCCTCAACTCTAAACCAATTCTTTATTTATAACACATGGTAATTAACATGAAAGAGGATTGCTGTTTTTGAAAATTTCTCTGTTTTAACCAATAATTAAGTGAAGCACATCGTAAGGCTCAAAAGGATTTAATTTATTATTTAACTAAATTATTATTATTTATTTATTTTTATCGATTTATTCCCGTTTCATTAATGCTCGTAAAATTTTCAGTGATATAAAGCCTTCTTCGATAAATTGATTAAGAAAAAAAAGATTTTTTAATTCCTGAGATTAGAGCATGTAATCAAACTCTTAAGCTGTATAAAATTACCTATATAGCAGTCTAATTATAAACGAAGGTTGTTCCTTTTTATCACAGTGTAAAGAGAATTTGACTGAAAGGGACGAAAAGTAATTAAGAGTAAGAAATACCGATATAGTTCTTATATATTAGGGACATTACAGAAAGGTTTGTCCAAATATAATTTACTTGTAACAACGCAATATCCAACAAATGTATGCATTAGAAGTAAATTCAGTTTCATATACCACTAGATACATAAAGTTCAGCCCCATATTATTGTAGTATAGTAGCTAGTACATAGTATTGTAGTCCCATGGTATTGTAATAATAATAATGAATCCGATAGGCGCACACAAAATATACTCGAGATTATGACTCAAATTTTATAGGAACGATGATTATGATTATGGAATACAAAATCTATAATATATATACTCAGAATATAATGGAAAAAAGTACTACATCTTTATTTATTTAATAACAGCCTAAAGCCGAAACATACTTAAAAACTACCTTAACCTAACAAATAAAAACTCCTTGCAGGCTTCACTCATTCTTAACAAGCCTGTTACAAATATATCCTGCTCTGGTGCAGATTTAATAATTTATTAACTAGTGACACCATTCGCGGTATCGCTGATTTCTGGCGTAGCACCGTTCGCGAATTCCATTCTAAATAATTGACAGTACTATAGTCCGCGCTTTCGGCCAGGCATCAGGGATCAGACATAAATTACACCTCATCTAAAGACACATGTAAACTCGCAATTCAAGACAAAATTTCTCCATGTTAATTAATGTCGATCGATGTCAGAAATGCTGTTTGTTATTAACGAAAAATAATACGAAATTCGATGTGATCTGGTATTTTGTTTAAATGAAGGTGCGTACAAGAGAGAAAACAGATGATAATGGAAGATTTACCGCCAGTAATCGGAATGAAATGATTTTCATAAAAGCCTCGTAAACGCTAAAAAGGATAACAATTATATAACTCATTCTGCTAAAGATATCCATTGAATTATAATCTGAAAACTTAAAGACTTACTTTGAGCGGTAAATTGCTCAAATGCAATGCGAAAAAAATTAAAAAAATCCACGTCTAGCTCACCTTCGTGGTACGATAAGACCTCACTGTGCAAGGGAAACCACGCCCTATGCCTTGTACATACGAATTGGTATCCCTAAAACACAAGAGCAGAAAAAAACGACAAAAATAAACCTAACTCTTAACAACAAGAAGCAGAGTTGAAAGTCATTTGACAATAGAGTCTGGCTCGCCTTGATGCACCTACTGCAATTAAACAAAAGTATACCTTACTCTGCATTATTACGGTCTAAAACTGATTAACGAGAATCTAAGTCGTTAACGCTGTTTCAAATTTAGCGGAAACCGCCAAAATGCATCGGAAGGTCAACGAACCCACCGCGCCAAGGACAGTGCATTCCATTTTTAAATTTAAAAGCTAGCGAACCAATAGAAGGCTGGATCTAAGTAGCGGCCATCTTGGGTCGTTATTTTACGCGGGAAGTTTTATGCTATTTGCATTTTTGGGAGTTTTGTTAATTTTTTTCGACAACAATGGTGGGCTCATGTATTATTTCAACGTAATTAGAGCCGGCTTTCTATTTGTACTTGAAGGGCTTCCCGAAAAATGAATAATTGTTTTTCAAAGCCCAATTTTTTAAGGATATTGTAACGTAATTTTTGAATTATAAACATGGAAATGTGAATTTTAAAATAACAGCGAAGCCCTTGCGTTGCTAAATGTTATTTGATCGTACATTTTTAGGTGAAAAGCTAAACTTGCCACGCGCTTACATTATATAGCAGCTTTTTCTTTGTTTGATTGATAATATCATACCTTTTCCATAGTGTCCGTGTTACTTTTACCGCTTCTTAAACCGAGGAGTATTTGGTTAATTTTTCAAAGCGCATCTCAGATTCAGCTGTCAGTTTTATTGAAAGCAGAGTCTACTCGAGAGCATTCCGAACCTAACATTACGAAAATAAACCAACTCGATTTCATTGCAAACACTAGCGTAATTTTGTGCATGACGTATAGTGCCACGCGTAGAGATGCACCGAGATGTTATCGATAAATTGTAAACACTCTCGATATATACACGAAGATATATCATCTTTATAAATAATATAATAATCGTGTTACCCAAGCGTTTCGACGAAATTAAAAATAAAATAACGCAGCGCATAAACACATTCTTGGTAACCCAACGCGGAAATTTTCTAACTAATTATAGTACAATGTAAACAAACTGTTTTCATAACGTTTATATAAATTTTATTCTGTAGATTTGACGTGAATCAGACAAATAACCCGGTTAGCCTTGTAACAAAGGCTAAGTTGGCGGAGGATATTTATATGTTTGCAATGCTATTGAATGCATATTTAAACCTGAGATCACTCAAGTGAATTACAATCGTATATTTTAATAAAACTAAAACATATTAAATTTATAATTCTATTTGGCGCGTTTAATTTTAATCTCAAGGCTTAGGCTTACCAACAAATAAATTTAATTGTTATTTTTTACTGCCTTTAACAGTGATTTAAATTATAAAATTACAGCTTATTTAAAATTCAGACGGAGAAAAAAATTTATCTTTGTGCGATCGTACACAGAATTAGCATGTGTGTGTACAGGAAACGATTGTTTCTTCGTGGTAACACAATGTTGTACATTCTAAAATTGCAATGTTGTACATTATAATGCAGCGCACGTCCTTGACTAATCCAAAAGCGAACCGTACTGAATACTACGTATAACCGAATTGCAATTTTACCTAAAAAATTATTGATATAATTAGCTGAACAAAAATCCTTATTGGAAATTCTAAATGGATGCCTCCTGTTGCAATAAAATCTCTTTTTAATTTCCGACGCGTAGTTGCCTAAATAATTCTTTTGATTGACCACTGATGGGTGATGAAAAAATACTTCATTGTTATTCTAAATTTGTCACATTACTATGTTCGTGTGTTGTCGTTCGTGAACACTACTTTGGCATGATATATTGAATTATAATTGTTCAAAGTAAGAAATAGCATCTTGATTTAAAACCTCTTTAGAGTTTCATCCGTGGGTTACAATTTAACGATTCTATCCATATAAGCTTCACTCTGTTCTCTTTTCTACATTTAACTATACATTGTAAGATACTTTCTACTAGATATCCAGAAATTATCGAAAAACTATCGAAACAAACGCATCACTAATATTTCTAATTTCATGGCCGTCATCTATGTGTGCGTTTGCGCTAGTGTGTGTGACCTTGCCGCCTGCTGCGTTTCGGCGGTCGTTCACCCCGGTGCATTAGCAACCCTTGACTTTGGCAAACTATTAATACCTATATGCTTATGCGAACCTAGTACTTCGTTCAGCCATGACTCAGTATAATGATACTAAATCGATTCAAGGCTAGTTACAAATGCGTAATATCTCCGTTAGTGTTCACCAAACGAAAACGTCTAACAACTGCATTCAATAATAATAATAATAACTGTCCAGTTAACTCTTATGTTTAAGGCTAGATTAGGCTAGAATAACGTAAATAAAATGTACAAGGAAAAAATGTAGTTTAAAAAAAAACGTATTTTATTCTTCAGGACAAAACTAAAGACACGCCATAGAGAAAAGAAACATAGATACGAGAGGTTGGTGACAGTGTCTATTATCTAGCGTCAAATAATTTCCACAGATGCAAAATGTCAGTAAACTACTGATTTCTGAGTTCCAGCTTCGTTGCCTGGAGATGTAATGTTGCTTTCGATACTTGTATAAACCCAAAATATTTACATACATTATTTAATAATTAATAAATCGCTTGAATGAACTCACATCTCAATCGAAAACAAAATTAATCAGAACGACGCGAATCTTTTAAACGTTTTATGAAGTATTTGGTAGTTTATAGTTCTTCTTTCGTCTTATAGTAATAATAAAGATTTTATTAATATAATCTCCGGCTTAGCTGGGAATGATCTGTAGTTGAGAAGACAATTAATTCATTGACAATGATACATTTTTAAAATAATTAAAATTAAGATTCTATAACTAACAATTCAAGCGATACCTGTCCAAATCTGGCCTTTATTGTATTAATAAGTAATGGTCTGCGAACTCCTAATGAAACTTCAGCTGGAATTCATTTTTCTAAAGCTAGCGTCTCTTAGCCAACACTACTACTTATAAAGAAGATGGGTGTTCAATTATCTCCTTCCTATTTATCTCAAAATAGACCAGTGATTATCATCTTGTAATTTATTTCATTTGTATGGTCAAGGTTATTATTTTTTACGATTTTCTCTTGAATTTTCTTTCGCTATTGGTAATAGCGAGTGAGAAACGTTATTTCCTGGAATCGAATCCGCTATAACTTATACATACTATTTATATAATTTCTGATTACCAATCATTGTTTTGAATTAGTCGGAATTCGATATGACTAAAACAAGAATATTATCAATGCACTCAAAACGTACCGGTTTTAGATTATACGATATCTACATTTAGTTATTTTATTTAAACACTAATATTTCCTCACTTTTTGTCGTCTCTAGACTTCTCAGGGGCGTTTTGGTTTGCTAGTTTTATTAACAATAGTTTAATTAAGCCCTATTTGCAGTGATGCATATTTTATTCTTAAACACGTTGGACAAATACCATATATAAATATTAAGTTAATATTATATTCGCGGTCCTCTTCATAAATATTTTAACCTTATGTAACCCTTATACCACAGAACAGAGTTAATTGAAACTTAAGTATTCGAAATTTGACCTAAAAGCGTTCGAAATTCAAACCGCTATTACCGAGATTGCGTGGCATCCGTCTACGACTCGTCTAGCCGAGTCTCTACGTCCAGTGTACAATGAGCTCGGCTCGCATATTCATAGTTCCTGCATTAGTCGACCGTGTGAATAGTGTGCGGGGTATGGGAGCTCAGGTTATACTGGATGAGTCGTGTAGTGTGTGTAGTGGTCCTGACCTAGAGACGATAGTCGCGGCTCTAGGTCAAGGAAGGATAGACGCACACATATATGGCTAAAGGTTGTGATCCACTCGAATGCATTCGAAGTATCTTAAGGTTAAAACTACGATATAGTTAGATATATATAGTATTGCTATAAAATAGGATAAAAAATATATATAATAGAGTATGGAGACATTTTCAACGGGTAATATCAGTTGGATCCCTTGCTGAGTTAAACTTAATTTTTTTCAGATCGTTTCTACTACAATGTTGTGTACTAAAAATGGTCCAAATATGATATACAAAATTCACAAGCGTACGCTATTACATTTACGCATCATTCTCAACTAATATCTATAGTTTTATAAACACATTACAACTTCCACCTATGATTCACAAAACCCAATAAAGGGATATTGCGGAAATGGCAATAATCCGGTGGAGTGCAGCCCTAAAACACACACTAACTGACATCTAATGCGTCAGTGTGCGCCGATAGCATTCGATATTTGAAATGTAGTCTATGGAAACGGGTTTTGTTGGCGTAGTACAAGTGAATGTCAACGATAACAAACGTGTTCCAAATTCAAACTACATTGTTTCATTTACTGTTCATTTGTCTAATATATTGTTTAGTCAATTTAGTAAGATTCGTATATTAAAATTATTTTAAATATCAATTTCATAATCTAAAGTTCTTGCCTTGGATATTTGCTGGAGAATTGCAGCTAGATTTGATATTATTATTTGTCAATTAATAGTTTGAAAACTCGTAGATTTAGTCGTGTGTTTGACTACATAAAATGTAAACATATACTTTGACAAAGGGTTTAAAAATATACTGCGTAATTTAAACTCAAAGTAATACAGTTTTTTGTTACAAGCAGACTTTGAATTAGCATGCAACTCCTATTATTTAAATATTTATTATACATGATTAATTCATAATTTAAGGTTTATTTTTTCAAACTGGCCTTCATTATGTTTGTTTGTCTTTAATTAACAGCAATAACCGAATATACCCTATGTGTTTATATTTATTTAGGTGTAATGTAAATACACGCGTTATTATGATTGATTTATATAAAAAACGTTTAGTTATGGAAGAACCAAGTACCTTAAAAGTTTCATTAAGTTCAGACTTACCCACCCATACAACTTATTAAAGCAAGAATTACAATTATATACGTATCGCATCAATCTCGTTTTTAAAAAGAAAAAAAAAAAAAAAAAAAAAATTAAAAAAAATTTTCATTTTTTCCTCACACTTTCCACCGCCACAATCGTATATCTTGAATATAATCGCTAAATTACAAAAATCAAATTATTTAACTATATTCACACTAACATACGTTTAACAATTTTCTCTCCTAAACCAAAAAGCTGCTGCTGCAGCTGTTAAAAAAGCTTCCCTAGCAACCATCAATTGCCCTTCTAACTTATATCTTCGTAATCCAGTTCTCGCGACCCTCTGTCCTTCGAGTCTAGCTCAACAAGTCATTGAGAGCTCTTGGCGCTTTTTGTAAAACTAAAACCAGTTTCGGAGATCCGCCGAATCTAAAACGACCTAAGGGCTTTTGGGACTTTAAGTTCTGTCGTTGAATCAAGAGATTACAGGATCGTATTTAGTTTTAATGTTTCAAATCGTATGCAATTGTAATTTGTATTTTATTGTAGAAATTATTGTAAATACGAATTCTCGTCAAAGAGACATCGAATTATATGTTCGTACTTTCGTTCGTACGTAATTATTATTTGGATTTTACAATTTCAAGTCGCTGAATTGAGGATAGTTTGATTCGTTTTACGACGGGAATTGAATCCTGGACAAATTCACGATTGATCATTGAGTTTACGGTAATCATTTCATGTAATTTTTTTGGACGATTCGGAGTCAAAAATTATCGTTTTTAATTTGATTGTAAATCTTGCAACAATTTGGAATTAATTCAAATGTCAACCAAGTATTACTCAACAGCCAAACAGACATTTGTTTAATGTGCGTAGGTGTTTTATAATGATACTGGTTAAAAAATGAGTAAATCGTACGATAATAAAAGCCTTAAAACGCGAAAAGTCCAAAGAGCACGCACGGGTCAAGATACAATGGACAGACGAAAATCTCAAAGGGACTTAAGATTAGGCTCTTGGTGTGTGTAACCACTTGGCCATGTACTCGAGTTTTTGACATTATTGAGCTGAGGTCAAATGAAAATCTCGTCTGTTTTAATCATTTAATGGTGAGCGGTTAAGAAAGCTTAAGATGTATGAATGAAACAATTGAAAAAAGAGCTTTATTTCGCAAGTGCGACGTTTTGTTTGAAAATCGAACGCAGCAATTAATTCCAATCACAATCGAGCCGAATAAAACTTCATTTCAAATTTGGAATTCTGTTTAAAAACATTTACTAATTATTGAACGCGCCTACTGTCCGGCCTCCATGCGATAATCAGCTTACCGCGTAAATCACACACCAATATCGCCTTGTTGCTTTTTAAAAAGAAGCCAAAATCGCGTGTACATTTTATCATGAGTATAATAAGTGGTCGTGTGTATGTTATATATTTTCGGCAGTGTGCGTTATGTAAAGAAAAAAGGGTGTTTTTGTCTATGTGCCAAATAAAAATGAGGGCGTAATGTCCGGTTGCATTGGCCGTTTATCGTTTCAGCCGCGGTGGGAAATGACGTAACTGAAAATTTTAATTTCGTATTGTTTTCATTTAAAAAGGTTTAATATGTTCCAATTTAAATTCGGTGAGCTTTTTTTTAGATTGAGTGAGCAAATCTATAATGAGGAATTATCATATTTTATAAATTAACTGTCCATTCTAACCCCACGCAAACGGAGGCGTAACACAAAATTACATAATTATCATACTTATTTATAAAGTATATTCTGATAAATTAATATTCTGTGCTGCACCTGCAAGGGCAGTCGGTAATTGCACGCAAAATGTCACTTAATTTTATAAACTTAGTTTTTATGTCGCTTTCATTTTTTCTGCTAAGATTTCAATCTCACCTGTCTTCCACAGAACACAAGCTGTACGTGTTTTGTGAAAATAATGATATTATTAACGTGTGACAACAGATTAATAATATCATTGCGTTCTAATTTCAAATATTTAGAAATCTCGAGGTTGTAGACATGATAGCATAGAATATACAAAAAGATATAAAGATTTTTATGGCCATTATCCATCCTTTAGTGTGCAGTCTATAAACAGCGATGTCCCCAATTAAGGCCAAAAACCCCAAAGGCAAATGACCTAATGTATAATAATGCAAACAAACAATGTTAAAAGTCAATCAATGCATCACCTGGCCTGGATTTAGATTTATCTTGAACAATGCACTGTTGAGAAATTTGAGTCGTATGCCACTAACTGTTAATGTCAATAATAAATGAATCATAGCGCTCAAAAGTCATTTCAACTTAAAGCAACTAATTGCCATACATATTACAAATAAACATAACGTTTAATGGATAAAGAAATCAAAAATATCATAATCGTTTAGCAAACATAAACCCAATTTAGACAAAAAAATAAGATAATTAAAATTCGAATTTAAACTTTTTTCGCAATGGCCGCCTGACATTCGAAATTTAAATGAAGTAGCTATCGCAATTAGTGCACACATATACGCCCACGCACACTGATGTAATCACACAGACGCGATACAAATAAAAATGTTGTGATCAAAAATGTGAGAAAGAATGACATGCACACATGCACGCCGATATGGCCAGCGTCAGCAAGCTATAATTACGTTTATTATTGCTAATAAGTGAATAAAGTTATAATTTGAATTTGAGTTTAGAACACCATTTCTACTGTTCGTAACCTCACTGAATAATTGAATTTAATACGGTAACTATAAAAATAAATTATTAACAAGATAATACAAAAACATATGTTTATGCACAGATTCCATATAATTTCTTAAATAATGGCAGCAAAAAGATTTTGATAGTGACATAAAGTTTCTAACCGTATTAATAAATGTATGCACGCCCACGAACCAGCGGCCATGAGCCAGATTTGTTGCAAAAATGCACGACGCGTTAATTTTCCCAATACCATCACAATAATTACATGCATCCTCGATAGATGGCGCAAGCCTTTTACCGAAAATAAAATTAACTAACACACGAAGATCATTATCGACTTACAAATGAGATTGACCTCATAAATTTTTCAAAGGTTCGCAAAATGTATTCGCCAAGCGAAACCTGTCGCGATCTCCAAATATGGCATGTATTAAAAACCTATCTTATCATGAAATTGCGACACGACACTGCAATTTGAAGTTAAAATTGCATCACATTCGTTCACCATCTATTAAAATTAATAATAATACCTGCAATTATCAATTAATGCGCAAAACGAAATCTCTGTTACCTTATGGAGGCTTTATATAATTATACGAGGCTTTTTCTGACATATATGTGTGTGTGTGTGTGGCTTTGAATCTCCATTGTACACAAATAAAAATCTAATTTCATGAAATACCGACATTCGTCTATGCTTCCAAAAAAAGCTCGTACCTGTGAAATAATTCGTCAGTGTCGGAGCTTTACGAGGAAATACTATAATAGCAACTTTAATAGCTTACATATATTTATACTCACGTATAAGGTACTACCATTTCTGGGAAAATGCTTGGCATTTTGACATTTTACATCCAAACAACAGTTGCAGAGTAATCTGCTGACCTCGTAGACTTTATGCTCTGCGCTGTAGGGCTGACTAAAACGGCAACTTTGCATAGTATTTAGTACCTACGTTGAGTATTTTAGCTGCAGCCCTGGGCTTGGCGGCGAGACAAAGGTCGGAACAACAGGTTCCTTACATCGCAAGGTTTACGCAACTATCGATTCATTATCGGTGAAATTTTGTTGAATATGTTTTATATTACGCGCGTGATATTTAATCAGACATTTTGATTACGTCATTTACGAAGACAGTTAAGAAACCTCTTTTGAAAAGTAACCCAAAATTGTATACTGTCAAAATTCTGCACGTATACATTTTCAATCGATTTCGACGGAAAATCATGTTCTCTGTGTTTTTTGCTGGCAGTTTTTTAAAATAAAAAATAAATTAATAATATAATTTTTTTACGTAAAATAGAAAATATTATATAAGTGCCCTTCCACCATGACGCGCTCATTGTCGATTTTTAATGCGTATTCGCGTCGTGAGCCTGCATTTTGGCAATAGAGCTAATGATAGCTAAATGTGGAATAGGCTTTCAGGCTATTCCTTCAAATTCTTATCAACATATTGCGTTGAAGAGCATTTCGTCATTTACTGAATCTTAATAGTTTGTTTCACTAAAATCCCTTTCGAAAGCCAGTACTTACACAATGTTTTATCACAATTAAAAGATATAGTTTCGTCATTAAATTAATTTTTGTAGCTGCACTCATCTTTAGACTGACTATCTAAAGTACAGTGTATGGTTAATTTTAACGTAGTACTTATTTAATTTATATCGGTATTGTCGGTTATGCAAATTAGAATTCAGTACATGCGTAGAACTAAGAATCATATTTCCGTGAAAGCAGCGGAATGTTGACGTGGCCAATCGGATTGCGAGTTAGCCACAGGCTAACGAAAACTTCACACATTGAGCCGGATCTCACAAACAATATACACTTAAAGTATTTGACCTAGATTTTAAGAGACGTAAGTGGGTCGGACAAACATGAATTGCAGGCTTAAACAAGACGAATTGAATTGAACAATATGGGAAAAGGTCGCGTTTAATTTTATCGTATCGCAAGTGTAAAGCTTGAGGTTATGAGGAAATAGAATGATAAGAATGGCTAATTAAATGTAACTGTTATTTACAAACTTGTATGTTAATAAGTGACATTGAATGCGTCAATTATAAATAATTAATAACGAATTCTGTATGTTAAATGTCGCTTTTATAATTCTTTATTGGTTAGCTGTGGATTCGTTTCATAATTGTACCGAAAAATATGGTATTCTTTTTATTATTAATGTATAGTTGCACAGTATAATGTTGTGTTCGTTACTATAATAGCCTAAATAACAAAAACGAATGCATTAAATAAGGAAGCAATTTAATAGGATGTCAAACAATCCTTCTCCATACTGTGTGAAACTGCAACGTGACCTCGATTGCGCATGTGTGCTCGTTAACACGCGATTAGTGTACTTGTGTGCGTGATCGATGCGTGATACACCAATACATGTAAATTGTATACAGGCTGTTACAAATTTTAGCGGTTATATTTTTCTGATGAATTGTTGTTTAAATTTTGAAATAATGGGAACATGGCACGATAAGTGGCCTGAACGGGTAATTTTTCTTTTTTATTTAAGCAATTTATAATCTTTAATTAATAACATTAACTTACATTACTTTATGATATGCGATACTCGGATTTTCTACCGATAAACATAGAAGACAAATCTACAAACCCCTAACATTTTTCTATGAATTATTGTTGACGGCTTCATATATAAACAAATCTATTTTCACTGAAATGCATACTTCAACAATCATTTTTTTTATTAGGCAGGTCAGGGCAGAGCAAATGAGCAGGCGGATCATTTAGAAAAGTTCTAATATAATAATATTATGTAGTATAATTTAATATAGTCATATCTAAATATAAGCAAGTTTACAATATGTATCAGTATATTCCGATTAAAAGTTTCAAAGGAAATAGAACAACCTGTATCCACAGCCTCCCCCACCCTCGATCAGATCGACTCATAATAAAATGTGGCTTTTTTATCAGTATTTACTTTTTTCTATATACTTTGCGATAAATAATGGCGCATTGCATATAATGTCGGCTTAATTTGTCTGTCAGAACATTATTTCGATGTTGTGAAATACTTTTGTATCGAAACCAGACGTTAGTATAACGATTCGTAGCTGTTGAAGAGAATATCAAGGCGCTCTTTGTGAACACAGCCCTTGTCTTTTGATGAGTTAGGGGTTTTTATAAAACTATCGTTCGTAAGTCGAACGTGTCGTAGTATTCTATGAAAAGAAATGTCAGAAGTAAAATTTACGAATAACTTCAAAGAAATGTAACTTTGGTAATTTGTAATTATACATTTCAGTATGTGTGCGTTTAATTTAAACTTTTCTTTCAATACGTGTCTTCGAGTGAATGTTTATATACTTCGGTGTATGATAAGTATATAAATTCAAGCTACGCTATATAAAAGTAGCTATTTAATATATTGATCTGATAAATGTGCAATTTAAACCGTATTCCTAAAACCTTAATCTGTCATTGTCAAATTGTGTTTACAAAACTTCTTGGCGTTTTTCCTAACGCTGTCGTAATTGTCAGTCATGCCATATAATTTATGCGTTTCTTCACACTGAACGTATATGTTCATTTATTGTTATGTGTAAAAGTAAAAAGTCTGGTAGATTTTCTTGTCTGTTGGTTATGAGCAAAAACAATAAACATTTGTCAAAAACAATAGACAACAGAGCATCGCTAGAATGAAATCAGGTACAACACTAGTGCGATGATGCCGCCATTATCCACTCATTGTATATTTATCCCGTTTGTGGGTAGATTTAACTATATTTGTTCTATTCACAAACCGCACCGCGACAATTTGGTGATCGGCCATCTTTGATTTTTAATGATCTGCTCGTGGTGAATCTATATTGTATTTTATTTAATAATTGTTCCCGATGATAGTGAGGTATTTGTAACATATTCGACTAACGTATATATAAGAATATGGATTCGGTAAATTTCTCTACATAAGTTCAAAAGTTCCAAATTCACCAAAATTCTCTTCTCCAGAATAGAAATCTTTCTTTTGGTGAACGCATCAATGTCGCTTCACATTAGCTTGATTCCTTCAGCATCGGTAATGTCAACGTTTGCTTTATAATTTCCAAGGTATGTGGACTCAGAAGAATAGAATAATAAAACTAATAACATTACAAATTTTATTATTTATTTAAGCAGTAGTGGCTTAGGTTAATCGTGTTTTAAATCAATCCGGTCTACGCCTCAATGGATTTTCCTAACTATGCGCTATCAACTCATGCTCATACATAGATATATAGACGTCGTATATCACAGATGATTAACACCAGGCATGTTTGGTTGTAAAGAATCTGTCCTCGCATTTATAACAAGTAATATATATTAGCTAATAAAGCGAGCATGCAAATCTATATTTGTTTAGCCGTGTGCTTTGAATAACCGTGCTTTTAATGCACAAACCAATTCGTACACAAATAAATCCACAGAGTGCGCAAAATTTGAATAAAAAACAAATGAAAAAATCAACTCTCACCAGTGTTTAAACGCAATAGAAATAGTCATGTGATAGCCCACTTTCACTGAAGCTCACAAACGCAAATAAAGATTGGAAAAACTCGACTATTCCACCGCTTTCAGGCTCTATTGATTTTTTTTTATTTCATACGCGTTTAGCGGCGAGGCATTTTGTCGATTTCAACAGGTTTTGGTACACGTGCTCGTTATTTTTGCTGACACTGTTCTGATTCATAATGTCAAGTACACTTCGCCTAAAATGTGGCTTAGCTAAGTGCGTCTAGATTTATATTTTCTATTTTAAATAATTCCGTATCGAACTACATACTTCACGGCATGAGACGATTGAAGAATTGTTTTTTAAAATGATTAATAGATTAATTATGAGACGCAGGACTCTAACAGTTGCTTCTGGTTTATAAAAAGCACAAAGATAAAAAGATAATTAAAATGTTTGTGCATACATAATAACATGTAAAGCCTATAGCTATATTTCTTAGTTCGCGTATTTAATGTTGTCCAAGATGAGCCGGGCCTCTGTGAGCCATCAAAATTTACCGCTCGCACAAGCTGCGCATAAAAAATTATAGCCAGCGCGTGTAAAATAAAACTAACTGAGGAATCGAATCCATAAACCGAAATCACAATCCTAATCTTAAAAAAATACTTAAACAGATCTATAAAAGGGGAGCATCGCCCCCCGACATCTGCATACACTAAACGAATAGCACACTTCCACAAATAAGCAATAAAGTACGGCAGTAATATAAAACTAAGAAACATCAACATCTTACCCCCTCCCGCCTCCCCCCGCGGGGGGGAAAATTACCCCCCTGAACTTACTAAAATACTAAAAACGGAGATACGAGGGGGAAGCCCCCACGTTTTCTTATGCAAGACGCTTATATTTTAACCTAAATGTTGGAGGCTGTGTTTGAATTATGCGATTTTTGTTTCTAGTTATTTTAATGTGATTTACGATTATCATATATTGTAGCTTTCTAGATTTTTGTCATTGCTGTTTTACCACTTTGTATAGAATCGAATTTATCATCTTCGAGTATGCAGTTCAATTGGTTTTAAATCAGTAATTGCATAAATTAATATCTGATTAAACAACACAAAATCATCCCGACAAAATATACACATTTTGGAAAAATAGAAAATACATTTCCTTCTAGCCATTTTATTTAGTGTTCCGATGTTTTTCGCTGTTTGATTTCATTTCTATTCAAGTCTTATAAAGATCGGATAAATTATGATTCATTAACTATCAAACCGACTTCTATTGAATATAGATACTTGAAGTTTATTAATTAATTATAATTTCACGTTGAATATTAAATCGGATAATAAACGATGGAAACTGCGCGAGATTCTTATTATTTGATTAGTTGGATATAACGACGGGCTACTTAATACTTACTTAATATTTTAATTACCTGAGACCTTTTATTTTATGGAGCGTTTTGAATTGAAGATATCGGGAAAATGCAAGAGACCTCTCATGTAAAAAACATTTTCATTTCCAAGCCTCAAGTGGAAAATTATGGCCGATTTGCTTATTTGTTTGAGTCGCTTTTCTATACCGCAAATAGTATTTTTTAAATGGTTAAATTCTATCGTTGATAATTCGATTAATTAAATTTTGTTAGATGTCAACGTTAAAATGAAAACGCCTATACTGTTTACAATTCTCCACAATATATATTACTAACACGAGCTTAATAAGAAACGAGAGCTTTTAAACTAATTTCTCATACGTGAAACATCCATTAATCTCAAGTCAAACATCAAAAAGTCTAATCAAAACAGGCACCCCTCAATATTCTTAGTAGAATAATCAATTCCTCAAAGAAAGAAACAGTCTCCGTATATTGATAAATGAGCTCTCCCTTCATATTTCCGCTTCCCCCCCTCGGGTGTTTTAAACCCCCCGGGGGTGTCTTAGAACGAAGATAGTGCCAGGGTTGGGCTAATGAACTTTCGTCTTAGATGCTTCCAACGACATTAATATCGGTATGTTACAATTTTTCGAGTATTTTTTTTGAATATTTAAAAATTTCGATTATATTTAAACATGAAGGAATTTTGACTTGTGCCTGATATACGCAGACCTGTGTCAATTACTTTTTCATGCATCACAACAAAATTGTGAAAATGTTTCAATGTTTCCGACTTTGTAAGCTTACTAGATCAATTAATATTGATATGTATTATAAAACAATTTATTTAAACAACCACGTTTATGTTCTATACGTATTAATGTGTGTACTAATTGCGTAATCATTTATTTCATAAGTTGCATTCGTAAAAATTTAACAAGGTTACCACCCACCAAGCTCCCAATTATAAACCTTCATATTGCAATAAAATGCACAAAGTCATTGAAATAATTGGAACTTATATTAAATTAGATATTTATTGTTCATTTTGTAGCAGCCCTGCAACGGCCTACGAAGCTACGGGCTACGTCGTAGGCGCTAGTGCACCCCTCTTTACAACTTTTTAGTAAGAGCCGCGCGAAATGAGCGGATCAGGCATAAGTAGCTTCACTCATCTTTTTTTAATTATACAAATTAAACTATACAAAAAGTTATGTTAAAAGCTTTCAAATATGGTATAAAATGATTCCCTTCTTATTAATGTTAGTGAGGTAAGAACGTAATAACACAATTAATAAATGGAACTTACAAATAATAGCGCATCAAAAAACCATGATTTTTACCATTTGTTTAAACATTCTCAAGCAAAACCATAAAATTTTTAAATTACAATAAAATGGTACATAATTGACAACCACAATATTCATCGATGCCAAAATAATCAAATGTTTAAAGAATTATAAATTCAATGTGACTTTTTGCTAGGAATCGAACCTGTATTGTCCTTACCATAACTCACTTAACCGCGGGGAGCGCGACTCGCTCTTATTTTAAACAACTACCGCTCTATAATACATCCCGTTTCGCGACTAAATATCAGCGAATGTAGCGGAGAAGTGCAACCGACGAATCATGATACTTGAAGACTACAAAAAGACCACTTTATTAATCTGTAATAAATTTGAGACCTTATAAAATATTCACCTGGTTTGAATATAAGTTTAAGTATAATATATCTCTTTATATGTGTTCGAAGGAAACGATTCAACATTAACTTTCAATTAAACAACTAAGAACAAATACTACATGCATTATTATTTACTTTATTTATGATCTGTATATGTGTACTATTTACTACCATAGTATATAGACAAAATTAATAATAAGATTTTACATCTAACATGAGATTGAGTCTGATTGGATACAAACTTAGACGAGAATTCGAAGTATATTCATAATGAACACAGTAAAGTATCAAAGTATACGAATCGTTATACTTCCGCGTGCCGTATTTACAAGTATTGTAAGTATAGAATTATATATTTTATAACACCCCTTACCCCCCGCGCAAACTAAGTCTTTGCGCATCTTTCTATCCCCACCTTTTTGCCTTCTTTTAAAACCACCCATCGTATGAACCCCTTTCTCCTTATTCGACTAATTTCGGGGTACAACTTGAGAATTATTTCTTTAGAGCCATGGCTGAACAAAATTAAACCCTAACAGTAGACACTTAAGTCCAATTCTAATTAAACCACTCGCACAGTCTTGGCACTGTATCTTTTCACTTCGAAAACTAATTCAGTATTAGAAAATGGAAATAAGTACGTAGGAGAGACAGATGAATTTCAATCCTAAATGAGAGGGATAGAGTTTCATTTGCCTTGAGGCATATTGGAAAATTAGAACCGTTTCGTCAAAAATATGAAATTAAAATCTTCATACTTGCGAAAGAAGTTTTAGCATCTTTGTTTTAGAGTGAGATGGTTGTGCATTAGTCTCGCTCTAGAGGGGCCAAGGGGGGTAAGAGATGGGTAGTTTGAAGTAAAAAGCCTCGGTTCCTTGATCAATGCGCGGCGCATTCCGAATTAATCATAACCGAGTATTTTCGGTCTATTCGAGGGTGTTTAGGGGGCGCGGGCCGAATCGTATTCTTAATGAAAATACGACTCTTCCTGTTTACATTTTGTTATAAATTGTTGTCTTTCTATGCTGGCAATCTCGTTATAATTGCGATGTTTTATATATGGCAACGGCCGTCTTATAACATATCAACAAAAGTATAAAATAACAATCACATAACTGATTTAGATTTGTAAATAGATATATGGGAATCAAATTTATATACAGAAATAAACTAAATCGTAATTTACTGCATGTCTCTGAGAAAACCTGCGACCAAATCTCAACACATATCACCGACAGCAATGTTGATTTATTGCAATAACAACAACAAAATCATAAATTATTATAATTTCACATACTACAATTACTCATATTAAATATCTCAACCTCATAAACAACAAAGCTTAAAAGAAAAGCCTTTCTGAAATCCATTCACTAGTATAATCCATAGTCCTCAAAGCGAACCGCTGACCCTTATAATGTATTTGGCAGCGACTAGCTTGCGCCTTACACGAATGTTACAGCAATTTTTGTATTGCACAACTTAATTGCTTCTAAAAAACATAAGGCGCTAAATTTGTTACTCGTTGGTCATGCATTGAATTACGTTCACCGTTTATTGTTAGTGAGCGTTTGTTTCACCTTCAAGATTTTGTTGATTAAGAGTTAATTACCATAATCAAAATTTCAGAACCGATATGAAGTCACATTAATTCAGTATGAAAATATTGCACTTAACTTACTCCTGGATCGATTCTCAAAAATAATTGATTTACATTATAGGCACAGGCCTATTTTAATATTTTAATTAAATGTCATATAGGGGAATGAATACATTTACAAATCCTAATTTAATTTAGTATACACCTTTAGAGAAAACTAAAAACCTGAATACACTTTGCGCACGTACAATTAGTGCATGTACTTCATAACACGACACAGTAATAATAATAACACATTTAAGTCAATCAGCATTAGTTTAACCAAATTTTATATACATATATAAATTTAAATTTTAATCTAATTTAGTATTATTACCTATATACTAAATATGACGATTTTATTTTTCCCTTGAATAAAATCTCGAGCAATGGGCGAAAATTTTTCCTCTTAAAATATTAATTGTAATTTGAACTAATATATTTTGAAATGTAGTTCAAGTGTACTTCAGTGTTTGTAATTAGTAACGGAAATCATTTGAGTACGTAGGTAGGCAATTAGTGGAGGGCGTGAAATCACAAGCATCACTCGATTCGTTTTTGAACTAAATTTTAAATTAGATTTTTATATTTTGCATATTTTGCAACTTAGTGGCCTTTATATGTACTCCGGCGCCTGACGTCTACGTTTCTTGCTATCATACTATAGTACAAACTTACGAACAAATTGACTAGCTATTACTCGCTTCCTTGCTTGTATTTCCTCATACTTATACTTTTTTATTATCGCTTTAAGTGAGACTGCCAAATAATAAAAAAGCGAGACACTAGATATATCTCTTCTTGCAATGTATAACACTATTAAAAAATAAAGGTCTATGCTTCCATTTTACATAAATGTACATATAAGGTATATAGTATAAAGTCTTAAATACTTAACCATACTTAGGATGCTGGTTAGTACAACTAGTGACTAGATTAAATTACTGAATATAATATATAAAATAAATATATTAATAAACTTAAAATATTCAAGGATTAAAAAACTACGATGGCTAAGCAACTCAGTATGAATAAAAATTTGAATTGAAATCGTGGTTATAAAATTGTCACCAATTACATGTTTTTGAAGACTTCTAAAATGAATTCACGTTTAGCTATTCAGCGGAGCTATTGAAGCTTTAAAAATGTTTTCAACGAGTGTGAATGTAGTTTTCGTGATTTTTTTGACAAAACACTTTTTTCTAAAAGAGGCTTTCAATAACGCGCTTTTCAAATGACGCTTTTTGGTTTTGCATTTCGATTTTATCTACATGCTTTGTATAATTAATTAATAATAAACGTTTTGCTGTAATTATTTAATGTACTCAATAATTATACGCTCATATTAAAATTCCAGCAACATAACCCTTCGTATAACTAACTTCTAAACACGACCCTCGTCGGGCTCAAACGACCCCGAAATGAAAAAAACGAAATAAAAGCCCAAAGTATTCTCATAATCTAACCCGCGGCGTCACAGCCTCCCAAAAACCCGGTACCTACCTACTCGTATATTCATTTCCGTTCCGTTAATACCGCATACTTTTAACTGTCTAACTAGGTGGGTGGGGGTCCCCCCTACCCCCCCGTCACTACTTACACGCGGTAGGCGCAACTTTTATAATACGTACTCGGGTGCTTTTTAACGAACCCCCCGCGAGGGGTCGCCACCTGCCACGCATACCGAAAAATACGCAAAATAGGAGGTGTGGGGTATATTGTGCCCCCGGTTAGAAGTACCCGTATTTTGCGTATTTTTAAATTATTCTCTACATGCGAGTTGAGATGTTTAGTTCGAGTCCTCGCTGCCTGAATTCTAATGTTCCTGGCTTTTTCATTTATTTTTCGCTTCTGTTTTTTTGATTTAAATTATTGCGTGCTCTCTTCTATCTGTATTATATTCCGTAGTTTATGGTTTTTTGAATGCGGCGAAAGTAATTATTTTAGTTTGGAGTTTTATAAACATGTTTTGCTATAGTGTTTTATTTTTCCCATTTGCATATATAAGATAATGCTTTATAAACGTTATATACCTTTTTTGTAACAAATCACGCTAAGTAATAGTTATTACCTAATTGGATACTTTTAGTATTATTAAATATATTTTTAAAGCTTTAAAAATTTACAAAAATTATAAGGATCCGTTAAAAAGTAGAACTATCTCACGCAAAACAAAAACAACTTCGGAAAACAGAAAAGACTCCAGTCAACTAGTGTCAGACACAACAAGTATTTCCCTCGCAGGCAGACGTCAAAGAACATAATGACATATGCCTTGTTACCCCCTACCCTATGTGATGTCAGACTGACACAATTCACACGTTTGAGTTCTTATAGTTCCCGCCAACTTTTAAACGTGGAACACTTTGAGAAAAATTTGATAATGCTCTGTGGTTTACATTATAATCTGTAATACAAACGTTATGAGAAATTGATAACAAAATTTCAGAGATCTTTTTACTCTTAATAGAAATGAAATAAATATTAGTTCTTATTACGGGTTAACTAAAATTATATGTGAATTTTTATTGAAAACGTAAAATATTTTAAAACACATTCTACATTTGAGTAATTCCCAAAAATAACTACAAACTTTATCGTGCTAAAACTGAATGTGCGTAATAGTTTTGTGTGAATAACAATAGATCGGGATAATACCTGCATAGTTAAGCCATGTGGCTTGACTAAATTTTACGCTAGAGCAATATGGTTTGATCGAAAAATAAAATATTTATTTCTATTTTGGAACATGCGGATGTGAGGACAAAAACCATAAAGGTATGTTATCTATAGGATAATATACATAGATACATATTTATTATACTAATTTCGACATTATTATTTACATTACAGCATTATAGTCTTTAAGTAGATTTTTTAGACACTGAGAATTCTTTGAAGGGCTTATTAATACGTTATTTAAAATTTATATACTGCAATATAAATATTCCGTTGTAATTTACATTTCATTAATATTCACACATTATTGTAATCTTATAAATGTAATAAAACAAAGATACAATTATATCGCTCATAAATGCACAATAATTAATGAACCGGCAAATAGGCTAATGAATACAATATACTATTAAACGTTCTAAAAACTATTATAATAACGAAAATACGTAAATGTCGAAAATGACAAAAGGGATGATAATGACAAAATTCCCGAGAAAAATCTAATTCACGCACGCGGTAGGGTGGCAACTCCCACACACACAATTTTTGATCAATACTTAAAAATTAACCAAGCCTCCCCTTAGTTTTTAAATGATTCTGCGCATGTCATGATTTTTAATCAACCACCCTGTGACGCCTACATTCCTATATATTTGTATATGTTAAATGATGTTAATATACAATCGTTTTTTACATATGTTTCGATATTGGTTTTTTGCGAGGGTGGGCATAATTATCTGTTCGTAGGTAGGTGCTCATTTCGCTGGTTTCCTTTTAATGTTGAGGATAATTAAACTTAAAACTTATATGAATATGGCTTCATGTGTTCGCATTGTTATTGCCCTGATTTGAATTTTATCGGAGTACAAGGCTGTTGTGAATGAGAGATCAATTAGAAAGCTGAATTAAAACATAATAATCTTTTGAAAAACATAGTATTTATTAACAGTTAAATATTATTCTTTATATAAAACATATTCATAGCTATGAACTGTTTACATTTTCAGTTCAGTCACCTTAATTGTAAGAAGTGAACCACTAATGGGACCTAATAATGTATTTTGTTCATAATTTAAAAACGAATAAATTTTACGAATCAATAATTTAACCGTAAAACATCAGTTACTGTGTAATTAATCCAAACTCTAAAATTTTTTAGTTTTTAATATTTAACTAGCACAATACAATTATACAACAAAAATTATCTTTTATAGGAAAATATATAACACTCGCGCGATTATAGATTATTTTAAAGGATCTATTGAGTCTATAGTTCTGAAAAACGCGTTCCTTCGTAAAATATAAATAACCTTTTCTTATCATTTAGTATTTTTTAATTAATAAAAACAGGAAGGATCTATCTTCCCATTGTTCCCTTATTTTTACTTCGATCCTTTCGTAGTAAACAAAAAGTACTAACAAAATTGTGGTTATTCTGTACTTATTTGTTAAAAACATTTAACACTAACATGAACATAGAAATCTAAATTTTAATTATTAATGTACAATCTCTCCATGCTAGCCAGGAAAATTGAAAAGCTGCTGTAAACGTCTTTCATGTGAGAGAGACGTAAAACTGTGACAAGACAGGATAACTTACAGTGAAATCCTTGACCGGCTTCACTGACCCAATTATAAAATTAAAAAGGAAATTGTGGCTGTATCGCGATCAGCAAATAAGAATAGCAATTCCTTTGTATTTTCAATTCAAATTCAAAATTCAAGTGTACTCCAACTTCAGTCAAAATTCAAAGACAAGAGTTGAGTATAGGGGAGTAATAATTGTTGATTTTTGGTTTAATGAGTAATAGTTCAATTACTTCATGACGGGTCAAATTTACACGTTATTTACATTATTGTTTATCATTTTAAAATAGCTTTTATTTCCATTATTAAATGTAATATTTATTTATTCATAAAACAGATTATCGTAGCCTTTAGAGAAAATAAAACTGAAGTTTAATCAAATTTGGATACGAATATCAAGTGTTAACCAGAGAGATAAAGAAATCTTTTGATAATACGTATTCCTTTATTTTTTTTTTTTTTTGTAAAAAAGCTTAATATATATGTCAAATTTTATAACGCAATACCTATTCAGACTCTGGAATTGTTCTTAAAAAATAACGTGCTTTATAACTATTAAACCAAAAGTATAAAAACTATTTTATACAACGTATTTTATATGATTCTCGTAAAAGTACCGAAAAACGATAGGATATACTTCATAATTATTGCAGAGATATTTTCTAACCCTCATCCGAACTCCCCTAAACTTACACGTAGCTATACGTATAAAACAGCTTTTGATTTTGGAGCTCCACTCACACTATGAAAATTTTTTAATCGATTCTCTATTTAGAATATGACATTTACCAAATAACGTTCAAACATTCCTTATTTGGCTACGTATGACTATGAAATGTAATGCCAGCGTAGCCAGATTATGGTAAATAAATTATGTATAACAAATATAAAATAAATAACTAAATATATCGAAAATATTCTTGTTATTTCTGATATATCTTTGTATAATTTTGGAGTCAACCTTGAAGTTGGAATAACAGATACAATTGCAGTAAAATAAAAATAGGAAAAACATCAACCCTCTAATAAATAATTCAAAAACTAGAGAAGCGATGTATCAAAATAATCACTCAGTTACAAAGAAAATATTTATCATCTCGTAGGCGTGCTACGGAGTACTACGAGCTACGGTTTCGTCAAGTTGTAAGAAAGGAATGTTCGCGGATCATTTGCTATAGATACTACTAGAAGCTACTTTCATACCAAGGTGAATAACCCGCAACTTTAGTGTATAATTGTGGGTCAAAAAATGTATGTAATAAGTAAGATAAAATATATTTTAAACTTAAAGCGAAATCACTATGTTTTAATTTGTACCACTTATGTAATTGGGTTAAATATAAACACAAGTCTTTCTATGGGAAAACCTTTAAAAACCAATATATTTTCCAAGTTTTTGGAAAAAATATTGAGAAAATCGATGTCCAAATTCTTGCCCTTATTAAAACATCACACATAACCTGCTGTAGATTCATGAGATGTTATGGAAAAAAATGCTCAAATTGAAGTTTCGATGCAAAAAAACATATTTTTCAACCGCCTAAGTAGCTGAGAGTGTTCGTATCTTTTCATAAAAAGTTATCAAGTCCACAATAGAACAAAGATCATTATTGAAAATTTTAATTAGCACATACATGCAGGTTATTAACATGAGTCGTGTGTTTTTTGTTTTTCACATAAAATTACTGAGCGTTCTTGAACATCGGTAAAATAGCGTAAACAGAGTGCACTCAGCCGAATAGAACAATGACAAAGGCACACAGTGGCAGAAAAATAAAAAATTTAATAATTACAAAACACCGCATAGTTGGAAGCGGGATAATGTTGGAAAAAAAACCTGTATCGCGCTTTGTGGGGGGCGCCCCCCTACCACCGCGAAATTTTTCGGCCCCCGCCGCTTTCGTTTAGCGAGATTCGATCCCGCAATCAGGGGGGTGGGAGGGCATTTTTTGGCCCCCCCGCAACCTCATACCCCTCCCTCGTAAATTGAAGCATATAATTTTTATTACGGAGCTGTCGTGTGATCTCATTCCACTTGTCAAAATACGATACACAGCTTCGATTTTTCCGTAGCAATTAGTTTATTGTAATTAGTCATGCAATTTTATCGCCTGTTATATTTCGTGTTCCATACATTAAATTACTAAAAATTGCATATGCATACATATCTTCTGAATCTTCTAACTCGTTAATTAATCATTGGCGCAATTAGAATTGTCGCTAGTAACATTAAAACACTAATAGATAAACTAGACGCATTTAAAAATATAAAAATTGTTTAAAAACCTTTAAGTCTAAAAATAGTAAATAATACTGAATAGTATGCAAGTATAAATAGGTGCGTTTCTTGTGCGTTACGGAGCGTAGCCTAAAAACTTTAATAAAAAATATTGTATTAAATGATAAGTATTCTATATATATTTACTTTTTTATAATTTTATAACATATTAGAATTAACTTAAAACTTCTCTTTAAATTGTTAAAAATAGTATTCAATTAAATGTTTTCATATTTACTCATGTATAACCGATTATATCCACATAAAATATTCTGATTACAAACGTAGCATTTATATTTACTTCTACAACAAATAATGTATTGTTAGGGTTAATCTCAACCCTCCATATTCTTCATTAATAAGGACAATTTGAAAATTTAGCCTTTGTTTTATAAGTCATAGCCACTTCGCAACGAAAAAGGAAGACTAAGTTGTATAATCGATTATACAATAGATTGAAAAGAGTCAATTAAATGAGACAGGAAGATGCTTCAGACAGCTGGCACTATGCCACGTCTTGCCTCGACAACTTCATACTCAAATTATTTACTTAAACACTAATCGATATGTTGCTCTTACAGCTTCTGCTATTCAAATATCATTTGGATGGGATTAGTTTACCACTATCTAAAGTCACCAATGCATTTGCGAACTTCCATGAAGACAGCGGTTATACTTTGCAGTCAACCGTCTGTTTGTCGTTTGTTCTATAAATAATATATTTATACTTCAAACCCGTGTTGTTTTTTTGTTATAATAACCCGATAAATATAAGAAAAAGCTGTACCCAACACTGGGGAGCATACATTTCATAGGATAAAAGTTCAGCGTAAAATAAACAGTGAATGAATGCATTAGGATATTGCAATCAAAGCTAAATAAATCCATTGAATTGAAATAATCCAAAACAAGTGTTTTTTACATAAAACAAACACGTAAAAAATTAATTCAGTCAAAACAAAATCAAAAGTATGTCAGCTATGAATGCGAGTTAGCTTTAAAACGCGTTTCAATAAAGTGAATACGCTCCCAACAAAACCACTGGCCTTTCACTTTCCACGCAAAAAACTCGTATAAATCTGTTAGTTTTTTTTTTAGATACCGATAAAAAAATGCCGCGCGGACGCCTAAAAAATATTTTCCCATTCATTTGTGTGCACCAAAAAAACTGCCAAAATTCTCCACTCTCGCTTTCACGTCGCTCAAATAAAAATGTTCCGTTAAAATCTATTTCGGCGTACGTTGGAGTACGAATTTTCAAGGTTATTCGTACACCTTTTACAGGCCACAAGGCTTTATACACTGTTTATATTTTAGCTAACAAGACCACACTTTTCATTGATGCACTTACACATTTCCGCCGCAAAATAGAATTGATTCTTGTAAAAATGGCACATAAAATTGGTAGAAATGTGTCTTTGCGTACCAGAAAAGATATATTCACCATTCAATCTCCACATTTGATAAACTTTGTAATGGGACAAATATTATTCTCGTTCTTAAGGTTCTTCTCTGAATGAGAGTGATTCATTTTTTACATATCATTCATTTAGCATTCGGTCATGCATTCCAACACTGCTGGTAGATGCATCTTAATTCTACTAATACTAGTCTTTGTAAAACTCGCGTATACAATTGCAGGTGACCAATATTGGAATACCCTAAAATTTATGAATGAATTACAAGTGTTAATTTAATTATTTGTTGATTTAATGGATTTCAGGATTTGCTTTTTTTATTAATAACTATTACGTCAAAGGTTTTTTGAATTGTATTTATAAACCTAATTTCTGTAGAAATTTCTCATATTTCATGTGTAGGTTTTATTATTATGTTTCGCATCTGATGAGTATATTTTTCTATCATACTTTAGTTTCTTTCAAAAGTTATAGAAAGTATATATAATTTTATTTCAATACAGATTACTAATAGCTTAGACAAACACAGAAAAAAACTGTATTTAAATAATTAGAACGTATGAACGATTTTCAAGTAAATTACGAGAAAAATTGTAAAGAAAAAATCTTTCTTCAAAGCAAGGTAGAACACCTACTTTTAACAATAAACTATGCGTTTGAAATAAACAACCAGCTTTTTTTGTTTTGCCTTTGAAGAGAAGCTTGTCTATGGGGTTAGTAAAAGCCTTGTGACCCCAGAGCTGGTGCTTTCCTCATCGTATATGCATCGCTATAAAGCGCGGAGATACTAGCTTTTAAAAGAATAGGTGAATTAGATTTATTATAAGTTGAGGAATAAAAATATTTTGTACGTGCAACACCATGTAAAAGGCGTAAATATAATTTATTTTATTAATATGGTATTGTCATGTGTATAACAAGTGTGTAAAATAATATTGTTCTATTGACATAACTATAACTCATTAAAAAAACACTTTATTTGAGATAATGTATTTTTGCAAAATTTTAATTTATTTTAAATATATTTTACATTATTTAAAATGTTTCCGACGTTTCGCGTACTTTACAGTGTGCGTGGTCACGGTAGACTGAAGAGAAAAGGTGTTGATTGTCAAAATAAATTTCACCTGTCTTAAATCCGTTAATAAAGTGTTTTTCTTTAAGTATGTAAAATACTCGTAGTGTTTGATTGCCTTGTGTACTCGATATACGCGAGTATTTGTCCGCGTTTGAACAACCCCGTACACCGGAAGTGAGTAAGTTAAATAATCTCCCTCAAGACAATTTCCCATCTTATTTTCTTCCCCTTTCTTACGTGTCTTACAAAGTTATCAATACACACATTAACACGCGCTAGTGTGCGTGAATTATTTCAACATATGCAAATTTGTACCGCCTGGAAACTGTCATAGATTATGAATTAGAGATCCAGTGGATAGCAATTGCTAATTTAAATACGGTCTTCAATTTATGATATATATAACCAGTCTTTCTGAATAAGACCAATTCCATTCAACGTCTAAATGAATTCGCAATTAAAAAGTCATTTTTATCTATCCAAGAATAATATATAATGATAATATTATTCCTAATAAGCTAAAATTTTCTATTTTGTTAAATTAAGACATTTTTTTATAATCTACACAACATCTATCTGTTATAAAGCCACGCTTACGTAATATATAAACTATAGAATTTAATTTTAAAATAATTAAACATCGAAAATGCTCGTTCAAATAAACACTTTAACCAATAAGTCCTCTTTGGAACTATAAATATACTCTGTGTAAAAACTACCAAATAATTCAAATGTCATATCTACATAATTATCTTCACCTAGCAAAGTCTCCCAAAAAACGGAGCGGCGCAGTTGTAAAATTGTCTAACTACCCACCCTGCTCTCATTACAGCACATGAACGACGCAGGTGGCGCACGTGTCTTAAGATATACTCGCAGATCTTGAGATGAAAATGTACTGTGAAAACCAATTTCCCACACTGGAATCAAATTTTATGAACAGATTTCATTTTTCTTCTTTCATTCTTCTTAAGTGGCAATTTTGAAGTTATTACTGAAGTGATCAGGCCGTTTTTAAGACATTATTAGCATATTTAAAGTGTTAGTTATATAAAGAAAGAGCATATAGTCATCTTAAAAGCCAGCAACGCACTTGAGGCAGTGCCCTTAGCGGCGGTGTCACTATCATCAGCGGCGGTCTGCACGTTTTGCCCCGTGTTTTATAAAAAAAAACATAACGTAATGGTAATGTTATATTCTTACTTATGTATATATCAAAAGTAAAGATATTTTGTTTTAGTATTTAGCAAAGTTAGACCACGCGTTCAGATACCCTTCGTATTCTGGAGGATAGAATTTCCTTTAATAGAAAATTGATAAATCTTATAGATCATAAACAGTGCATTTCTTACATAACATTTAACCGCTCGTAAGGCAATATACCAATTACACTCTAAAACGTCGTCCAATATCGCAAGATGCATCCTTCTAACTCATCACCTCGTACAGCGGACGGAGCCCAGATCGCGATACTAAGCATGTTCATCTCTTTCTAGTTTTGAAAAACCGACCTCCCTCCCCCTCTCCTATCACCCCCCACGGCCCCTCCTGCCTCCCTAGCGCCTAATTCCTTACATATTTAAATTCTACTTTCAACGTACGTTTCAGTCCTTATATTGTCTCCATATAGATTTTCATATGGTTCCCGTGTTTCGTGTTTCAAAGATTTAGAATTTATTGAAGTACGAGATTAATTACTACAATAAACATTCGTTTTCGCGCTTTGAATTTTCCATTGATGTACGAGATATTAGTTGCAAATAGTTTCATTTTTAATACGGCATTAGAAATTTAACTTTTTAATGTAAACTTCTAAGAACATATATTGTCAACAAACAAGCATTTTTGAAATAACTCTAACTTGACGGCAATCATTGCAAGTAAAGATTTACTATTATTCTTGTTATTTGAACAATAAGGGGATAAATTTCATATTACACTACACACATATAGAAAATACAAAGATTATGTTATTGTGACAATACTTTGATGTCTGACGGATTCAATACCTTCTAATTGTTCAGTATAAATATGTTTTACGAACGATATCATTTTTCATTGAACTTCTCAAAACATAGGATTCCATAAGTGCATTTATTCCAAACACTTATTGGGTTCCAATGAATAATACGTCTTATAGTGACTTACAGACAGCAATTATAAGAAATAAAAATATAGTAGCTCTACGGGCAAACGTCCAAAGTCTGTAGTCGAAAAAACATTGAACGCTTAAACTCAACTCTTAATAACATTGCGTAATACAAATTGGCTGGTTTTTTTAATAAATCCACATTGGTAAAAATCTATCTCAAATTGTATAACGCAATAGAAATGATTCTATTTCTATTTCTCTTCCTTAAGGGCCGGCAACGCATCCATTGATGGGTGCTTATGGGCTGCGGCTGTTCCCGCTTGGGCCACCCGCAAGCTCGTTTGCTCCCTATTTTATAAAAAAAAAATAATCAATAATATCGCATAAGATCGAAACTACCACGAATATTTTTTTATTTTATTTTTTTTTCTCTTTCAAATAGGTGTTGCCTGGTAGAGATCGCTAATAGCGATAAGGCCGCCCTTCACACTCCATATATCTTTAATGTTAGTGCTTGTAAATTTCGTGTCTTGTCTCTTTTATTTGTGTGATAAAGTGTAAAATGAATAAATAAAAATAAATAAACAATAATTTGGACTAACACTTTTAGATACAAGTAATTATTAACTTAGCAAAACTCATTTACGCTTAATTATTTTAAATAGCTAAGGTCGTCATTTTCATAGCTTGTAACACCTGTGTTTGTAACTGGCAGCACGTGAAGAAAAATATGACATCAACACGTCATTATGACAATTGCGCTAGTTGACAAACGAGGAATGTGATCTGTGCGATTACTATGCACTTAGCTTAGCTTGAAACAAGCTGCTAAGTACCTGCCGTACAAGCCATCGCACTAATAATAAGTACATCAGGCGAGGGGTCGGCCCGCGGGGGCAGCAACCCGATCGCATAATAAATTCATTTGCTAGTTTTTCCAATAATTCAGCGATTGGTGGAAAAATGCCTGCTTTTCATATCGAATTGGCATCGTATTATCTCTTTTTGTCGTATGTACCGGTGTATCGTATTTTTTGGCTTTGTCTTTTATTCACGCTGATAATTACGTTCGACCATTATTCGTTGTATGAAAATGAGGTTCATATTTGTCGCGTGTACTTCTCTATTAGACATGAAAGGCAAATTCACCGGCTTCCGATAATAAATTGAATACGAATTCTTTCAAGTATCGATTGATGTTGATTGGAAAAAGAATTATGCAGTATTAGGCTTTCTTTAATAAAGAAATGATGTCTCATAATAAAATTGTGTGTAAAAATAACGAGCTATATTAATTATAGTATTTATGCAGAGAGATAATATAATGAAGAATCTAATTCGGCTAGGGTCGAAAATTTAGAATAGATTTTCACTTAAATAGTCTTAAATTTACGTCAATAAAGTAAATAATATCTTAAATATCAACAAAAGGTATAATAGAATCGTTAGAATATTTATGAAAGTAAAGAAAATTTGCAATATATTTGTTATTGGATAATATTTTTAAATTACGTAATAAGTAGCCTACTTATTTAAAATATTAATAAGGGCATGGTCATTGTTTCATATTATGTATATACTTTAGTCTTACTATAATTGATTTATAAGTTGTTTCTTTAACATATGAAATCTTTGAGAACATAATTATAAAATAAAAAAAATTTACATGAAATTTTGTACGTATCAATGGATCGATGTTTATAACTCTATCACGTAAAAACTACTTCATGGATTTTAATGAAAGTTTACAGCTTATTCATTAGAATAACACATAGGGTACCATTTATGTGTGAATTGTCCAAAATAACAAGTAGGAAAAAATCTACCATCTGCGAGCTATTCTCGCTGTCCAAACTGCTTGAGTTACATACATGTAATGTATGATGGAAATGTCTTAAATAGTGCAAAAAAGCCATCCAAAGTATATATCTAAATCTTATGTGTAAAATAATAAACCATAACTACATTAAATTTTGATAATATTTCAAAAGCCCACTTGTTAGTAAAAATTGATTCCCAAATTAAAAAAGATACTATTTCATTTTAAATATTTAATATAAAAAAAACTAATAATATAATATAAAAAAAACTAATAATAATATGTTATTTATATATAATGAAGTGCTTTACTAGCGTTACAGGAGCCGCAAGGACCATTATTTTTTATAAATAATTGAGCTCACCTGGTGTTTAGTGCTTCCGCCCATGGACAGTGTCGAAAGCTCGCGAGAGCGAGACACTATCTTTAGTGTCAATAATATATAACAAATATTTATCACTATATAATCACACATAAAGAAGTCTACTTTAAATATATGAAAGATAAATTTCTGAATAAAAATGCACGCAGGCGTTATAAAATATTTTCAAATTTAAACAAATAACTTATAGTTCTTGTTTAAATAAAGCTACAATAAGGCTATAATTTAAAACGTTTATCACATCCACATATGTTAAAACCATTTTATTCACAATCTAACAAAGAACAATGGATTTTTAAAGTAAAAAAACCAGAGACAGTCTCGGTAGGCTGATTCGACTCAACCTCTGGTCAGTATCAATCGAAATAGATCTATGTTTTAGTGTATATAAACTATTGGTGAGACTTCGCTGACGTCTGTTTGTCATCAGGCACGAACGACAAAATATCAATATATATTACAAACGTTTTTTTTTCTCCAAGATGGTCACCTATAATCAAGGGGATTTAAATATTATACCTAATATCTGTGAAACTTCTTTTCATCCCGTTACATTATTAATTTATTTTCATATTAATTTCAGATCTTCAAAGCGTAAACCTAGGTTCCAATCAACACTTTGGAAAATTTAATTGAAATTATAAGCATTTATAGATGAACTACTAACTAAATATAAAAATAAATAAAACAATGACTTAAATTAATACTTTTTAGCGCGTGTATCTTAAAAAATGATTAATTTTATACTCAAGTTTAATGAAGTCAACTGAAAAACATCATAGTCATAGTTAATTCGAAAATGTTTGATTAATTTTTTTGTGTCAAAAACTACGGTCAGAAAGAGCTGAAATAATATGTAAAATTTTACGCTGGCTGTCTTTTGTTATACTATTAAAGCACCTACACGAAATCTGTTTGTTAGCGGTTTCTCGAGGTTGCTTTTTGCATATTTCCCGCTTTCAACACAGCGACGCTGCTATTTTACTAGTTATAGAGTGGTCCAACGATATTAAAATGGGTAATTAGACGTTTGATCAGCTTTCAAAAAGTACGAGTGTCGATCTTATTTACATATTAAAAAATAATGTAGGGACACTGACGTGCGAAGTAACGAATGAATTTTCTCCAATGCTTGATAAGAATATAATAAACTGCATTTTTAACCAGAACTATACATGTATTAATAAACTATAACTCTTTGACTCTAACATATCCAATGATGTTCATTGGTGCTGCGTAAAGACTCTCTCCATCTTCTATCGCATTTATTACGGAGAGTGATCGAAGGAGCTGTTCCACAGCTGAATTCCATCATCGGACATCGAGGCAGAATACGAAACTTCATCCGTATCACCTCGATGTCCGCCGCTCCACAACTGAGAGCTTCAGAAGGCACTTTCTGCTGCGCACCACCGATATCTGCAACCAGCTGCTAAAAGATAAATAGAATAGAATACGACTTAGGGACCTTTAAGAAAAAGAGCGTATCTTAAAAGCGTACTGGTGAGGCCTCTGGCATTGCCCATGGCCGTGCCCATGGGTGGTCACCACTTGACATAAGGTGAGCCTCCTGCCTGTTTTCCCTGTGTTTTACAAAAATAAAATATTAAAAACTTTGGTGGGTGTGGAACTATTAACTCCATCTTTATTAATTTTTTAAATTCTGTATTATCTATAATAATAAAACACGTCAATGTCGATATTGCATCATGTTTTCCACATTTTAAAGGTCAAGCGAACTCTTAAGGAACTTATTTCTTCATGCAAGGCTGCCTCAGACTCTCCGGAAGGCAAGCAGACGCAAGGAATCTTAATTTTTCGCCATTTCCCTAAAGGGAGAGTTTATTAATTTACGTAAGGGTGCACTCACAAAGCTTTTCAAAATATGACGTAATGCAATTTTTATTTGTATATAATATTCCCTTGAACGTCGCACGGGCGTGAGCAGGTGGAATAATTTTCGCTAATTCTTTGTTCATTATTGTCAAAAGGTTTTTGTAAAAGAAAAAAATGATGAGTTATACTTTACATATAAAACCTATTTGGATTTATATTTTGTAGTGTTGCTATAAAGCAACGAAAGACCACAAGAGTGGTTGTAAAATATTAGTAAAGTCAGTTTAATATTTATAATTAGTTGTGTTTAAAATAAAATAGAATTCATCGTAGGATTCCTAATATTAATTTGCCATTTACATAGGTTTCATTGAATATTTTAGGCGTTTATAATTGGTGTACGTAAAGTAGATAGATTTCCGGCATTTGGACCATCAAAAATAAGTGAAAATTACCTCGCGCGTCTCCCATAAAATCTAATTTGCAAAATTAAGACATTGAAATGCAAACATCACGCAACAAAAGCGAATACGTTTATTCTAGAATTATTTAAATTGACTGGCCCGCTCCAAACATGTAATACAGAAAAAGCTAATTTTACAAAAAAAAAAACTATTGTGTACCACTTTATTGTTTTGCTAATCAAAAACAAACATGCCGTGACTATAGCTGGATTCATCGCAAATCATCGTCTATTGTTTCTACTAATAAAAACTTCTAATAAACATGCAACTAAGCCGGGCTTCCGGGCAAATAAAACATAAAAATATATCCTATTTTCATAGGGCCGGGGTGGCCCCCGCTCTGCGCAAAAACCCAAAAACATTGAAATGAGTAGCAGGGAGGCAGGGGGCGGTTGGTAATTCATTTTTAACATTAAGCTTGTGTGCGTTTTAAAGTACAGTCGACGACTTAATAAGCATATTAGTAGATCATTATGATTTTAGATAATTTTTTTTGTAATTAGTTGCGATTTACCAGCCTCGTACGAATGTAAAATTTTTGAATATACACAGTTTAGGTGTTAAAAACATCAATAATAGATGTAGTTTTTACTAAAACCTTGTGTAGGCTACGTTGAGCTTACGTAGACCATTCGTAGCTTCTACGACAGGCGCTTAATAGAATGAGAACTCATCTATTATAACAAAACTAATATTTTGATCTTTTAATTCGTCGATTATATTTCATACTTTAAGAAGGAATTACATTTTTTGTAACAAAAAGTATTGGCATTAAATAAATCAGTACTAATTCGATATAATGACTGTGATTGTACTCGAGTTAGCATTGTGCCCTACACACACTATCACATAGCGCGAACATAAAACGCAATTTTGTATTAGATTTAATTTGAGTCGCACACAGTGACACCCCCCCGTACCCCCCTAACTACACGCATGTGTGCGGAAGTACTTGGTACGCACAAATTGATTACGATCGCCGAAAAGAATTTGCATAGTAGGAGGTCGTATAGGTAATACGACCTCCTTTCACACGATTCTTCTTATTTTGAATTTCCGTCTGACAATGACTTCTTTGCTCTTTGACATGTTTACTTATTGGCGAGTAAAATAGATTGTACTATGCCTACGTTTAAAATAAGCCTGCCATTTTATTCATATAAAGTAAACAATTATTGAGCGCCTTTTCGATAATATTCCTTAATTACTTAATTAACATAGAAACTCTTTGCAACCTGAAGTAAAAAAAAGTTATCTGCGTTCGAATTTGGAACGGGCATGTGTTCTTGAAAGTTTGCAGTGCATGCGTGATAGTTGGGCCGACGTCGCGATCTTGCAGCAGTAGGCAGCGGCTTCGCGGACTGACTCCGCGCCGCCGAGTGAGCGCCCGATTTAAAAACTATACGAACGAACTCGCGCAGAGTCGTAATACCACCCCCCGCGTAATGATTTTTTGGCGATGAATTTATATTCGCGCGCGAGCGGTGCCACTTTTTCGACCCCCCTCTCACCCACCCCCCGCTCATTAACGCAACCCAGATATGCAATTCTGATCTTTGACGAGGAGGCTGTAGTGTCGGCGGGCGCCTCGCCGGGAGAGGTGGCCCGTTTTGTTTTTTCCCGCCCGGCTTCATTATTGATGGCATCGGGACGGTAATGCGGAAGCATGTGTGAACGTTTCATTACAAAAGGTGGACGCGGCTCGTGTTAATACTGCAGGCCGGCCGGACCCGACCGGACGGGTGAACGGTTAAAAAAAAAACATCAATTAATTTTTTTAGGCTTTTGTTTTCGCTAAATCGGGTTTAGTTCGGGAATAGCGCGCGGCAAAGTTGTCGGAAGTTTGCAGATCACGTGTGGAGTTGCGCGACAGACTTGATCCCATTGGACACCAACTTTCAAACTATTCGCTCGCGATATGTGTTATTTTTGAACGTTAAGTTTTCTTCTTACGGACGTTGTGACTTTGTTGTTGTTTGTACCTACGAATTAGCTTCGGCGGGTGTTTAAGGTGAGTTGTATATTATAATAAAATTATCTAAAAGTCGGCATTATGATGTTAATAAGTAGTGGACAGCGAAGGGTGTAGCTTAACTGCAGGATCGCCCAAGAGCTCGCCATAATACACCGCATAAATTACTATGCAATTTGGACCGTTGACCCATCGAAAATAACAATAATAGAAATATACCTAAGAATAGATTACTCTCAAGCTTTGCATACTTTCTCATGCACTCGATTCATTTCTGCAGCTGTCACAATTTGAATTTGGAATCTTCCGGAAATACGGAAATGAATATTCTCTAAGCGGATTTACATAACCGGAAGTGGATTTTAATTTTCGAAAATTCGTATATGCAACCTTTTTATTCGATAAAAGTTTTATACTACACATATTTTATTTTATGATCGATATTTTGTTATATTAAAAATTATGCAAAATTTGTCAATTAGTACAAAATCCTTCTAATATATACTTTCCTTCAAACTAATGTAACGTCTTCCTCTATAATTGCCAATGTGACCTGTTTCTACCCTTGCTAATTGTGAGGGCACGTGAGCGGAGTAGTTGCACGCGCGAGCCTGCAGCGTCGTCACCGTTGCACGACCCTAGCTATTGTGTCATAGACAGGTTTTCTATTCTCCCAAATTTGAGTTTCGAAACTAGTATTTATGAACATTTGGTAATTATTCTTCCATTTCGAATTTAGAACATAATTTTTAAAGAGCATACTTTTTTATTTCCATGAATTTAAAAATTTAATTTGGAACAATTTAATGGGTAATGGCAGTTTGTAATTAATCCTGCAATAATTATATATCAGGAACTTAACAAAATAGTTGAAAATTTTATAATACAAACAAAAATATAATTTTAAGGAGGAAGGTAAACTTAGTTTCTAAAAGGTCGAGATAAATGTGTATTCAGAAATGTGAATAAATTAAAATCATTTTTCAACTTAATAACGCGCTAGGGTCGCAACTTACTAAAACTTTTTCAGTTTGAATTTCGAACACTGAAAAATTCCCCATAGAGTATCATCGCTTATGACATTATAATCGCAGGGAAACAGAAAGCGGCGCCAAGCAAAAACAAAAATGCAGACATCGGATCGATACATCTACAGACTAGGCAAAAAGTAAAAACTCATTCCGGCCGTCTCCGTTCTAATCGCAGCCCTACGCACGCGCTTTAATTGCATCCCCCCCGGAAAAAAATACAGATTAGCATAGAACCTCACTAGATAGGGTTGCTCGAATTTTTTTATTATCTACAAAATTTCAAATATAGAATACCGATCTAACTTTCAAACGTTATAACGAATTAAAAAATGAAATAGTTAATTTGAAATTAATTGAAAATATATATATTTTACGTGCAATAATATGAGATAAGTCGTAAACCGAAAATTGATAAAAATATTTATATCGTCATTACTAATGTAATTTAAATGTGGAACTAAAATTTAAATATCGAATTTCGTCACCTGAAATGTCTTTGGGCAGCCCTGAACGCACCCCTTTACGCAAAAATCTCCCGCCGTTTTTCGCGGTGTTTTCGGCGCGCGGGGGGCATCGCCTGCGGCTTGCTTACGCGCTCATCAGTTAGTCGGCGCGGGCCGGCAAGCGAGTGGTGATCACTGCATCACACCACCAGTGTTGTGATGAAAATTATAAGTGAAGTGTTGTGTTTATGGTGAGTTTTTTTTTTTGATCATGTGACGTTTTATCTCAAGATAATAGTATTTGCGCAAAAATATGTTTCGGATAACCTTAACGAGGACAACGCGTGATGTACTTAGAATTTAGATAGTCACAAAAAAATTCGAATTGAGATTTGTGCTGGTCGATTTTTAAAACGCGGTTTCGTTTATTTTTTTCAACAAAAAGTTTTTATTTCTACATTATTAATAAAATACATATTTTATATACAAGTGTAAAAAAATGCAGTACCGGTTTGCTAATTTTAATAATTACAACATTACATAAGCTGTCGATAATTTTATCAGTGACATTGATGATTTTCAAATAGCTTCACGATTCTAACATTATCTGTATATAATGAGATTGGAAAGCCGAAAATTTACTACAAAATACAGAGATAGTTTATTAACTAACCTTTAACTTGAATATATTAAATAGATAAATTTTAACTTTAAAAAAGTTTTCAGTTGTTCGTTTTAAATAATATATATTTTGTTAATTATGAAAGCAGTATTAGTCCAATCGCAAATCCCCATGTGTTCGTAAGCTGAGCAATTCATATTTTTTTATATATGAATTATCCGAGGGAAAACGTAGTGACGTACTATAGAATATATAAGAACTAAAAATTTTAATATCACAAAGTCACATATCAAAATATATAAACCAAAACGTTCATAAAAATAACCTAAACCGAACTGTAATTTCAGCTCTCAATCTGAAATAAAAGTTTGAGCGCGAATTTAAAAAACTGAATAACCACTTTAAAAGTTCACGAGAGTGGTCAAAAATTCGAAATGAGTTCAAATTAAAAAAAAAATTGTAAAACAAAGTTTACAGTTTCGGTGGAATTGAAAATGGGGCAGCGACCCATCAGCCTCGTATGTTCGTATCCCTGTAGCTTTTCGCATACATGCCACACACAAACATTTCAGCTTAACTTTATCTCTATTAAAACGTAAAAACTATTAACGATTAATAAATATATAATTTGTACAGTGTTAATACAAATAACAAAATTGCTACAATAATGATCCCTTAATAAATAAGGGATTATAATTGATTAATATTGTTCATTCATTTGATTATAATCAATCTGTGCATTTCAAGAAGCTCAAATCATTCACGCGCCGCAATCTTTCAAAGCACTGAATATATATAATATATAAATATTATATAAATATATATTTATAATAAAATATTTTTATAAAATATTTATATTTATATATATAAATATAATTTATCTATCGAATTCAAAGACATATGTGTTTGCTCAAAATAAAGAACGATATAGAATATACTACTGCTTCTAACTATACTAAAGCATTCTTTTCAGACAGTTAGAAGCAGGATTTGAACTGCATATTCAGGGTCTATAACGATTTCCCTACGGTCTGAAACAAATATATAACTGTTTGTTTCGTATAATTACTTTTAAAAATACAATAATTTTAATTAGACATCGCGTGTAGACACTTTTGAAGGCGATTGCCCGCGCTATCAAACTAGACAGAGTCAACCAAACAGGATACTTCGGAAAAAAACATATCGTCAGTAATATAAATAATCGTTTTGTAATATTGATCCATGTATATTCGAGACATAAATTTATTTTTAGTTATTAGAAACCTGCATACGAATTGAAATTGTGTTTATTTTTAATATAAAAATATAATTACGTGATGTTCTGTGGAAAGGTCCCTTGAAGGTCCTTGAACGAGACGAAGTTTTAGCTTCAACTGTTTCAATTAAGATCCGTTTATTAAAGATATATAATAGAAATGCTATTGTTTGTTTCTGGCACTAAACCATAAAAATTCCAATGAATGTATTTTCCAATAGTATATGATGTTTATTTACGGAAATTGAACAAAACTCTCTGAGCGGAGGCCGCTCTGATAAGCCTTAATTAACAGACAGGCTAAAAATAATTTGTTTATAAGAAAGTTATTGCGCGACGAGGGTATAAATAATTGTAAAATCATAAGAATCGCACCGGTGGTCCATCTTTTGTTTCAATTCTGAGACAATTGCACAACTAAGGTGAATTGTTTGCAACACGCCAGCAATTTATATAAATGTACACCGATATTAAAAGCTATTTCAGTACCTTTACGTAGCCGTTGGAACAATTGTCACCTTGCAACAGCGCCTCGGTTCGATTCCCGGTATGGTCAAGTATATAAGTCTATCATTTAGTTTCATAGTTTAGTTAAGGAAAAACACTTTGTTAACGGATTAAGTTATGTATTTTTACAAAATTTAATTATATTACATTATTTTAAAATTTTCCGACGTTTCGCGTGCTTTACAGCGTGCGTGCTCACGGTAGATAAATAGTTCAGGTTCGGGCCAACCGAGTCAGTTCTACGTCTTCGAGCTTTCGTTTTGCATCTAACGGTGCGCGTGAGCAACGTTGCTTTCGGATTTCCATCAAGACAAGAGTTTTGTATGATCGTAACTATCTATAGCAAAAAGAACCTTTAAGTTTACGTATCGGAATCGAGGTTTCACAAGTCTTTAAACCTATACCCACCACTAGACATACGAGATGCCATTGTTTATTTGTATGACTCACTTTCTCAGTAAACACTGAATTAAACATAATAAGAACGATTACTCCGCGAGATGGCGACCTTATTTCTACAGTTATAAGAATTAAAATCGGCTGTTAGTGTGTGGCAATAGTTTTTGGAAATGAACAATTAAATCATTGTACATGCTTTTTTCATTCAATTGAACGTGTGCTTAGATGTTAAACTTTGCGACCTTAATAACTTATCATTCGGAACAAGGATATTGCCTAACTTCTAACTCTTTTTTTGTACCTGGAGGAGTCTAGTTACGGCCCCGCGGGGCGGCGCGAAAGCGCGGTGGGACTCGGCCTCTAAAGACCCTTATCCGAACTAAACCATCCAGGGCCACCGCCCCCATATGAGGTGTCCGGGTTCAAACACGAACATGTCGGGGAAACGAGGGCCTTAACACCCACCACGACAGCGGGAGTCGATGACCCTCTCTCCGTCTCTATGGTCATCCCCCCTGCTAACTACTAACCCAATCTAAGTCTAAACGATTTAATATTTAAAAATGAGTGAAGCAGTCATAAAAGGTCGCTCATTTGCCCTCCGCGTAATATATTATCTATTTTCCTGAAATTAATTATGCCGAATATATGACAAATGAGTCAGTATCCTATTGTTTATTGCATTTGATACCTAGTTGTACATACGATGTTTACGTGCGACATCCGCCTGTTACCGAATATTTAATCCCCAACAGATTCTATTCATTTGACTGTCAGTGACAAATTCCAATGCTTTGATTCTATGCCAATATTCCAATGGGTATGAACGGGACCCTATTGAGACTTGCCCGTAACGGTTTTGAAAAACTAATGTTTCACAGATTTATCCAGTATAGCAAATAAAATTGAAATCAATGCTCCATTAACGATACGAAATCTTGCTTCCTAGAATTCATAATGAGTTTATACTACGGCTACTGGACTCTCAAAAATTTCATATAAATAATACAATAGCTTATAAACTAGACATAAAAAAGTAAAATGATTTATAATTATCATCCAATGACATCCTTTATTAACCGTTTATCTGTTTAACGGAATTCGGGTGTCATATTATCTTATTTTGCGAACAAATTTAGCATAGTTCTATATCAAATTTCGTACAGAAATTAGCTTTCATAAGTGGCAATTTTTAAATAAATTAAACATTTTAGACAACGAATTTAATTACTTCTTTGACTTGATATATCTATGGTTCACAAACACTAGATATTTCAAAGAGACTCTCGCGATGTAAGCGATTCGTCCTAGTTCACGAATCCTCTTTCGACAATCAGTATTGGACGTGGAATACAATGCCTGGTACTGTTGCTGATGTGGTGGGTCCGCGGTACAACGTCTATCACCATATTACCTTCAATTATATTACTTTTTGGTTGTTACATTTAAATGAACTATGTTGCTCTGATGTTTATAAACAACTAATTTAGACTAGAAGTTGTCGTCGGCCATATTATTACTACTTTTTATGTTACAGCTAGCCGTGCTCCAGTTTTTTCTAATTCATAATCTAGTAATTCAGTACGCCTTATCATACATATTTTTATATTCGCAATCTCCCGTTTGATAAGTGGACCTGCCCTAGGTTAGTGTTGTGACGAATATCGATGAAATGATAACACGATAAGATTTGTTTTACGTTATACACGTTTGTCGCCATTAATAAAATACAGCTCCTTAATTAACAAACATGTTTATCTCTCTTATGATATATTGTCACGTCCATAAATGTATAAACGTGACAAAATATTGAGGTTGCATACCGCAGAGGTTAAATAAAATTAGTGTTTAATGTTTATTGCGTTTCATTCATCAAGTTTCGATTACCGATTCCATACAATGATTGCAAGGACTATTATACAACGTTGTTAGTATATAGAAACTATTTTTATCGTATTGCCCCATGACTAGCGGTGCAGTTATCGCGTTTTTAATACGCCGAATAAATATTAGTGTATCAAACATAGGCGAACGCGTCTATCAGTGAAATTTGCTCTAAGCACGCAAATATTGAAACACTGCGCTTAAAATATTTATTACAAGAAATAGTAATAATTATTCTTCGTCTTATTCATTCTCGCATCCTCTAAGAGTGGCGAAGTCTATAAGTTTTTATTAGCGTGGTGAAGTTCCCTGATAGCTTTGAGGAAATCCCACCACCTTGAACCTCCGTCTGTTACATTAGGTCTCATGGTGCATACTTTTCTTTATTTATATATTCACTACTTATGTGTTAAGGTACAACTGCAGAGCTCAGGAATCCCTCTCACATACTTAGTCATCTTAGTGCAGTTTGCCAAATTCATTACAGAACATCACTATACACAGACTACTAACATTTTTACATTTAAATTTAAGCACACTATACAATCTACTAACTGGAAGAATGAACACGTTTTGTGTACAAATTTAAAATATATCAGAGCCCGTTAGACCTATATATGACTTTTGACTCAGTGTGTCACGCTTTTAGAAGTCTTGGAACCCCGGTACTGTTGAGCGAGAATAATGATAGGAAAACGTTTACAAACTTATTTCTTTTTATGAGTAACAGTAATAATAATACTTTTATTAACAACAAAGATAACACCATACAATAGAAGTCCCGGCTTCGCTCGGTTGTTTGAGATGAAGCTCTTCCCTTGATCCACTAGATTTCAATACAAATAGAACAGTTTAACAAAATGTATAGTTTAAAATTAATAAAGGATGCTGTGTTATATTTATAAAATGTTATAACATATCGTTCCTACACGACCGTGTGTGTGACCACCATTTTTTTGTGAATAAACTTTTATACGTACGCCACACATTCATATGAAATGCATATATGATTATAAAAATGCCCGCCAGAAGTCATTGGCCGGGTGAAGAAACTTGTATAAGGAAGAATTATCTAGTTTACATAATAATCTATTGTATTGCTCCATCCTTATCTTTGCTTACGAATTATTTTTATGAGCAACATTCTTGGCAATATTTTTTGCACAAACATGCCATTTTTATACATTGTTCGCAATAGTCTAATGTTTGTATCTCAAAATGAGTGCTGCGCCTGCGCATCATGAATATCTAATCGTATTTTTCCCAGCTTATGTGTAAATTAAATAGATCGACTATTCTTTTATCAATTACATTGCAACTTTTTTCGTCTCTTTCTCTCAAGTTGAGTTTACGCTGTTACGAAAAAAGAGATGTGTACTTATGTTGAAACAGTTGAATAGTCTTATTGTGTATTCTAATCTGTATAGTTATTTCCATTGTATTTAATTCCAATCGTATAACACCATGGAATGACTCTAAAATTAAATGAATGTTTCTTTACTTAATAGTTAATAGTTGGGCACTTTAGAAGCAAAATTTTGGTGAAAAACACTTTTAATTTTAAGTGTCTACGGCTTCGCACGTCCTTTTAATGAATCTAAATATTTTTTATTCTTTGTTCAAAAAATGTTTTGATATAGCTTTTATTCACTAAGCTTTTTACGGCTTTAGAAAGAGCCTGTTGGCATTTCCGGGTTTCGTTTTATATTCAAATTTTATTATATACAAATGTAAAAGTTTCTTATTTCGTGGTATACCTCAAACTTTTATTAGTGTCGTAATTTTTAGATTTTCCTATAATAATGTTTGTCCCATTCAACAAAACAAACTTTAACACAAAAAAACCTTCAAAGCTTTAAACATGATTTTGTTAATACGACACAAAATATCTACAAGATAATATATGCGCTATGAATTAAATAAATGCTACAAAGTACGGACTGTGGTAAAAAAATGTTCGCATGTTTACAGCTAGATACGTTTATCATATTTCTAGGCCAAATCTCTTGCACGTGTCTATAACCAAAGATAACAAAACGCGAAAAGTAAAAATCCGAACTCGCTTGTGACAGGCCGATGGACTAATAAAATAATTGCAAAATTAACTCTACTAATTCTTTATAATTACTTCTTCAATGGCAGCAAGATTATATAATTTTATAATAGATTCGACTAAAATTAATTTGTTGATAAAACCAGAACACACCGACTCAGTTTGATGATTAGTTAGGACTTACAGAAGTGGTCAATTTAATTCTTAGAAAGGCTTTAATCTAGTACTTTAATTAATTGTTTCAACAAAGCATGAATAAACTTTCGAAAGATTACGTTACTTTTATATAGCATTTCTCTTTATAATCTGAAGTATTTAAAACCTCCTCTTTTGTATATGAAAATTGGAAGCAATTAAATCCACGTATCAGATACGTGTTCACGTAGATACCTACGCCTCAAGGTCCCGCCAAAGCCTCCACATATTTCCGTAAACAGCTTATACATGGGCGGAAATACACCAATCGCGTTCAAGGTCATGCGGAAACTGACCAACCAGTGTTCAGAATGAGGCATTTGAAATATGTAGGCTTCGAACGAAAGTGAAACTCGTCCAATCACGCGTCTAGTTTCTATGTGTGGGTGTGATATGTTGTTGTGCACGTGTGAGTTCTGAATGGAACTTTCGGAGCTTTGTTACGTAACTTCGAGCTTATGTATTGGAAACTAGTTTTCGTATATGCTTCATTCGTTGAGGTAAGAGGTAATATTAAATTGCCTCTTGATCTGTATATCTCGAATTATACACGCTAAAGTATTAATTGACAAAATTAATCCATTATAGTTAACGAATTCACCGTTGATTTGATTGTAATATATTGTGACTAATTATGAAATAAAAGAATAATTAAATAACTTTCAGTTTAGTCGATTCAATACAATTTAATCACTCGTTGGCTGAACAAAATATGATCCTGTGGCACATCCACACTCGTATAAGAGTTCGTATCCCAGAGAAAAAATTATATCGCTGATAGAAACCTCATTTTCTAAAAAAAGATTGTTCAGTGAAAATATCAACTTCCTGTGATTAACATTTTAATGTGATGCATTATTTATACAAAATATATACGAAGCAATTTCACATAATTACCTCAATAGTGCTAATTCGTTACTAATTGTCTAGAATGTGTTGATTTGCACATTTAAACATCAAATAGTGAATTCAAATAAACAGCAGCACATAATTTATGGTGTTAATAGTTTAGCTCTAAAAACAGCTTTTGAAAGATGAGAGAGACGAATTTAAAGCTTTTAAGAGCCAAATCATTACTTTATTAAATATTGAGTATTTTAAATGTACGCGAGAATGATCTACTTCCATAGTCTGTCCGCAGTTTATTTTATAAAGTAATAGTAGTAATAATTATGTTTTGTTGCAGATAACAAAACGAAGGCGTTCAGCACGACAATACATTGTTTATACGGTAAGTTTATATCTTAATTGATGGTTTTCAAAATTCACGAAAATGCAAATTTTCACGCACATCGTGGTTAGAGAAATCACATCAAAGATTTGGGATATACCTCTTGAAATGACGAGAGACGCAGCTTCCGTTTTGAAGAGAACACTTTTTGGCAACAGTGAAACTTGTTTGGCTAGAACTCCTCGACTGTGTTTTGTGGATAATATAGTATAAATCAGTTTTCGATAGTTGCAATGACTTTATTCATACTAAGTGACCGCAACGTTTAAAGTCACCTCTAGCTACAGAAAGGGACAAAAGATCAAATTTAGTTGATCGCGCAAACTAATTTATTTGGTAGAACTATTACGTTTATGTCTTACTTTGTAGGTCACAAATGTGGGAAGACATAACTACGTACAAAAAGATATACCTAGCCATGCATTTGTCGAAAGAAATACAAAAATATTTCCATTCGAATTAAAAGTTGTTTTGCAAAACGACAGCATACGATCGCAGTGCACTGAAAATTGTTTAGATTGAAGAAAAAAACAAGTGTAATGCAAAAAATAGATAAGTTTATCACCAGTGATAACCTATTTAAATACGCTAATTAGAAGTGCATATTTATTTTTGCGGTTTCGTAATAATTATAATTGTAGAGTTTTAATTTTGTTCTTATCCAGACGAGGACATAGAGCAACTCATATTAACTCGTTAACAATTTTGTCACCGAGATACGAACCTAAACGTTATCACATGGATATAATAAAATATGAAATGTTTGAAACCATATTTGGAAATGAAATTTTGTAAGAAGAAACCGTTTTCGCTAATTCGACGCGTGCTTGACCGGTTTTTGATAAGACATTTACCTATATCGCTTAGGAAAATATAATTTTAATCACACAGTGACGGTTATAAATAATTTAAAACAATAAATATTAAACGCTATTTCTGGCCCGCAGTAGAGCGACCCCGAACTTTTGACGTACCGTCTTACTTTGCGAAGTGTCTACTCCGAGTGCTATCCTCATTTTATCTAATATAGAATATAGTCTACCGTGATCATGCACGCTGTAAAGTATGCGAAACGTCGGACATTTAAAATTATGTAAATATATTTAAATTTTGCAAAAATATATAACTTAAATCCTTTAATAAAGTGTTTTTCTTTAAATAATAAAGCATAATTTTCTTTATCCTCTACTTTAGATGCTCTAATAAGGAGGATTCCGAAAGGGTTAATACAAATTCATATTCGTTTATTATTAAAAATAAATCGTTGGAGATGATCATCGTAACATGTAATCTTTCGTCATAATAATGATGACATTATATAAGATTTTAAGCAAATAATAAGCATCTTAGACTTGATTCAGGTCGTAATTTCAATGATGTTGTAATTGCTATTTAACTGTATAATTCGAAACGTTACAAATAATAGAGATTATCAAAAACAATATAATTTAATCGTATATGATTTTTGTCAACATCAACAATTTGGAATTTATATTAGTTGAACATTTTTTCTCGTTATCAATAAGACCACTTAAATACTATAGTTATCGCGTAAGAACTAAAAATTTAGGCTTTATCTAGCTTAGAGTCAAAGCTCAAACGTCGCGACCCATCTACCGTTATCATTTTTAAAAGTATAACTATGAATGCGATCACTATACTAACGAATAACATTCGTTAAAATGTTGGGGAGCAGTCAAAGAACACATGATGTGTGCGAACCTCAAACTTGTATAGCTGGAAACATTTTAATCCTAAACATATATCTCGGCTCAATCTTAATAAAAAGAAAACTACTAAAATACCTAATGATTTGCGATTTTTAATACTTCAATCAGCTCCTATTCTATTAAAATTACCATAAAGCCTTTAGGTTCTGGTTAGGAGTTAGAGAACCGGCGCGAAGCGAATTAATCTATATTGTTTATTGTATTAAAGTATACGTCTATTTACAAAAATAATATTGCTTTAGGTTTTCCTACTTGCAATTCTCAAGGTTTTGTTTTGTACGATTACACAGATGGTTTAAAGTGGGTTATTACATTTGTGACATATGTATAACAGGTAGTTTTATTTCTTATTGATTAGCAGGATGGTATAATAGTTTCATTTACGTATAAATTTGGCAGTTATATAGTGATGGAGAGCTTTTTGCCAGTTCTACTAAAGTCATTTATAATTGTAAATTTGGCATAATCTTTTGACATTTTAATGTTATTTTTGGTTCATATTGAATTTGTGTTTCTAAAGTATGTATAAAGCCTTTAAATATTCTACAAAAGTAACTCATAATAATTTACTGAAATCGCTTCTTAAAAGCGTAAGACATAGTTAGATATTCGTTTATCCAATGCAATCTGACAAATTTATTATTTATCGTTTTCGCAAAGACGTGTCGAGACAGACATCTATTCAAATATTTGCCTGAATTTTTTCAACGTTAGAAGTGTGGTTAAATTTGTGAATGACGCTATTCATATAAAATAGTTGAGTAGACTGAAAAGAGTTTGATAGTAACTAACTAAATAACTAATTCTTAGAATATAGTCCACAAACAGGAACTGTGGTTCTCAGTCACGGCTTAGATAGGTTTGATCTAAGATCGTTTCTCGTCCACTCTTTATTAGATTGAAGCATGTTTCTCTAATGAAGCGAAATTCTTTTAAAGTCGAATAGATGAGCCAACAAAATAGTTCGTCATGTCACTGGGGGTATTTCATATATAATATATATTTAAAGATATATAATCTGCTCTAAGAGACATAAACCTTAGAACCTAAATCCTCCTTGGTTCACTGCCACCTGCATTAACCACCGCTCGAGCTAAGTCCTGGACGTATTGAAATTGCCCTGTATACGCTAAGTTAAAACAAATAATACCGTATTCACAAACGTAATAATATTTTTTTGCTCCAATTTGCTAACACTAGGACCGTTTGGAATCCTAAACTATAGCCGATAAGATATCAGGTAGCCTAGGTCTCTGATAAAATGCTAAATTTACAAAAAACACGATAACAGCTATCGCGTCCCAACTCTAATTTATTTAATATATTAATAAGTGACCGTTAACCAGTTGGTGACGATTTGGGTTCTACGTTAGGTATTATTTCTTTTATTTTTATTTTATGTGAACAAGTTAGAAAAGTTTTTTGTGTAATTTTGTTCTTATATCACGCTTAAACTCCAGAACGGATTCTAATTAAACTTTACAATATTATAACTTATATATATTATGTTAACGGGTCTTTTTTAATACGAGTAACATCGCGGGTGTCCACTAGTTTTATTACATTAAAAATTCATGTAAATTCCTCTCAATTATTTTTGTATCATTGAGACGAATTCGGATATTAACGTTCTGTACTGTACCTTTCGATCTATATGAAATTCGGTAGATAAATAGAGATGTAATTATTTTAATACTTTTAAAACATTTTACCCAACGCATATTTCTATAAACTGTGATGGTATATAAATATAGAATAACTCTCGTTATTAAAATTTCTATTAAAACACATAGGCTAACTTATATCTAATTAACAGAAATGAATACTTTACTAGTTCCATTCTAAATAATTTCAAATTCAAATTAATAATCAATGCATTTTCGTCCAATCTTAAATGTTATCAATAAATTTCGCCTGTTTTGATATACAACCCATTTAATAGTTTCTAAATCCACACCAGTTGATAATGCCGTGTGGGTTTTGCAGATTATTTCAACTTCTTCGACCTACTTCTTGATTTTTTCTAGAACGATACTCTGTTAAAATACAGCATCGTGATGCTAAACTTTACATTTCTCATTGATTTTTTTTTACAAATAATAATAAGAGATGTAGTTTAGTTCAGTTTCTGTCAATTCGCATAGATTAATTTAAGTTAATGATTATCTGTAGCCAATGTTTCATTACGTATTGTAAGAACATACGGCTCCTCTCGGATTGCTTAACAAATGTTAAGGGATCTCTAAATATTCTTTATCTATTTGCAATAATATAAAATGCACAATGATAATATGAATATTTATTTATGCCTTATCATGTTAAGATATTGAATCGAACTAGTATACGAGGTCATTTAAAAATTATATAACTAATTTAGATTTACTTAATTTCATCAAGCAATTATAACAAAGAAATGTTTATAACATCTTATACTAACGCCTTCCGCGAAGTTAACGATATAGAAATATGTATATAATATGTACGCTATGTATAATTCATTTATAGTGATACTAGTTATTATAAAGTTATTATTGCATATCTGAAAAAAGTTTTTAAACTAAAGATGCAAATTGTCAAACGTCAAATTCGTCGAAAAGGCTTGTATCCATGACAAATAAATTTGAATAAAATGGTCCTCTGGCCTTCAAACGTAGACAAAAACAGTCGTAAAGTCTGGAATTAATATGACGTAGTACGTTATCATACAATATTGTTTACATACTTCGCAGCGGGAAAACGTACATTCTGTTAGAAAAGCTCAAAGTTAACTTAATTGAATAGTTTTATTATCTAATGTAGATGCTAACACATTAGAATATAAAGTGTTTTTGGACACTATTTTTTCATGAATTTGATATAGTCTAAGAAATTTAAGTAAATAACTAATTAGTTTAACTCCAGGCTTAGATATGAGCCGTAGCTTAGAACTTAGCTTAATAAAGTACGTACTACATATATTGTTAAACCTTACGGAATATCCTCATAAAACAATTTAAAGTGATGTACCTTCAGTATTTCCTATAGCTTATTGTTGTGGCTGTCTAGATATGTAGGCCGTGCTCTCAACGCGACCCCTGTACAAAATTATATTAAATCGGATTTAAAATAGCAAAGCTTTATATAAGTAACAATTATAAAGGCGCTAAGTAAAAAAGCTTTTGAATCAAGATGGATGGTGTTTGGTTAAAAAAGAGTAAAACGGCCGGAGGTTTGGTATCAGCTAAAGACGAGAGCGGACGCGTATTTTAATGTGTATGATGGCATTTTAAAATAATATTGAAGAATATAAAATAAAAGAATATAAAATTTAAATAAATGTAAAAGTAAATATATAAAAGGTTCCTAAAACTGGATCACTCATTAATTAAAATATCTTTATCTATTTGAAATTTATTAAATAATACTGGAACTAATTGTTCAAAAGTGTATTACCTATTATTAAAAGACACGATCTCGTGTTCATAATAAAAAAAAACGCGTAATAGACACTTAAATATCCCATTTTTGACATAGTTTTAACTTAGCAATTACTAAAAAATCATTTGAAATAATTAATAACATTCAAATGTTTTCGTGACTTGTAATATTTTGTCAATCGCTTGTCGCTCATCGCATATAACTACACAAAGCCTAGATCTCTTCGGATATCTTTTCATCTCGTTCAATGGTACATTTGCTTGCGGCCTGTCACCCTTTATGTATTTGCTAAACGTCTAGTGAAATATGTTTTTATTTCCCATTCAAATCGGATTCAAAATAAATATCAACCGAAATTCGTGAGGTCATACCTACAAACTAGTAAACTAGCTAATCTATCACATAAGGGAATCGTAAATTTTGGAAAACACATTATATAAAGGAAAACACTTTATTAAAGGATTTAAGTTATGAATTTTTGCAAAAATTTAAATACAAATTACATTATTTCAATTTTTTACGACGTTTCGCGTGCTTTGCAGCGTGCGTGGTCACGGTAGACTGAAGACAATAGGTGTTAATTGTCAAAATAAGTGTTACAAAGTAAGTGTTAAAAGACAATAATAAACACATTATAATCTCTATGTACTTGAAATGAAAAATCATCTCATTAGAACACTTAATATTAACATTAAAGAAAACTTAAATTATATTTATATTGATGAACAATTATCACGAAGCGTTAAGCATAAAGATAGAAATTAAATACAACAGAAATTCAACAGCAAAAGCGCATCTTTAAATAGAGAGTGTCGCCATCTATCATCGGTAATTGTGGCTATTATTGCAAAAAAATGGAGCAAATGCATAATTCAAAGTTGTCATAAACATTATTATCAAATGTGACCCGTTTTATGTTGTTTTTATAAAGTATTGCTGTATTATCTACTACGTTCTACCAACGTTGGCAAGCGTATAATAAAATAAATTAGCAGAATTATAACTTGTATACAACTTGTAGTATAAGGAAGGGAGATTATATATTAGTTGATATACAATGTCTGCTTAAATAAAATAAGTATAGAATATAACTAAAGATTCAAATAAATGAATGTCTAAATAATATTTCCCAACCTAGTCGTACTTCAATGAAATTCGAGACAACCTTTAAATCTAAAGGAAGCCATAATTATGTATTTATTTTAAGAACAATACAATTAAGTTTTCAATGTTGTTTAGGATTGCGAAAATTTCACGTTTTGTTTAAACACGTGATGGTTGTTACACCAGCTGATACTCAGTTCGAATTTCGACGAATTCTGTATCATATATATATTCCAGACACGCCGTTATAGCTATGCGTTATGTGCATAATTAAATAAATAAAGCCTTTATTTATATTATACTTAAGCTAGATTATTATAATTTTTATTACTTAAGCTACACAATTTTACTTGTATATCTTGAAGCTACATTAATTTACTAATCTCTGCTGCGTAGGCCTCCCCTAAACCTTCCATTTGCAAACACATAAACATATTATATATAACATATAAAAATATTATAGTATTAGAATCTAGACGAAGTATTCTTAACTCTTATCACTTATCTTATACCTAATCACAATGCGATAGAATTCAATCAATCAGTGCGAATAATTTCATGCTTAACCACAATGAAAAATGGTAATTATGAAGTAATGCGTTCGTATTTTTAAACAATTAGTAGACAATAGCCAAGTTCTGATAACATATCAGATTTCAGATTCACATTTGAAATAGAAATGCACCTTGTGAACAAGATCTTCCAGTTATGTGAAAACGTGCATAATTTTAAGTAGTACAATGTCATATAACTTCTGCAATTTTATATATTTAAATACAATTATAAATATATTTTATTATTGCCTTCATTATAATTACAATTTTCCTAATCCTAACTATAATGGAGGTTTCTCTTTAAATTCATTTGACACTGACGCTTATCCCAAAGTACTTTTACTAGTGTGTATGGGTGCTAACTCAAGTAATAAACAAACATATAAAATACATATGTGAATTACTTAGGTGTATAACAGAGAAGTCTACAGTCTACTTTATGCATATATAAGAATGAGTTCGTCAAAAAGTTGTTTGATAGGTTTAGAAGCCACTATCTGGTATCTGATGGTTTAGATAAATAATGCGTTATTCATGCAGATAAATAAGAATAAAACTTCTCTAACATCTTTCGTTTGAAATATCTTATATGAATCTTTTTCACAGATTTCGGACACATGACTCGCTAAAAACAAACAAAATGGTGGACACACAGCACTTTTGCCTGCGCTGGAATAATTACCAGAGCAGCATCACCAGCGCCTTCGAGAACCTTCGTGATGACGAAGACTTTGTTGACGTCACCTTAGCCTGTGATGGGAAGAGTTTGAAAGCACATCGGGTGGTGTTATCAGCATGTAGCCCTTACTTCAGAGAACTTTTAAAAGTAAGTCATAATAAATTAAGACATACAAAGTGGATATTAATTATGCTAACTTATCCGAAAATAACATTTAAATAAATTTCTTTGTCAAATAAGAGTTGAAAAGTAAAAAAAAACTTAAAAAGGTTTGTCAGGTGTGGGGTTCGAACCCACGCTCCCTCTCGGGAACCAGAGCTTAAATCTGGCGCCTTAGACCACTCGGCCAACCTGACTTGAGAGTGGAGGGCGAAATATTTATACCTGTAAAACCATATATTAATTATTTTACAATACAGTGTAATAAAATTGCGTCGTTTTAAAATGTAAAGTTAACACTAATCTAATTGAATAAAACAACTAAATTTCGTAGGATATTTGTAGTTAATCTCGTATTTACATAATTTATTTTCTCATAGTCAACACCGTGCAAGCATCCAGTGATAGTTCTTCAAGACGTTGCGTTCACCGATCTACACGCTCTGGTGGAGTTCATTTACCATGGGGAGGTGAACGTGCATCAGAGGAGCCTCTCCTCCTTCCTGAAGACGGCAGAGGTTCTGCGCGTCTCCGGCCTCACGCAAACGGACGACACAAAAGGGGTAAGGCATTTATAAAGTACCATTTTATTTATTGGTAATGGCGGATCCAGGAAGGGTAATAGGTTTGGGTTTGTTTAATATGTTTCTGTACTAATTTGGGTGCGATTCTACTCGCTACGTCCGCTTGTATCCTTGGCAGCATTATTAAATTTCTTGTTTATAATTATTAAAATATTTATATAATAATCCTACAGAAGGACATCCTCCTATTGATAGGATAAAGTCTAATATCGGTCTGAAATAAAAATTATTAAATAGACTAGACACGTTAATGTCTAGACTTTTTAAATATTTATCTATGTACGCACACACCGTTTGCATTATAAAAACTAAATTTAATTGTTCAGCTAAACAAATACATTTCACCTTCAAAGTTCTTGAATAAGTCTAACACATAGTCCGCTTGTTATTTGAAAATTCAACGAAAATTGGTTCGTTTAACTTAATTATAAAACACGTCTGTTAAAGATTTAAAAAAAAACAATGTTGCGCACACAAGCGAAGCTTCCGCGACAATTTCATCTCTGAAACAACTTTATTTAAATGACAGACGCTATTTCCAAATACACTCAAAATGAGACTTGAAAAAAACTCCAACAGAGCACAAAATTCCGCGAAAACGTGTTCATATACCCCATTCTTTACAGTCGCTGGTGCAAAGCATCGCCCGCGCAACAGCCGAGGCGTCCCCGCACGTGTCGCCGCACCCCGCGCACACCCCGCTCATGCCCCACACCCCCCACACCCCGCACACCCCCAGCTACACGGAGAAACTAGAAGAGGCACTGCTTCTGCCCCAACCCCTCAACCGCAGGATCCCTTTGCCCCCGCGACGGATGTCACGCTCAGCCGACAACTCCCCGGACGTGATCAAGCGCGCTCGCCACGACAACAACAATGACCAGCCACAGATACACGACTTCTCAACCAAGAACAACTCCCTATTGAACAACCGTCACGAGCCGGGCAACGGGAATGGAATCTCGAATTCCAGCTCGTCGCCGTCACCCAAGCTGATTGATGACGTCAAGAATGAACCCCTGGATATGATCTGCCAGTCGAATGCGGATATTGACCGGAGTGCTGACGACACACCGCCTCATTCGCATCACAGACATATGGTAAGTTTAACAGGTCTAAAAAAGCTCAGGTTTTCACGAGCTTTAATGAAGTGTTGATAATATGAGAAAGTTTTAAATTTTACTTTCAAGTCCGAATGTGTGACGCAAGGCTAGGTTTGTTTGAGTTAGTTCTTAGATTACGTCGTGAAAATATTAATTAATAAGCTATAAAGTAATATTTAACTACATAGAAATAATTCCGGTTTATCGTATGCATAAATTACTCACAAAGATAGATTAAAACCCTGCGTTGCCGATGAATGATGATTGTTATTAATCCTAGAATACACAGATTAAAATATAAGGTGAAAATCGCAATGAAAACGTCTACTTCAAAATCATTGCTGGCTCACGGCCCTTCACAGAATGAAACTTCAATTTTCCACACAAAAAGTTGTTTCAAAAACAGCACAATCGCCAGCCGCTAATTAAAAAAACCTTATTAACAAATACTCCCAGCTTGTTAACTTATTAATTTAATGAAATTAATTATTTATTGAATTATCGATAACGAACCATCTTGTTATAGAAACACTTTAACCGCTTTGATTGATAATTGGAGGGTTCCAACACCCTCAAATTAAGAATATGAAACGTAAATTTTACAAGTCTCACATCGCTTTTACATACGTAAGCTATAATGCATCTGTTTGAGCTTAGCTATTCTATTAACCCAACGCAGCGTGTGTCAAATTTCGTTTAAAATTAAAATAATATACGCGATTATCCTTATTCCAACTCTATGTTTCTGCGATCGGTTTAAAGATATTCTGACATGTTAACTCAGACACAATAGGGCCGTGTTTTATATCATTGTGACTATATAATTATTTATGTATTTATCTCTATCATAAATTCAATAATTATCATCGAACGGGAGCGTAATAATAATAGATTGAACTATATAGAACATTAGAATTCTTCTAACTAATTGAAGACAATCGTCTCGTATAACTAAATGATACGAACTCGAGACAGCATTGTATTGCAATACGAGTTAAGAATTTGAGTAGACCGTTTCCGGGTACAATCTCAATAGAACAGGAAGTCATTTAGCTATTTAGGGGGTACTGATTGGTTCACTAAATCAATGATCCGTGGGATTAATCTTCAAACGTTACATCCTCTATATAAATATTTGCGTGAACAAATTACCGTTGACAGTGACCTCTAAGATTTTTGTATTTATAATTAATAGAATCAGGCGTTACTTTGCGGAAGTCCATAGTACAAAAGCCTAATAGAGCAATATACAAGCAATACTCCACGAAAAATTCACAACCACTCGACGTACGTTTCGCTCCGACACCGGAGCATTAGTATTTTCTAACAGCTAGACTTAAGAGATGGGTTTTTTGCGCGTTATTTATTGCGTAATTTAGTGAATTGGTGACGTAATTTGTTTGCGTCCTCAGGGAGGCGGACCGCCGTCCCGCGCGAGCTCAGCAGACGCCGACGACCGCACGCCACCGCCACAATTGCCACCCTCGCCTTTCATTTCGCCAGCTGAAACCAAGCTCTTCCCGTCATCCCAGCATCACAGTTTCAACTACTCCATGCTGACCGATTCATCGCTGACCGGTAGGTTGCAATCTTTATTATACATTCGACCAACTCACCGATTGAGGGGATAGGTTCTGAGGTTGTTCAATGTTTCGCAGGTCTGCCGAGTCCCCTGCCTCCCGACGGATTGCCAGGCACGTCACAAGGTGAGTCGGCTTGTCTAGCAACAAGTTTATTTTATGCATTACTTACATATATTGAACCAAACGATATTTTTAATGCACTGTCTGTCGTATGCCACCATCACCGCTTCCTCTCTGCTCTGTCATTATTAGGTTTTATATATCATTATAGGATTTATATTTTAAATTGTATGAGGCAATTATCACGTGACATATTCTATAGTATATATGTATTGGTATCTCCTCCTAACCTGTATATGTCTTCATTTTGTGCTCTGTGTACTGATATTAATGTTAGCTTTTTGTGTTATGGTTCGATGGACATTCGCCGGCGCAAAGTTTTCATTTGTCGGGGTGGACAGTTGTGTTAAATGAGAATCGATCATTGAACCAAAACGCAACGTGCCGTGCATGTTAATGTATTGTAACTCTAGTTTAATGTTTACTTTAAAAACGATTGCTAGCTTGATTTATAGATGTGTCTTGACAAGTATTAGGAATATCCCTCCCCCGACCGCTCCCTCCGTGATCCCCGTTCGATTCGTTTAAACCACTTTTTATTTGTATTCTATTATTTTCCAAATCAAAATATGCACTTAACATTGTACTCGATTGGCTAATATATTACAAAAGAGAGAACGTGTTAAAGAAGAAAAGAAGAAAATTCTATTGACAATCGGCGCGGTCACGAATCTAGGCAAATTTCTGTTGCATCAATTACGCAAACGCAAAACGCACAAAAATGAATCATTCGTGTTTCTTAAAACAGTTTCGTATTACTCTCAATCACGATTGTCTTGGGAAATAACGTCGGGGCACACAAGATAAGACAATGGAATTTTAGCAATGGTTTTGTGGTATCAGTTTACATTAAAAAAGACATTTCATTGAAGAAATACTAACGCTTTTGTTCGAGAAACCCGAACCCGCACTCGGCGACGAGCCCGCCGCGGCCGTTTGTTTTCAAAACAGCCGATCATCAATCGTGGCTGAGCTTAACTAAGCCGTAGGTCGAATTAAAGAGACAAATAAGCCTTACTAATCCTTGGCTACCGGCTCGTTCGCGTCGGCTGGCCGTCATCAAACGGGGGGTGGCGGTGCTTGTAAAATCGAGAGGCTACGATAGTGAGTGCATTAAAAGTGCGTTCGGAAGCTTCCATGGGGCTAACTGCTTGTGTTGTGACCAGGTGGCGCCCGCACCCCCCAGGAAGAGTACCGATGCGAGCCCTGTAACAAGAGCCTCTCGTCGCTGACGCGGCTCAAACGGCATATACAAAACGTACACATGCGGCCCTCCAGGGAGCCCGTCTGTAACATTTGCCGTCGCGTGTACTCCAGCCTGAATAGCTTGAGAAACCACAAGTCGATCTACCACCGCAAGCAGCAGGCGCCCTCGGGCCAGGGCTTCTACCCGGTCAACTGACGCCAGAAACCGTTGCCATTTCGTTGCCATGAGGAAACAGAGCTGCCATCCTAACCACCTAAAACGCCATAGTCTTGCCCGTAGATCTTGTTAAGTTTAAAGAAATTATGTAACGCGATATGTTCCTAACATGTACATAGCATAGTTTTACGTGTATTTGCATGCGCATTGACCTATAATGTATGTATAGTATAAGTGAGACGTCCGCCGTGGGGCCTCGCCTTGGAACCAATTGGGACACCTATGATCGGTACACGCATAACTACCAACTCTTAAAGCGCATTAGTCAATTTAGTCGAATCACGTAAAATTGCCTCTACAACAGGTTCGAATTCTCGGGCGGCACACGATCTGTGCCAATTGGTTCCTTTGGAATGGGACCTGTTGCGAGCGGTGGTGTTGGTGTGACAGTTGTGTGGTTGACTAATGCGCTAATGGTGGTCGTTATGTGTGGCGCAGTGGGCCCGCTGGGCGCCGGCCACCGCTGCGAGGTGTGCGGCAAGCTGCTGTCCACGCGCCTCACGCTCAAGCGGCACACGGAGCAGCAGCACCTGCAGCCGCTGCACTCGGCGCGCTGCTCGCTGTGCCACAAGGTGTTCCGCACGCTCAACTCGCTCAACAACCACAAGAGCATCTACCACCGCCGCCAGCGCGCGCCGCCCGGGCCCCTGCCGCCGCCGCAGCCGCAGACCCTCGCCGCGCCCGACGCCAAGATGCACCACACCGTCGACTTCTACAAGTTCAAAGACCACTTCAACGTCTAACTCCCCGCTTGCCCGTCTTTTTCGTGGCCTTCACCTTCACCCCTTACACCTACTCTATCTCTTTTAACTTGTAGACGAGTTGTGAGTGTTGCCGTGACGGTGACTTTTCGACACTAAATTTACATTCCAATCGATGTAAGCGAGGGCGACGTTTCGGTCTAAATTTGTAGCCGCCCGCAAAGTGCAATACCGCGACATAGTACGATTCCTGAATTTTTACACTATGTTAAATGTGTGACAATAAGGCGAAGAGAAAATTAATATTTTGAGAAAAAAAAGAGGAAAATCTTGGTGCTGTAAATTTATATATTAGGCTTAAATTTATAAAAGAATGAACAGTGTTCTTTGTAAGTAACAAAAAGAGGCATATAGTTTAAATGTTGTGTTCATTTTTCGGCGATTCGCAATTTTATTTATTCTGTATTTTACCTTCTTGATCTCACGCTTAGATATTTATACGAGATTACTAAAAATTCTATTTTAAAAGAAACTAAATAAAATTATATACGCTGATATATAATTGGCTAATGAGGCTTTTTGATTTTTTTTTGTTTAATTTTTAATTTTATTTAGATGATTTTGTTTTGACTGTAAGACTGCATTCAGGCGATACATATAGCACCAATAGACAACAAACACAGCGCACTGTCACAGATTACGACTGGCAATAGACCAGACATATTTCGAAATAGTCAGACGAACCACAGACCCGATAAAAACCCCACAACTTCAATACTTCAACTTCATACTCAACAGTCGGCTAATATTTTTACTGTTACTCTAGTCGACATCTTCGCATTACTTCGCGATTATCCAACGCATACAAATCGCATTTCCATTAATCTAAAGGAATCAAAATGGCTATTTTATATTTTTATTTAGACTAAGTCCTTCATCACTACTGTGTTCGATCCGTCGATTTTAACTATTTTTACAATCGGCTCCTTTATGTTTACACAATTTTTATAACATATTATTTGTTAGTTTTACAAGTGATTTCAAATTTATTATTGATATTAAACATAACATAGGTAGTAATTGTAAAATCTTAGTAATTCTCAGTGTTAAATGTTCCTAAAACTGAACAGTGTGAAATTTTCCATTAATCAAAGGAATCCTGCTTGCCATACAATAGTACCTAATACATGATTCTGTTTTTGCAAAGATAAGAATTATTACAAGTCTAGATTCAGAACAAACAATATCGGGATGTTTATGAAATATTGAAAATATACTCATTCACCGTCAAAAGACAAATCTTGGACGCAACGAACCCTTTGAATTGACAGTCTTCTGAATCTAGACTAACCAGTCACGCCATGTGTACTTTCTAGTTTAATGCATCACCGTTTCAAGTCAATAGGGTTTGCTAAAGCATTTTTTTCTAGCCGTAAGAAATCTATCAGTAAGTAAGTAAGTAAACACATAATTTATTGTATTAATATACATATTAAGTAATTATTAGTGCCTGCTTTACATATTGTTTTCTATTATTCGAAAAAGACATATTTTGCGTACTTCTAATGTTAGAGTGTTTGAAACACATTACCTAGGAGGTAACATTGCTATTAAACGTGTACGAGAGGCTTCCTACATATTTTAATACTATACGTTATAAGATTATGTTGTTATTAATAGATGCATAAACGCGTAGCCACTACAATTTGTTTAGTTCTTCGTAGGCTTTATCTTAATATTTTTAAACGAATTGGAAGACTAGAGATTTGGTGCTAAATTGGAATGATGGTGTTTAAAAATGAAATTGTTAACAATAGCTTCGGAGGCGGCAAAATTTGAAAAATTTCGCGACATTCCTAATGGAAACGGTTAAGTTTTTATTTGCGTGATGCAAACTTTTTGAACATACCGTAGTAGGTACTTGTTGTTTTTTTGTCTAGTAATTTTAGTGATAGGTTCTATTGTTAATTTGGGTTTGGGAATTAAGTTAGTTGACTATAGATATAAGAACATTTTATCTGAATTAATAGCGGTAATAGTATGTTCTATATGTTTAATGACTACAGGGATGTGCTGCAAACGCAGTACGGTCTTCATAGAGTATAGAGTTTACTCTATGGTATTATTTGGCTATCGGCGAGCACTAGATTAAAAAATTATTTTCAAAAATCGAAATTGCCAAAATTAATAAGCGCTATAGACTGATTAGACTAAGTACGCAGTTGTACACTATTAGGCGTATTTCTAGAAATGTACAATTATTTATTAAAATTTTATATGAAGTCAGAAGCGTTACTCGTTTCGGTATGTTATTCAAAATTTGTGATTCGATGATCTTTTTTTTTAACTCTTTCGTTCCTAGTTGCAATGTTTATGGGATCTCAGGAGATCTTGCAGTTCCACCGCAAACGGTTGCCAGAATGTGAGTTGAACATTTAAATACCGCAAAGATTTATTTACTTATGTGTGTAAACTGAGCAGGATGCAAACGCATCGGTAGACTTGAGGCTTGTAAAAGACTTGCTTACATGAGGCGAAAACTTATAATTCTAATAATTTGCGTTAGAGGCTATCCAGGGTTTGTTTCTGGGACGGGTTGTGCGGTGGGGCTGCAAATTAGTATGTGTTTTACTGGGCGCAATACAGCGTGTTCTAAGGCGCAGAACACATCCCTGTCAAAACGACATTAGTTAGGAGTTTTAGCAAGTTTAAGACTGTTTCTGTGACCTGTTTAAGTTTTTATCTTTCTATCGCGTTAAGGTATATTTTTTTCGTGTCACGCACGCGTGAAGACCTTAAACAATGTGTTCTTTATACTTCTTGTTGGCGTTTTTACTTATTTTATAAGGAATCTAAATTAATTTATTGGTTGTTGTATTAAAATTTTATTTTCATTCTTAAATTATTATTCTAATTCTATAAATCTAGATATTTTTGTTAATCGGCATCAGTGAAATGCAGTCCATTAGAGGTTAGTGTAGAAATCGTGCCAAAAATCGTTTTAATTTGTCTTCCAGTGACCCGGCGGGGTTCAGATTGGCTGAAATGTTAGGATAACCGGAAAACGCCTTGTTTCAATAATGGGCTGCACGCCACAGTACGTAGGCATAACAATATCAACTATGTGTATAAATAGAATTTTTTTCTCTTCCTTAATTTTAAATTTTTAAACCTTAAAACTACTCATAAAGTGTAATTGTAATCGTTAAACCGAACTTCATAAATCCTAATATTGATGATAATGGCGTTTTTAATAAAAAATATACGAAAACTCCCGCTCGTTTCATTGTCTCCCCGGCGCCGGCGCACCCGCTTCTTTCTACCCGAGTACCGTAGCCTTGCACCGCTTGCCCCGCAGACCCATTGCATGTCCTAACACATCGGCCACAGCTTCGCCATCATTTCGTTTCCTTTTATTTAATTTATTTTATTCATGTTTTACCACTTTGTTTCACTTTGAGTTCGATTGAGTTGAGAGCAACCTAGGCGATATTCTTTTATTTATCGCGAGCGGGGCCAACCCCATATTTTTTTGTTTTTCGATTTGTTTGCAGGTAAAAAATTATTCTCCTGTATGCAATGCACAAAGGTGCTGTGCTCAAAGGCGTCTTTGAAACGGCATATCGCAGACAAACACGCAGAGAGGCAGGAGGAGTATAGATGCACGATATGTGAGCGGGTTTACTGCTCCCGCAATTCCTTGATGACGCATATATATACCTACCACAAGTCCCGGGCGGGGGAAGACCCCAGGGGGTTTTTTTAGTGACTACTCGGACGGTGGCGCGGCTTGCGGCAGAATTCATCTAGCAAAGAGAACCTGGAGGCGAACCAGCCGACAGCCATACATTGCAACGCTACGAAAGGTTAGACCATGTTTCTAGACAACAAATACGATAAACGCTGATATCATTAATAATAGACGAGATAGGACGGTATTTTTCTTGATTTCGTTCCTTTATTTTCTGTTTTTTTTTTCTTTTTTTTTTGTATGTTAAGCCCCAAGGCCCCTCTCCCATCGGGTTTCGCAGTTTTGACGTTGTTGTGTTGCTTGGAGCATGCTTCTATCATTTTTGTTATAACGTGTTACTGTGTCATTGTGATTGAGAGAATTTCCTACAATTTTTCAATCAACCCTCGTGATTTCTGTGTAGTTAGTCAATGTGTACAGTGCATATTAGTATCATTATTTCTATTGTACATGCTATCTATATACGAAGCTTCAAAGAATTTAAAGGAATGTTTAAGTTGTGTGCCAAATTTTACAGAAAGCGAACGCGAGGGCTTCAAGGCGAATTCACATCGACACTACCCTAACGTTACATCTCACAAACCCTTATGCCATTTATTGCGGTGGTTCCACGGAAATGTTCAAATCGTTTGGCATTTAAACATTTCATAGGGACCGTCACGATGTTTGGTGACCGACTCCACAAAAGCCCTCGCACGAACCACACATTGGTGATAATGTAACATACGAGTGCTCTGCAACTTTCAGCTGTTCCGCCCCTCCGAATGCCCCCGCCCACCGCCGGCGGCATCAACGAGCCGCAGGAGTGTCCCTACTGCCGCAGGACATTCTCCTGCTACTACTCCCTCAAGCGCCACTTCCAGGACAAGCACGAGCAGTCCGACACGCTCTACGTGTGCGAGTTCTGCCACAGACGATATCGCACCAAGAACTCGCTCACCACCCACAAGAGCCTGCAGCATCGGGGTTCCAGCGGAATGCTGAAGCGCCTGCTGAAGACGTCGGCGCTGCACAGCGCGCTGGCCCCCGCGCCGCACCACCTCTTCGACCTGGCCGCCGCTGACCACGCGTCGCAGCTGCCCGGCCTCCAATGACCACAAACGATGGCGTGAATAGATCGGCCCGCGGACGGGCGCCTCTAACTTGGAAAGGGATCGCATATGTGCAATACGGACAATGCCAAAACGCAGAAGTCTGCCGCATTTTTTATGTTTAATTGTGTATTATAAGCGTAGTAAAATATTGACGTTAGTTTTAAAAATGAACAGTATTGTTGCGGCGCGCGTCGCGTCCTCGAAGATTGGACTTCTTGCAGGAACAGTGTTCAAAGTGACAATGTAATTCAGAGCAATACTAAAGTATTCATATTTTCTAGTACTGCCAAAACAATGCCAACAATTCCAAAGGGAATGAAACATTTTGTAAGATCAATATTCGATTTTAATGTCTAGTGTCAAATTAGATTCGGTAACTTTACAAAACGGAGCGTACAAATTTTTAACAGTAAATTAATAACAAAGAGAATATTTTTTAAAGAGACTTTTTTCGGATCGCCAAAATCTAAATTTAAATACAAATTATTTAGAAGTTAATAACCAAAATTTTAGGTAAAAAAAAAGTAAAAAAAAAATGTTGATGTTAATAAAATTAAAGACTTCTAGGGATCTTCGAAAGTACAAAAATGTTGACGTCTATTTGAACGATATTCTATTTTGGCTTCAATATATGATCAAAGTAGTCGTGCCTTCGTTCCTCTTCATGTCATTATGTGTTGGGACGATATTCCGGACTGTCATGGATGACGAAGTGTTCACGAATCGCTGGCGACGACTTCGGAGCGAAGGCTTCGGAGCCTACTGGGTACAGGGAAAGGGGCTTGGGCCTCGCGAGGCAGGTCTTCGATTGCAGCATCTGTTCGATGATCGTATACGTACACAGTTCAGTCAAGAGACAAAATGAACGATTCTTCTGTATAAATCTTAGGTGTTAGGTATTCATTAACATAATTATATTTAATACGTATCCATTTTGGGATTTCTCTCTATGAGTATAGTGGTTTCTTATTTAAATGTCGACCAACGTAGAGATCGTCTCGTTAATGAAAATTTATTAGATTATTATTAACATTAATTATTATTACTATTATATTCTCAAAATTAAAATCTTAGTGACAACCATGAGATGGCTGCGGATTGTAAAAAAATATTTTATTTACTTATATTGTAGGAAATGCTTGAATACGCGTTCGTCTGAACTCAGGCCGATCACATATCTAATCAGGGTTTAACTGACGAATTCATTTAAAGTCTTTTAAAAGAGATCAAATGTTCAACATATCACAAGTAACAAATATCTATAGAGTAAATAGAGCAGGTTTTAAAGTATTTAAACAGAGTGATATTTCACAAAGCCAAAGAAAAATTTTATGGGGAATATGCCGACTTGCATTTATTTCTGTAGGAGTGAAAAGCATTCTGAAAAGAGACGACAAATTGTGTGCCATATCTCGAAATTGAAAACTAAATTTAAAAAAAAATATCATATCACGGACGTGAAGGTTTTAAAAACTTATCACTTCATGCAATCAACTCAATTAAATTTGCATTTAACCAACATTTAAGTTACGTCGCGTTTAATTTTGCTAATATTTAAGATTGTATATTTTATTCTTTTTCGGAATGTGTGATATAAATTTATTTGGTTTAGATAATTTAAGAAACATCTTAGTTGATTAACCGAAGGGCGTAAGCTTTTATGAAAAGTTTATTTTACGAATGGTGTCCCCATCATACCTCCATTTTTCTAATACCTCAGATATTTTGTTTTTTATTAATCTTTATTTCATGTTAACTGGTTAGATTCCGACAGATGAATTAAAGAGCAGTTCGGAAGGTGTCATCATAGCATCATTTAGAGCTTAGTGAAGCAAGCGGGTAGTTTGAATTGTAAATATGTTGTAAGTTAGGTCATAATTAATCGTGGCACCGGGAATCGCCTCGTGATATTAACTAAATAGATTTAGATGAAATCATTAATGGAAAGGATTTTTATATATTCTACTAATCGATTTATTGATAGTGACGTAGTCTTGCGTTTAGTGTTTGAGTTTTATTGTTTTCGCTGTGCAATTGTTTTCGAAACGTTCGGCTGTTAACGCTTCATATTAAATGCTCTATTGGCCACCATTTTTCCTTTGTGATTCGGGTTTTTTCTAAATTTTTGATCTCAGTAGGACAGCTGCGGATTGCACCGAATGGAGTCAGCCGTTGGTGATTGTTAAGAGTTAGGTAAATCGTGTTAAGTTTTCATTATGTGTCGGCAAAAGATAGCAGCTCAAAATTGTAAACCAAACGAAACATACAGCGAAACGTAATGGTTATTTGCAATTTATACCAAAACTGTGCATTTTTTATGTAAGAAATTAAGTGAGAGTAATCCATTTAACGCGAGTAATGTTAATTTTGCTTTTTCGCCACTTTTATTTATATTTTAAGTTAAAATGAAATACGTTTAATGAACAGACTGTGTTACTAATATAGGTAATGCAAAATACCTGCAACGGAATGCCTTCAAACAGTACAACTATACCAATAGCCTAAGTAAATTACATATTATATACCTTATTGTGGCCGCACGGTGGCCGCAACCGTACCGTCAGCAACAGAAATGTCATAACAGCTCTGTCGGCTTAATACATTCTATTTGTATGTAGAAGTATTAGTTTTAACAGCGTTGAGGTGTTTTACTTGTGATGCTGACTGTACAGTTTCAGTGCCGAACAAACACGAACAGTCACTGTGCGGTCTTCGACAGTATTTTATAAATCTTTGCACACCTAACTGCCAGCGCGTTTTAAATTGATTTTTTACGACTAATCGATATGATATGAAGATTTTTAACCAATTTACAAACTCACAAAACTTCACAAACATTTTTGCTTTTATCATAAGTATTACCTCCAATAATATTAAGTATTACAGACGTACGTCGCTTTATTTAATAATAATATAAATATAGTTGGAACAGGTCCCCTGCTCTGGTTATTTGATTCGTGTGGTATACGTTGTATTGTAAGTTTTTGAGAATCAAATAATAGTCACGATGACATTCAAAGTCTCCAAATTACGTTTTGAATGGCGTCTTTAAACATGGAGACGTTTCAATTGGATCGTCAACCTGCAGCGAAAGTACGAAATAGTTGGGTGTATAATTGTGGTTGATTTCATGCTTTCAAAACAGAAGCAAGGGGCCGATTTACGTTTACAGGACGAGTCAATAAAACGTGATCATTTATATTTATGATACAATAATTATAGATATTGTAAAGTCTAAAATATAACATTTGTTACATAGATTCTTCCCATACAAACTATTTTGTTATCCCCTTCCATATTTAAAATGCAATAGTTTATCTGATGGTGAGCTTATTTACGACATTTATTTGACTGTGTTTTTGGGCCCTCGAATTTTTTATCTATGGTTGTCTGCGACACGCATCCCTTGCGAGCAAGTCATATTTAAAAGCCGTAAATAAGGTTATCGTCAACCGGTACGCAATAGTTAATTATTTCAAATGATTTTATACTCGATCAGCGTCGCGGGTCCGTTTAAGAATAAATCGACTACCAATAAAGTTTAGGATGAAAATAGCACCGGCTTAAGATGGATCGATATTTGTTTCTCTGACTGTACTATAGTTATACTAAGTTATTTTTTAAACTGTTCGATACATATTCAATCCATTGTTGCTTTTTGATATCGATTTATAAGTCGTTGAAATTTCTACCTAACGTCCGTAAAGTATATCGTCGTTATATTCTTAAGTCCATAGCTTTAATATTTACAGTATCTTCCATTATATTGTAATTATTATAACATAGCAATAGTTCCCATTCAGCCACAGTACCTCAGTAATTATAACAGATAGCAGATTATTATTAAACTATGTTAGTAATATCGTTAAAGTCACCCGTTAACTGTTATTATTTTTGTTATAGATACAATTTTTTATCATTACCGCTCTAGGGCCTAACTTGACAGTTGACATTCTGTAAAAGTGACAATTCCCGGACTACATATTCAAATTGATGTTTCGATTTTTTGACTGGTTAATTTGGCCATTGTTGCTAGTGTATGGTATATAATCTGCTGATACATTTACTAGTTACATAAATAATAGTTCCGTAAATCAAAGTGCACTTACGTCTTTTAAATAAGGAGGACTTTATAATATACTATATACTATACCTAGTTGCCGCGATGCTGATCGAGCTTTCGTTGAAACCCGTCTGCAGTAACTATATAAAGTATTTACATATACCACTAATTACATACGATATATTGCTAGAAATAACTTTTATCAGAATATAATACAGAAAGTGAGAAAGGTGACAGATTTTGTTAAAAAATACATAGAGAAAATGCCAAATATTTTTACGAGTAATTTGGCGAGGAAATTAAGTACCGCACTCAACCGATGCAGTATTAAAACGTGATGAATCCAATATCTAAATTAACATTTAATTAACACAGATTCTTAAATACAAATATTTTACTTCGATGTAAACATATAAAATTTCACGCCGATTCTTCATAAATGTTGTGATGTACTTAAACACTTTGCCAAAGCAGGCCAAGCCTTGAGATAAATTTTACTTTCGCCATAGTGATATAGTTTAATGTTTACTTAATAACTATATATTTTTAACAAAATCGCGCCACTGTAACTTGTTATGCTTCGGTAACATTTTATACACAGAAATATTTTTTTATGATAGCAATTTATATGTGAATGTTAATTAAGTGGCAATTCTAATTTTAACTGCACTATATTTTTGCTGACACGTTTAGTTTAAGATTTTAGTAATTTAATGTATGCACGTCGATCTGCGTTTTTATTAACAATTTTTTTTTTCTTTTTATCGTTTATAAGGTTCTTAAGTGATACGTACTCTCGACAGATAGAAACATACACTTTATTAATTTATTTTACGGTATTTAAAATTCGATCGAGCGTATGTGACATTTACGGCCGTTTTTGCCTGAGCTAATGTTTTATGAAAGTTATAGTTTGCCATCGTTGAAAGGGGAATTTAGTTAGTGTTTTGTTATATTTTGATGTTCTGAAACCTGGGATGGGGTGTAAAAATGTTTTATAGTATTGTGTATGATCGATAAGGTAGATAGGACCGTAATATCTGCTCTAGGGAGTTGATGTCCCTTTCAACTTGGAAGTGGGCATCGCCAGTGAAGACACTTAAAGTACTATTGTTGTAGATTGTATGGAATTCGACCGTATTGCTTTCTTTTATCACTAAAAATATTGAATCTTCAATCACAAGCAGACTTTTTATGCGTGAAATTACATTTGAGTTTCCCGCGTAAATTATGACATTGGAGCCAAATTCCACAGAGTATCCATAGAGTTATATCACGACGAATTAATACCATTTTCTCCCGCTTTTTTTCAATAGATTTTAGTGGTAAATGAATGGTGGTGTCTTTACTTGTTTTGATGTTGTTGATATTTGTGATTAAGGAATCAACTTGGCTGCGCAGTAGGAACATATCAGAAGGATGAATTATTAGTACTCTAAGTATCTTTCAATCTCATGTTAAGAAATTGAGTTGTTTTAAGCGGTCCTTTATGTTTCATACGAAAACTGTACTTTCAATAATATTAAATAATGGGACAACCGGTTGGATGTAATAAAATTTAATAAACTCGCAGTGATTCCATTTACCATGTGTAGTTTCTTATTTTCCCTACCTTTACAATAAATTATATTCGCATCAGTAACATACTACAATATCACACTACTTTTTATTTTAACTTAATTATATGCAATATTAAAAAGTGGATGTCGATTCGGCGTCAGTGACTCGTTATACTGCTGCTGATCTCATAAAAAAATTCCTGGAGTTCGAAAATTCTCTCTCAGGTCCAAAATAACATAGGAAATAAATGACACAGATAAAAAACTTTTTTGATAACTTAAAACTATATTTAATCAAACGTAGCAGCAACAGGTCATATTCGCTCAAATTCACATATCGGTACAAAAGTAATAAAACAACATTAAGCTCATATTTTCTTTATTTTCAACATTAAGTACATATAGTAAAATAAATAGTTCTAACATTGTATTCATAATTAGTGAGTTTGTTTGTTCGTTACACCACGCTTCATAGATATCGCGACAGAATTGAAAATTTTAGGACACACTATAGATAATAGACTTAATAATAATATTACGTACGCAGTGTGTACAAATTCGAAGGCCTGATACAAACCTTTTACAAGAGCAGTTAGACATTTAATAGATTCAGGCGTTACTTTGCAAAAAGTCCAAAGTATACAATTCTATTAAACCAATTTACTAGCAAAGATATCAAAGAACTCTTTCGATAGAGGCAACATTCTGAGAATGCTCCGCTGTCGAAACGTGCGTCGAGTGTTTTTCGCGGAATATTGCTAATAAATTGGTCTAATAGAAAGAAGAGTAAGATTGAGTTTGAGTCTTTATCCGGATATCAATCACATAGCAGTGATGGAATCCATATGCAGCCAGCATAAGCACCAGCAACAGAAAAAGTAGGGATCAAAAAATAGGTAAATGCAATTCACCAACAATTTCCCTCAAAACAGAAAAGCGTCCTGTATATTTAAACGCTGCCTCGGTATTAACTAGACTAGACCTTAAATGGAGACGGTAAAAGAATCTTACAGTTGCAATGTCATACTTGACACACCAGAACCTACAACCAAACCGTTAATACTGATGGTAGCAAATTAGATAAGATCAGTTTCCGTCTGGAAGGGAAATACAGAAATTCTGTGCAAAACGCACACCTTTCTACTTGATTGACTTTATTCTTGGGCCTTATGAAACCAACTGAAATTGTAGTAAAATAATGATCACTACAAACTGACTAGTGATTCTAGTTCGCCGCTGGAAGCAACCACGGGTGTTCGCTTTTGAATGCCCAAAGAAATCGAGCAACAAGAAGTTGGAACTTCTTTGGATCAAGACACGTGGGTCAAACTGGAAATGGGCCGACCACAGGATATGTAAATTACTTATTACACGAGGAAAGTGTTCAAAAACCGAGTGACAGGTACGAGCAAGAAAAAACAGCCTCTTATTAGGAATTATTCTTGCAAAAAGTTAGAGATGCCTTAAAGTTACGAAATTGGGCTGACAACACAAACTGTTACGTGACATGATCAGTCTGAAATCCATGGGTTTCAGTGCATTGAAATCTCTAGCCCTTGCGACCAACAAACGGAAAAAAAATAATTCTCATTATTCAAGAAAATCCAGATTCAACTTTTTAAGGTAAAATCGAGCAGGAACTCTATCGAAAGCTATATATTAGTATTATCAAGGATATAACGTTGAACGAAACACAAAGGTAATTTTGTATTAGCGTCGCCACCGAGACCATTAAGGGAACAGATCATCAGTATTCTACTTCTGACTAAAGAGATTAGGTTCAGGAGTTCTCTGTACCATGTACTAGTATGACATATTAAGCTATAAGACCCTAGCGAATGCTAACTGGTGGTAACTCACTTAAATTATTAAAACAAAATATTCAATACAAAATGCATTATTTTGGTATACTCAGCAGACGAAAGATCACAGAGAAAAGCCACTAGAATTTACTATTATCTCTCTCTTTTGTATATACAATACTAAGATACACATAGCCCGCTCATTCATCTCTGATAATTATAAATATTAGTGCTCGCTTACATTTGAACATAAGCTGAAACCAGAAAAAGGAGGATTGGAAATTTGAAAATGCTGTTACATCCTATATAATGAACGCACCAAACATAATACTCTGTGGTGTATTTCTCAATTCATATTGGAATGTGTTAATTGAATCAGGCGCTACTTTGCGGAAGTCCATAGTATACAATTCTATTAGATCAATTTATTAGCAATACTCTCATATTGTATGTTGTTCGTGGGGCAACATCCTGATGATGCTCCTGTATCAGGCCGAAACGTGCGTCGAGACATTTTTCGCGAAATATTGCTAAAAAATTGGTCTTATATGAATATAAGTAATATAATACGCATTCATAAACATGATAGAAAAAGATAGGCCTATATTAACTTTAAAAATCACTATTACGTTACTAAAACTGGAAAAAATAACATATAACTACAAATAGTAGTAGACGTGTATGCGATGATCATTATTTTCAGTCTCAGACACATATCTATTACTATTATTAACATCGATAATGTGATGTGTAATATTCCCGCCCAAAGAAGATACTCTATGGACTAGAGCACGCCACAGATACGATATTGACAGATCATGACAAGGTTTAAATAAAACTATGATGTGACTAAAATGTCATTCTGTTGACATCTCTATGACGTCAGATTTCATTATCACATTTCATTACCGTTTTGAATTAACATACTATCATTACTTACTTCGAAATAGATAGTTTTCAAAGACTGAAAGTAATGACCTAGAGTTAAAAATGACCACAAATTTTATTACACGTGCAAAACTAATAACAAACATATATATATATATATATATGTAGAAACGCAGCGGTATATATGAGATTGTACTAATTACAACCTAACCTACCCACTTTTGTTACAGATTATCTGATTCAAGTCATTCGCATATGATTACGCTGCCATAAAGATTGTGTACGACAAATTAGAATTTAATATTTTATAAGACGTAATTTTTTTTCACGTATAACTGTGACATCATACTTCAGCTAAATCTGTACACACAAACTCAGACTAATTACGTTATAAAAGAATAAAACAAGCGGAACCGAACCTAAAAATGTCGCATAAATATTTTCCTATATAAATTAAAATTAAGATAAAATTCAAACGCGCATTCACATAATTTCAACAGATCAAAATTTATTATAAAACACAATGAACTGTCAAAATTTCGATCTAATATTATACTCGCTGGATTTCGAAAAGCTTCACGTCTGTATCGTACCAGATGGGTGGGTCAACATTTCTGTAAAACGGTTATATGTATAGAAAAAGTATATATCGGTTGACCCAAAATAGTAATAGACCCAAAGAACTAGCAATAACATCGCATGGTCAGTTCTATAGACACATTTTGTAATACAAACGGGAAATTATCAACTATTATCATTAGCTTACCTTATATTATTTACATAGAACATAAATTGTGCTCTGCAACATGGACTGCCAAAATCAAGTTGACAGAAAAAAAATTCTATTACAATTGTAAGATGGCGATAATAATAAAATAATAATTAATAGTAATAATAATACTTAATAATAATTGACGAATTAATACATCTATCGTCTGGATTTTTACGGAAGGTAATATTAATATAAGCTGTTTCCTGCGATTTGAATCGCATTTACCCTCTTGTGTCAGTTTACCCCGATTTCCAACATTTTTATTTAATCCTACCCTAGAAAGAATTGTTATTATAATTCCCGGATTCATGTTCCCCATTAAAGAAGTTTAAATTAAAATGTATTTGTTTACTTCCAAATAATTAATATAGTATAAAAAATGGCCTCACCTGATATATATCACCCCCCACATATAGGTACGGAACCAAGCAGCAGTTCCAGCGTTAGGCTGGTACTTCCGGATCAGAATTGGATGAGGAACCGGCAGCAACCCCACCAAAGTCCCATGCTGCAGGAAACGGAGGATCTCCGATTCATCTGTGAGGCCCCTGAAACGTTTTTAGTAATCTTATAAATTGTTTCTGAGGAATCGAACTTGGAAGTCTGAGTAGGAATATGCATTATATATTATTATATACATATAATGATAATGTGTTTTTAAATTTAATTTTTTATATAGAGAAAATTTCATAGAATTATAATTATAATTTTCGATATGGAAATACATCGTATAGTTTAAGTGGATCATTACTATATGAGCGTACTTGTCGATGCAGATCTTCTCGACTTGCGGCACCAAGACCTGCAGCAGCCTCATGATGGTCTGCAGCGGCAGCCGTCCCCTCCAGCTGGAGACCCACTCGCTGCTGGCCTTCCACCCCTCCGGCTTGTCGTTCACGCGGAGCGTATCCCGCTACCAACAGGCACAACTTCTAGCTTTGTCAAACCCCCACACGAAGAAAAACAAAAAAGGGGGGGTGATCACAGAGTATGGAAAATAGACAATGTGGAGCAATCGCCCCCTATTTTATACTTAAATGACTCACGTGCGCCACAGTCCGTGCGCCGGCGTCGTCGTCGTCGCGGTCCTCGCCGTCGCCCGAGCGGCGCAGCAGCTGCGCACGCGCAGGCGGGTGCGCCGACTCGCGCTCCGTCATGGCGGCTATGGCTGCGGACAAGGGGCGCTGTGAGGGGCTGCGGGGGCTGCGGGGGCGTAAAGGGGCGTAAAGGGGCCAACTCACCCGGGGTGTCGGGCAGCGACGGGTTGAGGGTGCCGGGCTCCGCGGGCTGCGCGGGCCGCGACCCTTCCATCGCAGCCTCCGCCACCGATTCCGCGCTGCGAGATCTGAGTGGACATTATTTCTTACATTCAGACCATAGCCAACATTTATTCTCATCGCACAGGTTTTGTACCGGGAATCGAACTCGAGTTCAGTCCATGTAACCAATGCGCCAAGTGAGTTAATCGTAACATTTTGTCTCTTTCTAGCATATACTAAATATTCTAGACTCCAAATCTAATTGTCTCTTTGGATCATAACGTAATAGTACTCATAGACTGAGTCTAACCTTTCGGTTTTTTGAAAAATGAAGATATAGACGTAATCTTATAGACAGTCTAAACGCACGCAGTCTAAGTGTTCGCAAAAAAGCTAGACGTTTCTAAGAAAGGAGGAGAATTTTTAACTGCGCGAGCGAGATAGCGAAAGGTCTGTCGCACATCCTATATGTGGCAACAAGTTACAAGTAGTGTGCTTTAACGTCTTATTTTTGTATATAATTACGCTACTTTTTTAAACAAATATTCAGTAATTCATCAAGTTCCATCTACATCTCCTCCAAAAAAAGGGATTTTATTTCAACTACTCAACCAAAAATCCCTAAAAAATGACTTAGAAAAGAGACACCTGCTCATATAAATATCAAGAAATGCACCTGCAATGAGCATAGCTTTTTCCTGTAATTTGTCATGTAAAACAAATCTAATATTTAACCTACTCAAAGCCAATGCTTTAATACCTGGGCAAAGCCTTATCATGATCCTTGGTGTTGGCAGCTGCCAGTGATCTCGCAATGGACGTGTGCTCGTGGGGCAAATTCGCCAAATTGTGGAAAACCGCCCTCTTGCGGATTATCGTATAAACTAAGTTTGAATTTCCTGCAAACATTTTACACAAATAAATTCAACCCATTCATATATCTCGTAAGGCTGATTTATTTATCACTAAATATGACTATTTTTGTTTAGGATAATTTTTTGTATACTCACATTCTTTGCTCTTTTACTTGGCCAAATGTAAACGAATTTCAGTATAATATTTGAGCAAACTGAATATTTTCTTTTAATTGGATTAATAAAAAAAATATTGGGTTGCTATATATCAAAAGACTGGTCTTATATGATATGTCAATGTAATAAATTTGTAAAAAAAAAATTCAAATATATAACAAAACTACAATAAACTTTAAACCAAAAAAATATTTATGAATACTTTTAAACATCACCTATGGTGGCCAGATTGCATTGATTATTTAAATTTAAAAAAAATCGTATTCATTTACTTTTTTAGAAAATTGGTTTCGATTCTTCATTGAAATTGAATTCATTGTTAACAGCTGCTCAGTTTACTATAGATATTTCAAAACTGACATTCGGTGTGACCATATCAAAATTAAACTTACCATCAAACTGATACTGTATCATGTTATTAAACATTTCCAGTAAGAAGAAAACCAGATGATGGTTCTGAGGCTGGGAGAAGAGAAACCAGGGCGTGCTGAATGCTTCTAGAAGATGTAGGAGCTTCGTTGACGCCACCATTGACAGGGTTTTCAGGTATGGCGACACTGGAAACAATAAACTGTATTTTGAGCATTTATAATTAATACAGATTACATTTATAATTAACCTGAATATATTGCATTTTACTATCTTTAAATCAAAGATTTTTCTTTGTATACATTAAATTATTAATGAACATGAATTATATGAATCATACAAAAATAAATATTAAATAACAAAAAATTTAATTAATTGACGTCAACGCCATCTACCGGCTAGAAGAATGATATTTGTGTAAATTTAATAAAATTGTTGATTTTGAAAGAGTGCTCTGATATATAAGGCAGTACAACCACTCACCATTTACAAGTATCGTGAGAAGACAGTCAAACAGTGGCTGCAGCCGCTGGTGACCCGTGGTCACCACTTTATGAAACACCACCACCAGGAGATCGGCGTGGGTCCCCGTGAACACTGGTATGTCCATTGGTACAGTGGCCGAATACGGCTTGTTCAGGCGAACCCCGAAATTCCGTTCTCCGGATAAAAGGAGGAGTATGAAAACTCCTATATGCATTAGTCCTACGCGAGCTGGAAGCCACATACAGCGTTACTCATTGAGATCTCGGAGGTTCGATTCCCGGTGAAACAATTCTTGTATTGCGTACGTGAAAAATTCTTTCATTTTTAGTCAGTTTTTTTGCCTTTCCCAGATACTCTACTAATAAACCCTTGTATGGTAATGAAGTAAAAATGACTTTAGAAAACAGTTTTTAGACACTCATTGAAATTTCAGTTCAATTCCATTAAAATCGATTCAGCAGTTTTGTGTTTTAATATATTAAGCACATATATTGGAACAACTTATAAAAATAAATTATAAAGCATATAATTCTTGCAAATTGCTTAATAGTTAATTTGTATAATTAGTCAAAGCAAAAAGAAATTGTAAATTAAACTGTTATGAAACTATTTAATATTTGAAATGGTCTTACATTGGTCGGCCCGAGAATCGTTTAAATGGTACAATATTGGTACCAGCACTTCTAAGACGTCGCTACTCTTTAACACGTAGTACATGAATTTCTAAAACAATACAGTCAAAGTTTTAAAAAAATACAGACAGAAATTTCTGAAACAATACAGACAGAAATTTCTAAAACAATACAGACATGTGTCATGATGCCTATCTGTTGTCTATGGTCTGTATATAAAATATATGTATTTATAAAAAGTATCTATGTGTGTTCATCATTTGTGCTATCACCCATCATATTATGGTATTTATTTTTATATCTATGGTATTCTCAGTTATCTTATAAATTAACATAAAAAAAATCATAACATTATAAGCCAAATGCGGAATACACATTTAAACACACAAATAATTTAACTATAGGCCATGATGATGAAATGATATTAACATTACATACTCTCTAAGAAATTTAAAGTATAAAATATTTTACTATTAGTATTGCAGACGATTTGGATAATTGAATCTTTAATAATTCACGTTTTAATCCGTCACACAGTATTTTATGTAAATGCTCGCTTTGAAAGTGGTTACCTTATTATAATCGCACATCTTCCAGAACAGCACCAACAGCTCCTGATGCAGCGCCACCTTCTTGCTGGAGTTCGGGAGGTAGGTCTGCTGCAGAGGGTTGTTCAGGAGACGCGTCACTCCACGGAGGACTAGTGAGAAGTCTTCATCGCGATGGATCCGGGACAGATAGTTGATGAACAGGTTGTCTGGTAGATTCTAGAAAAATATTTCATCTTACTTAATTCAAATAAATAAAATAAAATAAAAAATAAATGAGTGTTCGAATCCCAGCGAAATAATCACAGAAAATATTTATAGAGCGAGAAGAATATACTTAAATTTGAAAGAAATAAAATGGGTGTACACCAAGGGTGTGTATAGGTCTGATCTTAATTCCATTAGCGGAAAGGAGAATTACAAATAAACATCCAATATTTTGATTGAGAAATTATTGATACAAAATAATCAGTATCAACATATATTAGTTAATTCAAACCTTGTCTCTGTCTTGTCATCACAGTTATAAAAAGAGGTTAAAGGATTTTGCTTTTAATGAATGTTTATACCTCATCAGATTCCTCGGTGACAACATTACTTGTGTCATGGTCCAATGTTGTAATTAAAACTTGCAAGGCGACCTGAAATGCAATTCAATATGACCTTTTTAAATTTCAAACTATTATATAAATTCATGTTAGAGATAAATATATCTAAGCAAAAATATTAAATATTGTAACAAAAGTATAACAGACAAAAAATTTCTCAAACTACTGAAAAATGATTCTAGAAAATTCAATTTTCAATTACTATCTACATTGAACATTATATCAAATGAACAATTGTGAATTAAATAATATAGTTTAAACTTAATAAACACTATATACCTCAACAAGTGGTTCAAGGGTGTCAGCAAACAACAAATGGTTGTATGGAACCCCTAATCCAACCGGATCATAGGAACATACTGTGTTCAGTAAAGACGTGAAAAGAGGCAAGGCATGACGGTTGTCTGGACTCGTTAGGAAACTAAAAACATTATAATTAATTAAGGAACAGTGAAAGGCAAACATTAATATGCATAGATAATATTAATATTATGTGTACAACTGTAGCCCTCTGTGGCGTTCTATCAAATGTCAACACCTATCGCTTGACAATTTATAATCAGATTTAAAGACAGTTATCAACAGTAGAGCATCGATTATACGAATTTCCGATCGACACTTAACTATTATGAAACATAAGTTATCTATTTTCAGAGATCTAAATGCTCTGATGCTATTGATCATAGTATCAGAGCATTGAGATAGATAAAAAGTAATATTGTAATGCTGAAAGCATATTTCAAATGCCTCCAGTGGTTTAGGTACCATTGCTATGGAAACAGATTTTATCTTATTATTGTAGTTAAATACAAATTTTTACACATAAAAACTAACAATAAAGAAACTTGAGTTTTGAAAACTTCAACAAGTTGAACTCACGCGATCCACTTATTATGATGCGTAGCAGCTTGCTGGGGTGGCCTATATATGGTCTCGCTAAAGCACGTCAGCAATAACCGCAGCAGTTCAGTCCTATTTGCCTCGTGTTGAGCGCATCGAGCCGGGCTCCGTGCGAAACCAACTCCACCGGCCCAAATATACTCACAGCTGTCTAAAGATGATAATTCTTCTGCTCGCTCCTAAAGTATTAAAAGTTTGTGATAGGTACTATTTATTATTGTGGTATATAGTAATATAGATAGAAGAGCTAAGTTCAAGTAAATTGTAAGAAACCACAACTAACTTTAATCAACAATGCCATAAAAACAGATATCAAAAGCAAAGTATTATTATAAGCAGTTTTTGGAAAACAGAAAGAGACAAAAAGGAATTATACTTTTCAAGATAGTATTCTTTGGTGAAAGAAATTCTTTATATATTTATAATAACAGAATGAAGGTGAAATATCAGTACCAAACGAATTTTTGTCACCATCATAATTTGTCAGAAAAAAAAACAGTATCTTTGTATATAGTATAGGATATGAACTGATCTATTTTTCATCAATGACCATGCTAAAATACTATTCTAATAATATGAGAATTCCATATATAAATAGTATGTTACAATTAGTTACAAGAATATTATTTTGTATACTTACTGGACCAGACCTTTTAGAACTTATTACCGTGAAGTCAGGACAAAAGAGCAGATCCTGAAATAAATTAATAATATGTCTTGTTAAATAATCATAATAAATTATTTTATATTAATGTTTGAATAATGTATACTGAATACTTAATAGCATTTTTACTTCAATTTTTATTGCTTTAAGCATTTTAAAAAAAAAAAACCAAGTATTGCCGTTTTATATGAGGGTAGTTTAGATTTACTCTATATAACATTATATATATAATTATATATATAGTAATACATGTAAAATTATTTTTACTAATTGTAACAATAATATACATTTATCATATTATTTATATAACTTACACATATAGCATTAATAAGTGATTGTGCAAGTGGCACTGATTCATTTTCTGCAGCAGCTGGGAGTGAAGACCAAAAGAAGTTATGCCATTCTGGTTCTTCTAGCATATATGGTAACACACGAGTAAGCAGTCTAGCGCAGTTAAGAGCTACAAGAGATTGAAATAAGAATAAACATAAAAAGATTGTAGTACCTTATAAAACAATAAAAAATTGTGATACCCAAACATATTTGTTTTAATGGTATCTATTTACCAGTTTGTTGTTCTAGTTGTGTTCGACAACTGCTGTCTACAATTTTTACCATTTTCTCAACGGCTTTGTAGACAAGGGTAGCCAGATTATTAGGCGATTCTTCGCGAAGGGCTCGAATCTCTGCCCCCGGTACCAATGCAAAAACATCTTGCACGTTCGTTACACTTTCCGACCAAAATTGATCCCAAAAATTATCATCTGCAGCGTCAATAGGCTAGAATAATAATCAAAATCGATAAATAGAAACCTTCAGATTCTACCACACTGAATATATTTTTATCAAATAGTATTTACTTGATTTTTCGATGTTAGTTGCACTACCGCCTTACGGAAATTAAGTTTCGTGTCAGCATTCCCCATTTTTTACATTTATGTATTTTCTTTAAAATTATCGACGTGAGTACATTTTCCACCTACGTCTACACAAAACAAACCAAATAGAAATCTCAAAAGAGAGAAAACTAACTTTAATATATTGACACAACTGCTATTGACAACAGACAGATTCTTTTTGAAAGTGACTTTCGATTGTCGACTGATACTTTTAAGTATTGTTTATATCATAGCAACCGAAGGGATTAGATTAAGGAATTTTGATCTGTGCTTATACCATATATTACCGAATTGACTAGAAGTTACAACATTACAAGTATTTATCTTGTACTAATATCTACCGATTAATTTTCTTTCTTATATTATATTCTTTCTTTGCTTCTAAAATGACATTAACATTAAAAACAAGAAAAGGCCATACGTAAACGAAACATTTCTAATAAATAATAAATTAAATAATTGAAGCTGGTAAATGTTGATGATGGAAAACGTGAAAAAAGAAAACAAACACTAAATAAATGTAGTGTATAACAATATAAGTTTCTGAACAGTAATTTAATATTATTAAAATATCTATATATTGAAATTAATAAAGTATACAGACAAGCTATAAATGGCTTACCCATTTTTGGATTTTAGCAACTTGTTACTGGCCGTAAAAACTTCCCAAAAGAAATAGCTTTGTAACTGAAAATTTACTCAAATTGTACCTTTGACTAGACATTTGAAAGGCCCTAGTTAGTAACTTAGCTAGCACAATCTGTAGTAGATAGTAATTCGTATTTTTATATAAAAAAAAATTAGTGCATGATGTAACACTGTTGATATATGCGTCGTACGATCATTATTTAACATTAAAGTAAAAGTAATTTAAGATCGTATGCAGAAAAATATATTGATAAGGCATGCACAACGCACCTGCAAATAGGTTATGGTTACTATAGGTATAGATTATAAAATAAAGTACTCTGAAAAATTCTTTATGCTGTTGACATTTGTCTGTTCTCAAAATCTTTACTCACTTGTCTATTCCAAAATATTAAGGCCGAAAAATGGCTGCAGCAAATCTTGTTCGTAGTGCTTTTAATGGATTACTTAGAAAATCCACCACAATTAAAACTCCGGTTGTGTGCCGGCTATCCACTGTAGCTTTGCAGCAGAAATATCACACCGTGAAAAGTATTGCGCAGCTATATAACTCCTCGGACTTACAGAATAGGGTAAGTTTTTTATCTTTTCTTTTTGAAGTTCCAATTAAATTGATAACGTAAATTATATACGTTATATGCAATAAGATTATATTTAATTGATAGGTACTTAAATAGCGCATCGAAAAGACCATGGAGGTATAACCTCATTCAAAATTATTGCATAACTTGTGCCTATACAACTCCTGAAATGTTTAGGTATCGCGCTCCCGTGAATATGCCACAGGGCCCGTGCGTAAGGTCACACCTCAGGACATAGCAGACCGAGTGATGAAAGTGTGCAAGGCTTACGACAAACTAACTAGTGTGCAGGTATCTATTTATGTTTTTTTCCACTTTGTTTCAGAAGCCGCAATTCGTGCGCAACTACAGCCATGGCCCTCCACTAACAATTGATCTTATTAAAAGTAGGGTGCTTCTTGTTCTCCAACTTTTCGATAAAGTTAATCCTGAAAAGGTAGATAATTATCACTTTTCAATGGTCTAAATTTTATTCATTTCAAAAAAAAATCAATGTTGTTTGTTTATAATGACTAATGAGGCCTAGCTGATTCTCAACACTATAATGTTACTGTCATATATCTAATTTATTTCTTTGTTTTAGCTTTCTTTGGAATCCCATTTCATTCAAGATCTAGGGCTTGATTCTTTAGACCATGTAGAAGTTATTATGGCTATGGAAGATGAATTTGGGTTTGAAATCCCGGATGGAGATGCAGAGAGACTTCTTAGACCTAAAGACATAGTACAATACATTTGCGATAAAGAAGACATATTTGAATAAGTTTTTAGATCTAATATTTTGATTTGGTCTACGATTCAGCATAGTACCTAGATTTGTTTTAATTTAAAAACAAGCACTGTGAATGTCTGAACATCAGGGAGATGTAAAAATGTAAATTGTTTATATTTCATTATATGCCTGTTAGAGTAGATCATTGGTCCTTTTATTTGTTAATAATATTATCCTGACATGAGTACTCACTTGTGTTAAACTTTTAAACATAGATCTCAAAGCAAAATTCAATTGTTCCTCAATTCTGGCATTTTTTATTTAGACTAAAAGTCACAAGTTATTATTTGGATGAAGTACATACAGTACTGTTTGTACAGTAAACAGTATAGATAGGTCTTAATCCTTTCATACAATATATATAATATATCAGGTTATATTTCACACAAACTGCTGGTACACCTAAATAAACTATTTATAGCTTGTAACATGGGTACTAACACAACTGATAAACATATTAATATGCTTTTAATAAATACATATATAAAGGCCAATGTATCTGGTTATCTATAAATGACCATTCTGGAAATCCAACCCTGGTCCATAGATTCTTCAGTCTGGCAGTGATAATTATGTGTATTGATCATATTCAAATGAAGGATTTAATCCTCAGTAAAAAACTATAAATAATACTCTTAGCATTATCCAAACTACCAGAATTAGTGATTAAACTAGAACTTCAGTTTTTCTAGTCACTGGGTTTGCAGCAATAGGTAAAATGATGACATAATTTATATTAGTTATTTGTTTTATTTTACAACTTTACTGACAATAAACAACTTCATTAAAGAAAAGAAACTATATTAAGCATATGAAAACATTTATATACAGAGTAAGCTCACTTCGCCACTCTTCATACAATTGATAACTAAATAACAAAATCTATACATTTAATACATATTTACATGACTGCAATCAGCCTCATTCATAAATACTGAATCTCTCAAATGAAGTAAACATTCTGAAACATGCAAAATAAATTATCCATATAAATAAATTACATAGGATCTTTTTAGTTGTAGCTGTTAATGGAATGCTTCATGATGTCAAATGGCTAAGTATACAATAATTGTCTGTTAAGAATTCCACATATCAAATAACAAATCAGAGCCTTGTGGATACAATTTTTAGTACATTTTTTTCTTTCATCAATATCCTATTCTTTCTACACAGTGGAAAATCACCTGGCAATTAACAAAATGTTAAAGCAGATATGTCAGAGATCAAAATGTGTAACAGTCTACACATTCAATAGTTGTTGTTCTAGTGAATAAAACTTTGTACTTGTTGCAGTGAGGCAAAAGATTGGTAAATACATGTTGCTCATTAATTTTTACAATTGTATTTTGTATGTTTGTAAAGTTCTAATTGTGTTGGAAGGATCTAAAGTATTTTTTTTAATATTGAATGTAAATATTTTAAAATAAGTTTTGTACCAATCAATTGCATTACACTTTTCAAGGAGTTGAAGCATCTTAAACACAATTGTCCTATTTTGTGGAGTTTAGCCCAATCTATTTTTTAGATTATGCTATCTCAGCTTGCTAACCCGCACTCTACCAGCAGATCTAAGTCTCCGAGTTGCATTTGGGTCAACCCTAGCTACTCTTACAACAGGCAGCCAATCACATAACCCTTGTAGTGCACGTTTTTTCCTTTTAATTTCTACTTTCTCTTCACTATCTGATGACGTCCTTTTTTCAGAATTTGGTGAAAGGCTATCTTTATTTACATTTTCTGGAACACTGTTACCATTAGATACATTATCAATATCCATAGGACATGGTAATTCAAGCTCTTCAGTGTCTACTTTTGTCTCCTTTGCATTTTCTTCACTTTCAGACTTATTCTCATCAGCTTCGCTAAGAGTTTCGAGATCTGCTGAGGAACGGTCTAAACTATCAATTTTGTCATCTAAACTACTATTTCTAGAGGATTTCTTTTTATTTTTCTTTGAAGGCCAGCCAGTTCTATTCTTTTTCTTAAACTTGCCCCGCCTCTCTCTAGTTTTTACAGTATTTTGTTTAATTTCATTACTAATAAGATCACAATTTTCACATTCAGATACTAAACAAGAAAGATCAGGTATTTCTTTTGATGTAATCACAGATATGTCATTCTCCATTACATCCTCAGAGACATCATAATCAGAATCATCTTCAAAAACCTCAGATAAAAATTGCTGCAGTCTTTCTGAGGTTTCTTGAGTTTCTGTAAGAACTGGTTCTGGTTTAGAGAGTGTTTCACTTAATGTATCTTCAGATGCTGTGGATTTCGCATCATCTATATTTTTGCGACGATGTAACAAGCCTGAAGAGCCCAAAATGGCTAACGTTGAAGCATGTTCTCTAGGTGATTTACGTGGATGACTCTCCATGGCTAATATAGCTGCTGTACGTTTTCTCAATCTTTGCTTCTTCATACCTCTAGTCCCGTACGCACGTGAGGGTCCTGGTTTTTCCTTCCCTTCTCTTTTCGTTAGGTCACTTAAGGGACAGCAATTTGGCTTTAGTGGTGGCAACTGACCAATTTCATAGGGTAGCTTTGGTGATTTTGAATACAGCGCTGTAACAAAACATTAAAATTATATAACAGACAGTTACTATTATAGTTTACTATCCAAAAGTAAATTAATATAAATAACTATTGCTTTAACCAACAATTTTACTATACAAAAGTAAATTAATCAAGCTCAGTGCCAAAAATATTCCTCTTCATGGGACTCAATAAATTTTTATGCATATTAAACAGACAATTTAATTAATTTAATATAAAGCAAAATTTTAATTATATTAAAATTAATTTTACTATCATACACAGACATCGGTTACTATTATATTATTCATACTTCAATTGGTTTCAAGCTTTAATTTAATATGTTTCTTTACAATTTTTTTTAACTTCCATAATATTTATATAAAATTTATATTTACCAAAAAACTGAGGAACATTCTTAGCAACAACTTTATCCTGATCTTGTCGCTTAAATGTACTAAACCATGGCTCGCTGTGGGGTATTGATTCAAATGCAAATTCAAGCTGTTCCACTGCTGGAGTATATTTTAATCTTCCATCTTCCCACTTCATACACCTTTCAACTGGTTCCTCTCGTAAAGGACTTACTTCAGGAGGCACAGCCGATGTTTCAAGTTGTGGTGGTGGTTCAGGTTCTAAAGGCTTTTCTACTTCTGCTGGTTGAGGATCTGGTTCTTTAGGTTCTGGTGGTTTACTAGATGGCTGTCGTACATATTTTCTTCGCCCACGTTTTACACCTATAGGAGCACGTCGTTTTTTTCTTTTGTCCTCAGGCCAAATATCCTCCTCTGATGATTCCTCCTTTAACGCCACAGGTCTTGCTAATCTCTGCCTTTCAGGGGGTGGTTGTTGGGGTGAGAACTTCTTTCTAGTCTTTACTGGTTCAACCACAGGTTCTTCATCTGATGAAGTGGAACTTGTTGAACTGGCCCTTTTAGGAAACATAAATTGTTCTGCTTCATCACTAAGTACTGATAGCTCTGATCGGCGCACCTTTCTGATTTTTACAACCAAAGGCTTTGTTCCATTACATGTTGGTAATTCTTTCTTCTTTGTAAAACCTCCACTTGATCTTAACTTAGTGCTGACTCCAACAACTTTATAGTACTGACGGTCTTCAGATTGTGTGGACTCATTAGCTTTCTTACTACACCTAGTATTTCGTTTTTTATCTTCTTCTATACCACCATTCCGTTTTGGACTTACATTTCCATTGACTTGATCTGGAGATTGTGACTTCTTTGATCGCCTATTCTTTGGTTCTACATCACCATTACATAATTTTCTAAGTGATCTCCTTTCACCATTTACTGGTGTTGCTTTATCTAGAAATGTATTAACATCTGTTCCTGATGTTATAAGTGAGTCTAAAGACAAGAAATTAGCATGATCCCGCACAAATGCCAAGTGATGAGGAGATCTCCTATGTAAAGTAGCATCAGCATAATCCACATTACACATCTCACAATAGCCACCCTTTTCCTCCTTTATCTCTCTTTCTTTCATACGAGGTCTACTTTTTCTTGTCATTCTGCAACAATATAATTGCAATTAAATTATTGTGGAAAAAATTATAGTACAAAAAAGTCATTTTGCTTCAATAAAACTTACTTTGAACCAATATTGTTGTTGGTGGGAATTTCTACAAAATTTTCTGGTAATTTTTTCTTTTGTTCCTTTGGAGGATCAGGCTCTAGTGATATTTGGGGCCACTCATCAAATTCCTTGAATACAGGTCGGTAAAAACTGCAAAAAAAAACAGTTGTAAGAACTTCATTATTACCCATGAATAGTTGAAATATGTAATAGTGGTCCATACTTGTCCAAAAATTCAATCTTGATAAAATGTTTACTGAAGTAGTTGATGTGCACTTTACGTTGAGTGAAGAATGTATCATATAGTTTATCCAATAGATTTATAGCCTGAAAGATGATAAATATATTGTAAGAATATATAAATGTTATATATAGCTCTAGTATTATTCCTCACCCATACAATGTTTGAATCAATTTATACTTTGTCTGGACGGTTTTTTAATTGGTTCTTAGAACTGTCCTAACCACAGTCTTTCACAACACACTATAGGTAAGAAATAATAACCATTCTAAGTAAGAACTCAGAAAAGAAGAGAATCATCACATGCAGTATGAACTCAGAAAAGAAGAGAATCATCACATGCTATGACTACGAGAAGCTTGTAAGTTTTAAAAGTATTAATATTTAGTAAGAAACTATCAATGGCATTAGTACAGAATAATAAAATATATCATGTTATAAAGACAACTTGGTACTGGCGACTAAATCTCAACAACACACATAATTCTTTCCAACTTCTACATGTATAATAACTACATTTGCATATTCACCTTCTGCACTGTTAATTCTATGTAGTTATGGTTCACTGCTTTAGGTGGCGAATGTGCACGCAGTCTCTCAAGCATCGCATCGACGCGCGCGCGGCCCTCACGCCGCGGCCATCTCGATGCGGTGGTGGTGGGCTTATGATCCAATATTACATGTGTTACACGAGGAGTCAGAAATACTTCCTGATGCTGTATGTAAAAAAGAAATGTTTGATGACTTTAATTTTTGCGCACTTATTCAAATTTTGGAAATGGATGTACATTAATCAAAAAAGTGCTAATTTGGGAATTTAATTAATAGAAAAGAAATTTGATTTCTTCTTATGTCCAAAAACATTTATCATTCAAAGAGAGCATGGAATTCAATGCTTGTACTGTGCAGTTAGGGGATGCAGATAAAATTCAGAATAATTTAAGTAGTTTCAGTATAATTTACTTATAAAATAATTATTATATGATATAAAATGAGCCTATGAATACAAATTAAGTGATTATATACTCATTAGTAATATAAGTAGTTATATTATTGCAGGTAGGTAATTAAATTTTGATATAAGAATACATCAGAATGCAAACTTGTATATTTTAAGCATGTAAGAAAAATGACAGTTTGCAAATCTTTAAGTAAGCATACATAGCTGACGCCGGTTTCTAACGAGTGGAGCTCATCAAAACAATGACCGAATTACGTGTCGCAGACTCGTGGCATATAAGTGACCGATTATTTCCCAGCGATATTAGTCCACACGCACTCTTGGGAGTTTTCTTTGAAATACAAAGCTAAATCGACGCCAAAGCAAAGCTGGCGCTGTCTGAATCGAAATGTGAATCGCGCCAAACGTCCCGCGCAAAAAAATAACAAAATCTCCTTGCTCGGCTAATTTCATCCTTGCTATAAGATAATAAGAACTAAATTGTCTTGAAATGATAAAGTAATATCAACTGTCAAAAATTAAGTATACACACGCGTTAGCCAAAGAAAACTACATTTCAAACAGCTTTTATATGAATATGTTGCAAAGTAGCTCGGCATGATGGAGCGCGACGCGCGGCCTCGGCCACTTGCATTTCGCTCTACGACAGCCGCTTTAACGCGTTCATACAAAAGATGACCTAAAATCGAACAAGGTACGCGCGTAACTAGCCGCTAAAACAACTCTATTTACAAGTAATTTCTGACCAGATCTATTTGTTATAAATTGGAAAACTATATGTACAGTCGACAAAGTCGGCATATACTCACATAAAAGTCGCCCGCGAGGCCCCCGCGCTCCGCTTATCACAAAAATAAGTAACTATATACCAATCACAGAGACAGGACACTTCGTCACAGCTTGAATTACATAAATTCCCAAAACACAGATGTAACAGTCACCACACTCAATGATTTTAACATTGCTTGGCATATAAATTAAAGTTATAAATACTTTTACACCTTATTTATCTCTATTTTGCCATCAGAAGCGAAAGACTAATAACAAACACAAATCTGTCATACAAGATGGAGATTATTTGCTGCAGTTCTAATTTTGATCGCTTGAGGCGCTGTCGTGCTAGTACGGCTTGGAAAGGGAAACACATTCTATTGGCTTGTTTGAGAATACGTTCCGTTACACGAATTATGCATTATTAAATGTAGCACTTATTGATAAATATAAATGTTGATTTGCCAATTTGTTTTCTTTAAGTAAATTCATTTAACAAGTTATAATGATGAAATTAATAAACAAATAATTAAATATTTAAATTTATCTTCGAGAAATTAACTGTTCCATGCATTCACAGAAGATAATATAATTAACCACCATGAAAGAAATGAAACGTGTATAAGGAAACCAAATTTGATATTACTGAAATGTCCTGCTTTATATATAGAACTAATGACTTTCCCAATTTTTCGCATAATACGTTAATGTAAATCTCTACGTATAACCAAAATGAGTAGATAGTTTAAGAATATTTCGTTGGGAGGTTTAAAAATTAGTAAAGATAGATTATTTTGGCGCGAAAACAAATATTTATTACTTACTAAACCCATATCCTGTAATCTGCGGGAGATAGATCGACACATAGCGGGTTCTTGTATATCCAGATAAAAACAGAAGTTATTTCTTACTGTAACAATAGGAAAACCTTATAATCACATTTTTCTGATGTGTAATGTCACAATGAAACGAGATTTTACGCACTTTTGTTATACTTTTCTTGAAGCTGCGCCGTCGATACCATCGTGTTATTGTATAATAATTTTGTCACTTCATGAATACGTAGTCACTATCAGGTTGCTACGTGCGAAGTTTTCATTAGTCTTTGTCGTAAACCATACTTAAGTTTTGATCAATCGTTCATTTAATGAACGGAGTAACAAATAAGATCAAAATCACATTAATTACTATTTGACCCTTCTTGTACGACCCTTGAAAATTGAATTCTTACATTTAAATGTCAGTGCCAGCTGTTGTGACTTAAATTCTGACAGATAACCAATGATCTACGACAGACAATCAATATTGGAATCGATATTCATATAACGAACTATATTGAACTGTTTTCATAAATTAATAACCGTTATTTTATATTTTCGATACAATTTAATATCAGACTAGATTTATCATGGACAAGATAATATGAAGTCGTTTATCCATACTTATTAGTTATTTGTCTCATTCCTCAGAAGTTTTAGATGAATTTTTATATTACAGATAATTAATATAATAAAAAGAATAAATTGTTTATATCGTTACAATTCCTCAATAAGGTATGGTAAACATTATGTGAATGTTACTAGGTAAAAGGAATAACAATATAATACAAACTTCCAGCTACATAAATGAATAAACTCTATGCAGCGCGTTTTGAAACCCGGTCCAACGAATGTATACACACACGGACTATTGATTACTCATTCAATGGCCGCAAATGTATTATAGTAGATACCTACGGTTGCGGACTGCTGACGTAATGTACATAACTAAGTAATTGATAACGCATGTATTATTTACTCGCAATGAATTATAAGGAGCCGTAAATTTATTCCTAAAAGATTAAATAGGTCAACACATGCAAAAGCGCAAGTGTGCTTTTGTTTATTCTGTAATTTTTAGGCATACATTATTGAAATAAAAAGTTTTGACTTGCAAAATTCTACCCTCATATAAAATGGATTATACAGTTACTTCGTGCTACGGATATTTAAATTAGAACATATAGTTTTCTTATTCGATATTTTTATTATTATCTTATTCAAGGCTTAACATAGCCTCAGGTAGTATGTTTAAGTTAGTTATTACCTTAAAGCTTATTTCAGAATAGGACTTTTAGATATTCAGTGATTGGAAAGATGACTAGACTTTTTTAAAAAGTAAACATATATAAAAAAATTACCCTTTAAGACCAGGATTCACACTACAATGAAAAGCCTCATTTCTTAGTATACACTTATATTTTATTATTAAATAAACAATAACTATAATTATTTTACAATTAAAATATAGCCACTTTGTAAAAACCCCTTATTTAAATAGTATAAACAAAATGGAGATATATAAATGAGATTTTATAAAAATAATCAATGGCGGAGTCACTGTTTAAATACTAAAACATCTTTGGTATTGCAAAAAAATAATGTTTGATTGGTATTGTATACCAAACAATTACAAAAGTAATCACAATTATAAGAGAATTTGAACAGGTAGATTGCTTAGTATTAAAACAGATGGCATTGTTGTCAATATAGGATAATATATACTACTAAAGTAACAACTTGTTTAGTTTTCATACAGTGTCTCCCCATTTTATTAATTACAATGAAATCAAATTTCAACTATTAGCTCTATCACACAATGTATTATACATGACTTAAGAATACACTCACTTAAAATCAGTCTCATTCTTCATTCTATGAATGACCTGAGTACCAGAGACAATACGATACTATTATCAAATAAATAAAATCAAAACAATTTTAACCCTTTGCTAATTTTTAAATTTAAATTATAGTTACAAACATTTGAAAACTATCAATAAATAAAACATAGTTTGTGAGTTTGCAAAGCCATTATCAATGGCAACTTCAAATATTAAAAACAATGGTATTGTCAATGGTGGAAGTCATATCTAATACATGTCCATTCAAAATATATATTATTGGTCAGAGGCTAAAAATAATTTACCCTTACTTAAAAGCAGATGGTAATTATGAGGCACATCTATACTTAAACCGCAGTTGTTCCAAAATGATACATATAAATAGGAATTTTTCTACTAGGGATGAAAATGCATATTTATTTCCTACCAAATACATTAAAAAATTTTTTTTCAATACAATATATTTAGATGGTTGTGAATTATGTTATTTCATTTTTCTCAACATTTTAGTTTCATTATACAGAGTTGTTATGCATTTTGAAAATTAACTACCTACTGAGTGTACATTAGTTTTACCCATTCCTAAATAAAACCTGGTGGAAATTAGTTTTAGTTTCTAATGACGCTTGTATCAAGTAACAAAAAGTACAAATGTATAAATAAATATTCGATATAATCTAAACATTACAGAAGGCCTTGATATATAGGTTAATTTTTCTGGAATTTAGCATGTCATCTAGTGTTGTTCCTTTTTGTTATCTCCATTCGCGTCACCGTTGAGTACAGGTGGTACTGGTGGCTTTATGGGCGGAGCTGGTATCACCTGTGGAATAAAAAATATGTTATCGATGTTAAACATTTAACTGGACTAGAATAAAAAATAGGTGCACGTGATTGGCTAAACATATAATCATTAATTTATTCATTCAATTGGCAATAAGAAGTTAATTCCTTTTTCTTTTATTTATCTGATACACAAGAGAAGAGAATCTTATGGAAGAAAACTGATACTAATGATTCTGAGTTATATTACATACAGGTTTTTTAATGAAATACATTAAATATATTAACCATTGCAAAAGTGATATAATATGACAGAGTATGACATCCTAAATAAATACTCAGCACACTCTAGGTCTGCGTTGATGAAAGACATTCTTTTTCAGACAAGGTACGGGCATTCCATGATATATTACAAATCCAATCCCATACAAAACTAAATCAAAACCTAACCAAACCCACAAGCACTTGTGCAATCCTTCACTTCAAGCATGACTAAAAACCAAACCGCTCCCAAAAAAATTTTGAAAAACTTAACTCTTGACAGCCAGCAGTTCAATTTTACCTATGGCAGCTATGTTATTCCTATTTTTCAGTGAATGTTACCTAAAATTTATAGCTCTATGAATATACATAATACAATTCCGACATTCATTATAATCAATTAATATTAGGTTAGGAAATATAAAAATATAAGCAATATTGCGTTTTAAATATAGCTTAGATGACCCAATATTATCTGTTTTTGTGGGTTTTTATGTCTTAAAACTATTTTTGAATGGATTTGTGAAACAATCTATCAAAATTACATTCTCATTGACTGCAGTTAAGGTCAATAAGGATTATTATGTATTCTGTATAAAAATAATTAGAACTGGTCAAATGAAATGCTAAAAAAAATTGATGCTGTGTATTTGTGAAGCATATCCTTTTTCGAGATTCAAATGAGAATTATAATAAATTTTAAATCACATAATATTATTATTATAATATTATCATATATTTGATTGTATGAGAGACTTAAATTTAGGTAACATTCATTCATTGCGTACTTTTCCATTGCCGTCCATATCTTCTTTTTCCTGTTAGACATATTATACTGAATTTATTTATGGTAAAAAAAAAAATTTTATATATTGTTTGGTGATTTTGGGTAATATTTTTAGGAGAAATAATACGCGATAATTTGAAATAAAATAATGAGGTATTCGGACAGAAAAAATATGACAATATATAACTAAATTTGGATAAAAAAAATTATTGTGACAAAAGAAATGTTAGAATGATGTTAATTTTTCCAATTACTTACAGATGGTTTCGGTCGATGTGTGTCCACGGCGTCGACGGACAATTTAATATGTTCCTCCCGACAACCGTATGCTACCGGAGTCAGTTTTATGACTGTATGCAATGGGACATGAAGATATGGAAGCTCATCTGGAAATATAAACTAATTAATCAATTATTCTTTAAATATCAATACAATTTCACCATTTTGACTACAATCGTCTATTTTAATTATAGTTTAAACATAACTTAAAAATAGACAAATATTAAAGTTAACATTATTTTAATTTAAAAAAATGTAAAATTTCACAGGCGGCATTACTAGAGAGCCTGCATTGAAAACTTATACTGTCAGCCTGCTCGCGGGTGCATTGCCGGCCTTTTTAAAAGGAAACGCACTTTTCTGGAGTTCGATTCTAAATTGTGCTTGCAAATGTAATATGCATCCTCACCAGCAGACTTGTCGAGGAAGTAGGCCAGCAGACAGCGCATGACGGCCTGGTGCGACACCACCAGCACGTTGCCCTGCCGCTCCAGCTCCATGATGACGGGCTCCAGCCTCGCCACCAGGTCCTCGTAGCTCTCCCCTCGCGGGTAGCGGTACGCGAACTTGTTCGCGTCGCGGGAATTGAAGTCGGATGGGTACTTCTGTTGGATCTCCGCATATGTCATTTCTTCGCATATACCCTGGGGAAAGAAATTTGCTCATCACGTAAATGTTGATCCCGAAGAATTGAACCCGGGACCCTGTTCGGTCGCCAGAAGAATATCTTACGTAGTTGTTACGTTTCTGTTCACTAAGGCTATTTTACATTTATAGGTAATAATAATAATACTGTTAGTAAACAAAGAATTGCACCATACAAAAGAATCCCTGGCTTCTCAGACTTAACATATGTTTTTTGAAACCAGTTCTATAGTACAGACAGTAAAAAAAGTAACAGAAAAAATATAAAAATGGTGTTAGCTCTAACTCATCTTCTCTATCTATTAATAAAAGGTGTGATTTATTTTCACGAAGTTATGAAAATGATAATTGAAAATTTCTAGTAGTTATAACAATGCAGTTGTTAATAATACTAATTATTTGCTGTGAAAGGCAAGATTGACATATATTATTCGTTGACATATAATTTTCCCGTTCCTAGAAAATTAGTATAGTCTATATAACTCTTTGATGTAGCACTCTATGGTGAATTTTTGAATTTATTACTATTGAGTTTATACAGTAGTCACTTCTGATAAGCGGCAAATAGCACTTATATAAGACATCGCGCTTGAAAATCTCTTTAATTAAATTTAAAAAAGTTTTAATTTGGTACAAATGAAATTAATCCTCAGTGGAAGCCTCACCGCATCAATTTCATTAAGGGCCTTCCACCTTTCCTGTGGTGCTCGCACATCCTTAACTGTTTGTATGGCTCTCTTCATCCAGGACGTCCAGACACGTAAGCCGGGGATGTGTTGCTGGTCTATATATGTGGCTAGCGCACTCGCGTATTGTTTTCCACGTGGTGATAATTCACTATCACCACCTATGCGACCTACTAAATTGTGGAGACTTTCGCCATGCTGGAATGATACAAATTGTGATAATGTAAGAATCAGAGAGCAAATGTTTATTGTATGTTTGGTAGTAATTGAAATTTTAAGCTGCTAATTAAAAATTTTGATAAAATTAGATAAATATACACACAGTTTATTGAACTTTTTCTGAGACAAATCATTAAAAATTATTTGCGTTATTAACTAATCTTAATTAATTTGTTATAGAATATATAACAAAAAGTAATATTTAGTTTTTTTTTTATTTAGTTTATTAAGGATTGATAGTTTCTTCTTTCTTCTTCAAAAATAGTCATTCATTAATTAATTATATGAATTGCAATGCAACTTTAGATAGAGATGAGTATCTATAGTACTTCTTACCCTGGTCAAATAAATTGTCCGTGGAACTATATGTATATTCATCAGGTAGTATACAATTCGACTCTGTATATGACCTTCGTGTTTATGTACAACCACTTTTTCTCCTGTATCATATATTTTCATGAAACTACATTCCGACTCAAGGCTTTCGTCTAACGGTTCATACTTTTCCTTATAATGCTCTATTCTTAGTAAAAAGTCATCTAATACATTATCTGTGTCTTGAATGTTTGTGTAGTCAGGACTGCTTACTTTTACTTCCTGCAATCATAAATAAAGGGTTGAGATATATATTGATTCTGGTTAATGTGTTTTTAATAAGTTGGTGAAGCTTTTGTATGGATTTCAGCCACATGTTTCAATAAAATTGCATAAATAAGAAACCTTTGAGAATGCCATATGATAATATCTTAAGGCGTAGTAGGTCTATAACTATAAATAGTTCCCCATTACAAATGTAACATGGTAATCCAGCTTTATATAGTACAATAATTTGTAATAAGTTCAAAAGAATAGTAAATATTTACCATAATGTTTTGTTCTATAATGCGTGGATCATCACAGATGGACTCTACAAAGAATAATTTAAACCCCATTTTATGTACAACAATTTCTCTAATCATACGCCGTCTCTCCATTGTTGAGTTGGTTGCATCAAAAACCTGAAAAAATTACAATTATGGCATGACTTTTGGGATACTAAGATACATGACTTCTAAAATAACATGAATCAAGGTAAGCACAGTTTTTATTTTTCAATAAATGTAAAAATAAAGCCAAATGATACATAGCTTATGTATATGATTTTATGTGACCAACTAAGTACACTTAAATTAGTGGCAAAAATACTAACAGCAACTTCTCCTCCTTTAACAAGCCACTCGCAGACATCATGCAATGCGTCCAGCGCACACTGCTGCCTTATTGCCATGGCCTCTTTATTATCAGCTCTAAAGAACTCATGACTTGTATATGCAGTAGTAGCATGTCGTCTGTACTCCCCTAGATTGAATACTGTAAAGTAGAATAAGATATGTTATATTTATATTTAAGGTATACAATATAGAGTTGAATGAATCTATGCTAAACAAAAGGAATAGGAAGATTTCGGACTAACCAGTACAAGACAGACTAATATTTTATTAGTCTCTACATCATTTGGATAAAACCACTTACCCCTAGTATTAATTCCTATCCAGTTCAAATATCTTGACAGCTTCTTAGAAATATATGTCTTGCCTCGAGCTGGCAGACCAACCATAGCAATAACATGCGGAATGTTAACATAGTTTGCTCGTTCTCCTGAAATAAACAAGCCTATGGGTAAAAGGCGGACTCTTAACTTCATATGTGGTCTTTTCCTAATCAGACTTATAGTTAAAAAATATACCAAGATGTTACATTATTGTATGTAACATTATGGTATGTTTACATTATACATATTACATGTTCATATAGTTAAAAGTTAGTATTCTACACAACTGTTATTGCTTATAAGAACTAAGTGATAGATGATTAATTTACATTTTATGACAGGGTTTATCTCGCATGTAATTAAAGATAACGCAGAACAAGCTTATATTGAGATATAGGAAACGTTATGAAGCGATAGCGACCTTATTGACCTTATCATTAATAATCAGTAATATTATTTATCTACCTTTGAATAGAACTTTATTGATGGGTAACACAAAGTTGTATTGGGAGAATGTATTTAAATATAGTAATTCTGTGACTTAATGATAAACATCAAGTCCAAATGCCTTTGTTACTAACCATCACCAAAAAACTGTTTATTTAGATATTTCCAGCCTTCAACACGGTTGTCGTCTAATTCCATTTTTAACACACTTTTTTAGATAGTTAAATGTATTAATCTTTAGGGGTAAATAAATTTATTAATTTCTCATGAAATGACTACAATCCACCTTACGTCACTGTCACAATGTCACTATCTGCCGCCTGATATCTTGAAATACAACAGCCTGAGTGTAATGAATAATGATTAATGTGGTACAACATAGCTGCCACAGATTACCACTACTAGTGGTATACTATCACTATCAGTTAAATGACGCAGTCTCTAGACTCTAGTTTATCAATAATCAATGTCAAGCTGTCAATAATTACCTTTGTTTCATAAAATACATAGACTATAATGATCATCTTTTATTTGACAGAATCAGCGTTATTATACCATTTACGTTAATAGTTAATACCCACCATAATTACTACTTATCAAAATAACGCTAAACATAAATACTAAAATCTTTCAGACTAGAATTGAACTCTAAATTTTAAATAATTTTATAGGGAAACAAAGCGCCGTCGTTTAATCATTTACTCTCCAACTCATTCATCTATCTACTTATTTGTGAGCTACTAATATTAAATTAAATTGAAAATAATTTACATATTTGTATTCCAGTAGTCAAAACCTGCTATGAAATGTACTTGTTGTTTACATATTTTGTTTGAGTGAACACAGTTGAGTGATATTGGTGGCGATTCTGATGTACAACTCTAAAACTTAAAATCTCTAAATTTTAGTTTAGACCTGTCAAACGTGTGTAACCTATTCTATATATTTCTACATTGACAATTTAAACCTTATTGCTATCAGTTTAGAGATATACAGAATAGGTTACGCTCTCTAAAACTGTGTGACAGGTCTAAAGCTAAATTTAGAGATTTTTAGTTTAGTTTGTGCACATCAGAATCGCCACCATTATCTAGGTACTTATATGTATAGTCCCTTTTTCTATTCATATTACATCGAAAAGTACATTTTTTGTAATTAGGTTTTGTATTATGTACTATGTGAAAAAATAAAGGTAAAATTTTAAATAATAATTATATAACCATTTCTGCGGGAACATTTCTTAAACAAGCCCAATCGTTTGACACTAAGACCTCAATCAGATGGCGGAGCTATGACGAAATACACCACAAATAAAAAAAATTATCTCGTATTTTGGAGGTTTTGTAAAAACGGCAATAATAATTTAGATACAATACCGATTCAAAGTATGGATTACATTAATCAGTAATGATGAATGGGGACGATACCTATAGTACGTAATACAGATAAACCGCTTGACCAAAGATAATTTCAAACGTTAATGATACCTACATTGTTTATTTTTGCTTTTTAATTTATTAACAATGGGTAATAAAACTTAAGAATACGTAGAAAATCGTGGTTTCACATTGATGAAGAAATTCAACTTTAACAATTAGTCTAAATACCTTTTTATAACGAAATACGTAACGATATAATTAAATAGCTGCTTCTAAGCCGATTTTAACGTATTTTTAATTTAATCAGATATTAGCCCGAAATTTAATGTGAATTGAATTACTGGTTATTCTTTGACAACAAATAATAACTTAAGGAGACGTCATAAAAAATAAAACGGTCTTAAATAACTTCAACTAACAATCTGTTAGTTGAAGTTGTCGTTTCTTTCTGTCAAATTGTATATTGCCATATATTGTAATATATATTATTGTAAATATACATTTTGAGCGTATCTATACGTCGCGTCGCAAGAAATAATGTGGAACTTCGCCATGTAGAGCGTGGAAATACAATAGACTATAGAATGAAACAAGAGATAACCTAACCAACCAATTAAATACTTTATTAATTGCTAATAACTTTCAATCAAGATTTAATTTATGAATATGAAAATATTGCGTCAATACAGTCAATGGCGTCTTGAAATATTTTAACTAACTATCTAGGTATCTAATAACTTTTGAAGTTGCTCTTTGATTTTTAAATGAATAAATTGTAACTAGCAGCAAACTTTTTAATTAGCAAGAAATTAAACTAAAACTATCCTAAGCAAGTGCCAAAACTGCTAGAAAAATTGCTGCATCTTAATATCGACGGTGTCTGTATAAATCTAATATATAAAATTCTCGCGGTGTTTGTTAAACTTCTCCGAAACGGCTTTCCCGATTCTCATGAAATTTTGTGTGCATATTGGATATGTCTGAGAATCGGAAACCATCTATTTTTCATCCCCCCTAAATTTTAAGGGTGGTCCACCCCTAATTTTTTTATGTTTTTGGACAAAATTTTTATTTTTCTATGATACAGCGTACGAAAATACATAAAACCCAAAATTTTACCCCTCTACGATCAACCCCTATGGGTTTTTATTTATTAATTGAAAATTGAAAGTGATTCATACAGTGAAGTATGGCAAACATTTGCTGGGTAGCTGACCCAGTATAATATATACACTCAATTTATAAGAAGCAATTAGTATTTAGTAGGTGTAGAAATAAAACAATGTATGTCCGTGAGAATTTTTCTTGTTTTACGTTTTTCCGTAGCCCTCTTACTTGTTAAGATCTGTGAAATGTCAAAATGTATAAATGGCGGCGAATGTATGATAAATGGATAAAAGTGAAGAAATTATTTTTTGTGCAATATATTATACTCTCAGTGAAACACGCGATCAATCCATGGGCATGGGTGAGTCATGACGTACGCCGGCCGGCACATAAATTATTATTCCGATCCGGTTTCTGATCTACCTTAAATATACCAGAGTCTAGGTTACCGGCTGCTAATATAGTAACTTACAGGTACTCTTCGGTTAATTGAGTCTGTAAAATTTAATTACAGTGATCATTAAGATTTAAAGAGAACGTGACATAGCTATCTTATCTATAATTTAGATATTTTTATTTACAATGTAAACTTCTAATATCTTATTATTACTGGCTAAAGGGTACAGAAACTTATAGAATAATAGGTATGAATACGTATGCTATTCTGTGAATAAAATACCAATTTTTTGACTCAGAAACTATTACTAGTGATATTTCATATACACCTATTATGTCAAGATGAAAATTAAATTAAAGAGTACGTCCTTCATACAAATAGTAGTTTATTGGCTCGAACCAGTTAACGCAAGTTGGTTCATTGATAGGTAATTGGTTGTAAACTGGTAACAGACAACAGGCAGCCTTTATGCGGTTTCAGCAAGACCCACGCCGAAATCAAAAATATATCTGCTACATAAACAAAGGAATTTATACACAGTTATTATAATCCACTATCTAGTCGGCACCTGTAAGACTACTGAACTCTTGTGTGATATATTCGTAAAAGTATATACAAGCTACAATAAGGTAATATTATTTTTATCTGTCAAAGCGGTCGTTCGAATCTTTTCGAAATTCACTACGATGGTTAATGCAGAACGATCGTACAAAAATCCGAGGAACCTAAAATACACAAACATCACGCGTTGAGTTCATGTTATGGCTGCTTATCGAAATAGAGTGAAGAATAAAGTCTACCAGTCAGTGAACGCATACAATTCGCTGTATCTATTTATAGAATGATTGTTGTATCTACGATTTTAACGAATATCCTATAAAACAAAGAAGGCTTCCGTCGTCTAGTTTTACTTGTTTAACTTTTAATGTGTCTACATCAACACACAAAGATAGGTCTGATACTAAGTCTGTACAGTAAAATTATGCTCTCATTTTTCTTATCAAAGGAAATAACAAATAACGGAAAAAAATTAAAACTTAGCTTTACTAATAATGAATGCATCTATAGTACTTCATTCACACGAATTGAAATATATAAATTAAATTAATATATATGTGACGCGTAAGAAAGTAACATTGGCTTTCCATATCAAGTTGGTATGACCTCGTTCTAAGCTGCATTATCTGAGCATGCGACGTACGAGTGAAGCCACAAGTGCACTATGTACCTATAATAAATATAAAACCATTAAAATGCACAAATCCTTATATCAAAGTAATTTTTATCTGTATTTGTTGCATTATCTGTATCTTATTATGAAGTAAGTTATTTCGTTTGGACACTATCGTTTTGTCCACCTTGTCATTCTACTAGTAAATACGAACGTTAATACACGATTGTTGTATGGGACCCCTTTAATTTTCATTTTATTATATTTTTAAATTTCTTGGAATAGGGGTTACACAAATATCTGTGAAATTTTCTGTCTATCACAGTTCATTAGGTGCAGCCCTGACAGACGGTTTTTTCGTCAGTTAAAATCGTTGTAAAAACAAGTTATTACAACTATTATTAAGTGTAAATTGTCATCGGTCCCTTTTCGTCACAAGCACAATTCTTCACAATGAAACGAAACATAAGATAACAACTTGCTAATTTATTTTTATTTAATAATGGTTGTTTACATAAAAATATGTCATTCTGGGTGATGAATTTAATATACATGTACTCTCCAATTCCTAAAACGGAAAACAAACATTTATATCTTTCTATATACGAACCGAGCGAACATAATAATTATTTCTATGGTGACACTAGATATGCGTACTTCTAATAGCTACACCGCAAATCGAATGGATTAATATCATTATTGTCAATATCAAGTCAACAGCACGACCTTCAATGCGAGTTACAATGCCTTGACCTAGAACGCTACGTATCTAATACTAGTTTTTCCAATTCAATACTAACAAATCCAGTTCAGAAATGATAAAACGCGATTAGTGATTGCAGGATAAAAAGGCTATTTTGCTATTATCTAAAGCAAAATACTTAAGCGCTAGAAGTATAAAGTATGATAATATGAAATTATAAACAATTAAATAAATAGATGTCAACATCAATTTGGTGTTTGGAATTGGAGTGAATATGGTTTTGGAATTCTAGCGAGATAATTAGAATTGCGGTGACAAATACCTAGTCAGTTAAAAACCGAATTTTAAAAATACTTGTGAATTGAATATATTTGGCTTGTTCATTAAACTAAAGTAATAATAAAACGTGTTTTTAATTGATTACGAGGGGAAGCGTCACTTCGATTGTAACTTATGAAAAAAAATCCTTTTAAATGCTTTAAATTTCGTTTTTAATTTCCCTTCAGCTCTAATTAAGTATAAACTTAGTAAGTAGCAATTGTTGACAATTGGTACAATGTAATTTTATAAACAAAATAATCTTTTTCAGTATGTACAATATAATAATGTCATGTAGACTCTCTACACAAATAAAACTGAAGGCTGAAGAACTCTATACAAATAAAACTGAAACTGAGGCTAAAGACATCAATATAACATTACGTTATTATAAATACAAGTACAGCATTGTTCAAAAACGGGAGAAATTGTTCCCCTTCGTGCTTCTTGCAAGGGTAAACCTCGAGGGAACCCTATTTAAAATGTACAATAGCATCTCCCAAGACGATTAAAAAAACGACGCCTACCGGCTACCTATGCATTCTTGTTTGATACTTTCGCGTCGCGGCAGCTCTATAGTAAAACAACTAAATTTTTAATCAGACGTTTATAGATTACAAGAACATAATATGTTAGATTTTAATGATTTTTTCGTGTTTGTTCTTTGTGGTAATCTAACTTTTATGAATTAACATATATATATACGTTATACTAGGCTATAAAATAATAAAATTAAATCATTTCCTTAAATTAATTAACGTATTTGTAATCGGTCATTAACCTTTTTGCACTGCAACATTCGAATAAGACGATAAACGTAAAACGAGAATGTTCTAACAAAAGCTTATAAATTCCTCCCGTGAACCTTAATCGATCTCAGTTCCAACTTCCAACTTACATTCATTATAACTCACATATTTCCGCGAACAAACACAGCTGTCGCATTATATTTATAGATATTTACCTCGTATTGGAAACGGTTTTGTCATAATCGTCTCCGATGTTGGCGGCAAGAGCCGTTGGGTCTCAGCCGGCATAACACTTGTACACAAATTCAAGTCATGTTTTTTATTTTCACAATTTGTTACACCGCCGCGTAAACGCAACGACGGACCGTTCGTGACGTCCATCTGCGCGCACTATCTCCGCATGACTGGATTGAAATTCCAATTTCGAATCTGATTATGTGATACGTCCTTTATATCAGCTGATTGTACCAAACCAGTATATAATTTACAAAATGTAATAGAAGAGTATGATTCTTCTGTGCCGAGCGTTTGCACACTGCGCAGTTTGTATGGAACGACCGAACAAAAACGTCATTTAATACAAAATAATAATGCGGAGTTATCAATACGCGCGTCGCCGCCGGGGTCACGAATGAGACTGGTCTATAATCTGTAGTTTCAGTTTGTACCAACTGTCTCGAATACGTTTTTGGGCAGTTTGCCATAACATCGAGAATTTTAACGTCACTGACGCAATCCATTATGCTGTGCAAGAAATCATAGAATTATGATACATGATAATATCAACACGGGCTGCTTTTGTAGAAATAAGATCCTAGCTATTCTTGCTTATCAACAGACAATGAAACCAAAACTTTCCCTTGTCTGGCCCTTGACTTCCTTTTGATCATGAAAGTTTTTCTTTCTTGAATAACTATATAACTGTATTAAGTGCATACCTTTAATTACGAATTACGACTAGAGTAATAATCTGCTTCTATTCTTCCCAACGTAAACACTATTAGAAGAAATATTTCTTTAAAGAGCAATTACATTGTTTTATTTTTCTATCAATAGATGTTAGGAGTTAACAAACAAATAAACTTATGGTCTATAAGTTCTGATACGTTTTGTTTGATTAAATGAGCTTATTTAGGGATCTTCTACTTCTCTAAATGAATTCTGAATGAAAAAGTGTTTAGCTTTCCTGCAATAGGCATATGTGTAATAGGCAAATGAATAGGAAATCAGGACACGCAAATAGAACTAATTATACCTTTGGGATACCTTTTAATTTTCACACACGGTAACTATTGTGACCAAGATTATATTGAATGAACTGAGTAACGGCATTTTGACTCGCGTTTGGCATCCCATACAACTAAAAACACAGCATACATATGGCATTTATCATGAAAATATCTTTGGCAATATTCCTATTGTGTATACAAATAATGTTTTAGATATTTTGTTTATTTAATTCGCTGTATACAATGTGTAAGAGTGGATCTTCGGTAAATGGAATGTCATTCTACATCTTGGATTTGTCAGTTCTTATGGCTATATGAGAAACAAAATTTTGTGAAACCAATGAATAAATGAAGAACACTGACCGATGGAATGGAATTGGATTGGAATAAAGAACGCTACAAATATAATCTTTTTTTTACACGACCGCTTAAAAACAAATGTAGTTATATTTATTTATTTAATTAAATATTGTAATTCGTGATTATATCCGATAAAGAAATATGAAATATCTGTGACTCAAAGGCTATATGAGAGGATATGTAAGCATTCCCTATGTATGTTTATTACAGACACAAATAAATAGGTAATATTGACGTAATGGAAGTTTTGGCACGTCTATCGGAGACATCACTGAAGGGGTGACGATAATCATGTATACATAGTAATCGTCTAGATAGAGGAAGGTGTGTCTGCACACTTTTATGTAATTATTTGTTTACTTCCACGATCATTTTCTTGATTAAAATCTGTAGGTGCTAATTATAAATTGAATATAAGAGTTTTTGAGTGTTTTTTTTTGTGTTGTATAGTGAATAACAGAGCATGTACAAAAATGAGAACTTAATAAATTCACAAATTACATTATTATTTTTTGACAACTCATTTTATATAAAAGGAGGATATCAACAAACAAATACAGAATATACGGTTACAATAAAATAGAATTTTGAAAAATAATATGTTTCTATCGATTACTATATTCATAAATTTCTTAATCTTTACCAAAAGGTTAAGCCGTTGCGTGGTAAATCTCAAGTATCGACCAAACGAGTTTACAAAGACGGAGAAATGCTATGAATTTAGTATTTTGAACAAGTAATAATTACAATTATGTTATTTTGTATATAAAAAAATCTAATAGTTAATATACTTGAGTTTATTGTTTCCTATCAGTTTACCCCAATAAGTTATAACAATCGTGTGCCCTATTTTCATCTAACTAATATTTATTTATTGATTTATTTACCAGTTCTATTAATGGATATGTTTCCCACATATCTCGATGGGATACCCAAAAACCGGTTGGATTTAGTAGAAGATTTAGAGTTACCAGACGTTACAGTCTCACCATATGTCTGGTGTCCAGAGGAATCATTAAGAAGCAGCTGCTCGTCGCTAGAGGAAGAAACCCAATCGTCAGATTCCAGCTTGGCTCTTTCCCGCGCTATGACTGATTCTGAGATCGACTACGGTAGATTTAGGAAGGTAATAGGATATTAATATACAGTATACTAGGTTTTTGGCATTAAGGATTACAAATATATTGTTTACTAGCTTTCTCATCCCAAATATATAGGGTGCCCTTTGAAATATATGAAGGATTCTATTTTTACATACATATGTGTTGCATTAAGCTTTTGTTTTGGGATTATTTTCAGTTGAGAAACCGAAGCTTCAGTGACCCGTGGCTTGATTTAAAGACAGCTTTAGATGCCTTTCCTCCTGGCTATCTAGAATCACTCAACAGGTACAATATATTAATATTAATCAGGTGTTAAAGAACACGAAATAGTACATCAATAAACAGAGATCTATTAATATGATTCGGTTTTTTAAGTCTTAAAATCAAACGTGTTTTTATAAACCGTCGTCATTATATATCATATATAATTAACCATTAGAAAAAAAGTTGGAATTTATAGAGATTAATCCGTAACAATACGTAATATGTAACACTAGAATAACAATGTGCTCAATGACATTGATGAGTCTCATGAATTAAATGACGCCTCATCGTTTTAATTAGCAATTCTAAAGTCCTTTCAAATTGCTTATGGTTATTATAAGCAAATATGCTCTAAGCAACGTTTCCAGAAGCCTGGAGTTATACGTGAATAGTTAAGTAATAAAAAGATCTACATGTGTGTCTGGTTTTAGGTTCAATTTTACAGTGTGAGCCCCTCTGGTGCGAAAGCTTATAACTGTAACTTGTAGAAGATAAAAAAACTTCTAACCCAAACATTACGAACTGTTATACAGTTCGTAACACGTTACGAACTGGGTTATTGATCTATCGAACCAAAGGTTCTGTTATAATTTGTATGGTTACAGTTTTCAAGACGATACATCTGAATGTACAGAGTCGAGCTTGGAAAGGAGACGCTACTCCGATGAGTTACGCCTGAAGATGGAACGGTTCTTTGAAGAGGAATGTACGGTATTCACCCCTGATGACCCTGGTCTGCTTGCTTTGGAGGAAGCCTTAAGAACTTGCAATTTTAAGGTTTAAATCTTAAATACCATAGTTTTTTTGTTCGAATTATTAAACTAGCTTAAATGTTATTTTTTATCTAATAATCATATCTCAATCATAATAAGATAATCGAGATGCCTATATCGATCAATAGACTATCCATTCAATTTGCACGAGAATTTCCAATTTGCGCGTTCAATATCTCTTTATTATATGGGCATGGCTTTTTAGAATTGTGGACTAGATTTTAAGATGAGTCATATACGTAATTGCGATTGTAAGAACGAAGTTCAACATCGAGTACTTTATCATATTTACACAATGACTCATTCTTCAGAATAAGTTACAACTTAGTTGTCAAAAGTATCATGCTATTAGTATCATCAAGAATATCTGATATTGCACATGCGTTTGTACAAATTTGCAACAGACTAGATTTTCAACTTTGAGAACAATTTAGTACCCATTTTGTGTAGGGAAGAAAATCTTTACGAGAAAACCTGTCCTTTAATCAAATGCATGCTGATTAAGACCATCAAATCTGAGGCATCACGGCAAAGACTTTTACGTTTCCATGCTCGATTCCTTTATTTTAAATCTTGAAAATCGAAATTATTTAAAACTATTATGTACTACGATCTCCGCGTAAAACAGTCGTCTAATATGGAAAGTAGTGTAAACCGTAAAATATTTTCTCAATATTTATAAAAAAATTAAGAACGTAGAAGAAATATTAAAATATAATTCGTGGAATATTTCAAAGTTTATTTTAGCACTACTGAAATTCTTCCATGACATAACATTACATAAAAATTTATTATTTTTAATAGTTTATACGCAAATTCGATACTTTGTAAATTTATTTCATTCCAGGATTCCGATCTAGATAGCAGCCCGCTTTAATAATTTATCAGATCAACGCAACAAACCCTTTGCTTCTCTGTGTAAGTGGATCCATGTAGTGAAGGTCCAGCCTCTCCGCGAACAGCATTATTGTATGCCTCCAACACCAGTCATTGCGCTTTCACTAGACATAAAAGCTATATAAACCTGCAAAATAAAATATTCGACGCGCAAGTTTTGGAATTAGGACATTAGGGACTTTTTGTATGTGTTTGTTCCTAGTCGTGAAACATTAAATACACTGAAAAAAAAAGATAGTCCAATTTAAATCGATTCAGTATTTTGACATGTGCCTTGTGATATGTCACTGTATTGAATTACTTTATATAATTAATTACCGAGACTTATAAAAATGTTACCAATGAGAAAAATAAAACAAAGTATTAGTGTAAAACGTTTTAATGGGAATGGCTCCAACAACTGTATAAACCACATGGTACTTTGCTCAATCAGATACAAATTGCACAAATAATATAACAAATGTATTGAGACAAAACTTACAACAAAATATTACAGTTAAAATGAAATAAACAATTATATTTTAGCTTCCCTAAATTAATATATGAATTCCGCGTGCGTTTCGAGTTTATATTTAAGAAAAAACCCTAAAATATTATTATGCAGTGCAAACCTTAATTTGTATACATCATATAGTGTTAGATTATGTTCATCGGATTAACAAAAACTATTGAGGAAATAATTTGAATTTGTCTATAAAAGCGATAGTTTTTGTCTATTCTAATACTTTAAAATTCAGATACGGTCAGAAATCTGAATTGTGATTGGTAAACAGGCGATGTTATATCTCGGACAGTTGAAGACAGAACGCATCATTTGTATATGTAACCTTTAAGCTATAATTTACACACTGTTGGCCAATCAAATTCAAGCAACGACTTTTTTAGCAACTGAAACCTCTTAACGTTATCTTTACTTACTCGATTAAAAAACTCCTTCGATGGAAAGTGATCACCATAGACAATTCCGCATTGATCACAGATTACTTACTTAATAATATGATAATGTGCACCTATACTTCACTACTCCTAATTGTCTATGGTGTTCCACACATGATCAGATTATTACGTCATATCCGATTTAACATGTCAAGCGTCTATTCGCGAATGAACGGTTCTTGGAAAGCTTATAACTATTAGGATGACCCGAAACAGGAAGACAGAAAATAAGATTTGTCAGTCTATTTAATAAAATCTCTTCAACAGATATAAGCGAATTTATTGCCTCAATTATAAACCTCAACTGTTCAACCTTTCTGCAGATTAAGTAGATTTTGTCAGTCTTTATGACTGAAATGTATTCGGAGGATAAAACTACAGACACAGAGTTTATTTCTAAGTCCATACAATTTGGAATTTATTTTCAAGACTTCTAAGTAATGAGAATATTGCCTTTTATGAAAAAATAAAAGCATAGGAACATTTACTGGAACATTAGTGAAAACTTAACGGGAATTTTACATTGACGCCACCATTAAAACAAATTATACTAGAAACGTTACGTTTTCTACTTTTTGAATGGCACTCACCTTTTCTACCATTCTCTGTTGTCTATGTTACAGAATTTAACCAAAAGAGACCATAAACTCGTAAAGTACCGACTAACTACTATTCTGCCTTTCACATTCGGTCCGAACTAACACTAGCCTTAATATTACTTCATAAAATATTGCCAATCAATAAACTATTTTGGTAACATAGCCTTAAGAATTTAGTTAAGGCAAAAAAACATATTCGCTGCCCTTAACGTGGACGTGCTTAAAAAAGGCAATCTTAACCTAAACTTTAATATAAAGTATCGAGATTTGGTGAGTGAACTAGATGAATTTTATAAACGGAATGACCTTTGGAATGTTCACGATATAATCTGTGCAACAAATTTTTAACAGCAATGCTGCCAACATACAAAATACTTACAATTCATAAATCCGAAATAATCCCAGCGATGGTATCACCCAAGAACACATTTAAAACCCTTATCGTGCCATAGCGAAAGCCTTCATTATATATATAATAAGACGGTATAACGTGAAACAGTTTGTGTACTTTGAAAAATAATAATACATTTGTATCTGGCAAACATATACGCCACAATAAGCTGATATTAAATATTATAACCTAGAGCTGAACGAAGGACAAAAATTTTTTAACATTCCCTTATTTATAGCTTAATAAATCGCGACACTGAACACTGTGGGTTTAGATCTTATCTTATATAGTTTATGGATCTTAGAGCATAGAAGAAGCAGTAAAAATATATGAAAATACAATTATATAGTGCAACTAAACCATGCATGCCGCATGCCACTCTCATATTAGACTATTTTGGTGCTCAGAAAACAAATTCTAAACAATTTATGCATGGAACTTTTGACTAAATAGCTACTAGCTTCTTACGTTTCTCAATAATTAAGCATAGCGCCATCTGTGTATTGAATAAACAGTTTGCGATGTTTTGAGAAAATGGACGCACGGCATAGTCTACTCACATTTAACAAATCAAGTAAGCGGTACCGACGACCACATCTCATCCAGTCTTGACTCTCAGGCTATCCTACGTGCACAACTTACAACTTCCAGTCAAAATATAGTTAAATTTTATAATCACTATTGTTTAAAATCCAATACAATGTCGTCTATTGTGTTCGTGATTATAAGATATTTTAATAAAACTTCGACATCGGATAAAAATGCGAATACGTAACAAAAACAAAAGAGTAATGAAGATAAATTCTGAAATTACTTAAGTCAACGATTTTGGATATTGATAAACTATGATACGTTTGTCACATTCGAATTTAGCGGATATTTTGACTGGAGTACCACTTAAAGTAAATTTATTCATACAATACCATACAAATCCGAGTTACATATAATAATCACCAAACAACCTTATGGAACCTTAAATCTAATCTAATAAAAGCATTTAGCCATGTAAGTTTCAATTTTAAATGGCTAATATTAACATTTTACGTTCATACAAAAATAAACTGTTAATCTGTTTAAAAGTAGTGATAGATTTGAAGCGTAACGCCATCTATGATTATGTAGGAGAAAGTATTTACTATCCGATTTAGCTAATAGATGGGATTATATACCTGTATAACAAAATTGTATTTTTTATAGTACAACGAGATAGCAGTAAAGCGTTTACAAAAGTTTACTTTGAAGGAATCGTCTGAATGAAGTAATAGCGGAACTTTGACAGTCCATATAATTCAACAAAATATGAGCTGTTAATCTTATAACATGTGTGTGTTTTTTTAAATTTTCATATGTATTTAAAGCCACGAAGGTACACAATAAATTCTCCCTCCACATATAATTTATAAAACAGCCAGTTTGTAAATTTTCATCACATCAAACGCCTCCTACGATACATTCCACGAAATAGGTTTTCGTATTATAAGTTAACAGCACACATTTTGTAAGAGAAGCTTAAAATTTGATATATTTTCTCTCTAAGGCGCTTGTGATATGCTGGTGTATACAAAAATAATGTTTTTTAATACTTTAACAATATACCACATATTTTATAACATTAATGATTTGTTTATTATAGATTGATTATATAGCAATCGATGCTAAGAGATGGCGTTGTAAACAAAAAAAAAAACATTAATATAATACTGCCATCTAGTGAATAACTATGGACACAGCCAAACGTGTAAGTTTGCTTTTTCCAATAACAAAAAAAGACAAAACATACCCTATTGTATAAATAAGAGAGCAAATTGTAATGAAAATAAGCACCCAACTATTGCAATCACTTGAGATCCATACATACATACCATTACGTAAATATAACATAATATCACTATTTTAATATATACACAGCTAGCAACATTAACAATTTATTGCGAACGATAAGCAATATTCCTACAAAAATGTTTTGGGGTTGCCACTAAATACGTAAGCGTGTACCATAAATATCAACTATAAAGCTTCACATGGCAACCCCAATACTTAAACACTTAAAACACTATTTCTCTCTCGGTTGGTTTAGCTAAGCCTATTCGAGTTACATTTTTAACACCTCAAACTGCTATATCGAAAAATAATTGACTATTGACCTCATTGACATTATTCTTCCCAAATAGGATAATTTTATATACTGGCAATTAAAAATACAACTCGATTATTGTAAAAATGAGTTAAATACAAACCACAGAATATTCTATCCGCGTTAAAATCTTGATAAGCTTTGATATGTCCACGTACCCTTGCCAATTTTCGGACATATGATTTTCAATATTACATTTCATACAGAAACTAAATCGTCAAGCTAAACGAGTTGTTAATACTTTTATAATTAAATTAGGAACAATCAAAGAAAGAATTGGAAATCTAGGATCATGAAAACAAGCCGGGCTCGCTCAGATAGAATATCCTAAGGTTCAAGATAGACGAAAATCAGACACGCCTCGGTTTACCAGGCCCTGGACATTCCGCCGACTTGACGATTTGTTCTTTAGGCCTCACCGGGTCTGTCTCCATGAAGCCGGGGTTTAGTATAATGTTCGGTACTAGTTCTATCACGTCCTGATCATCTGAATAATCTACTAGCATAGCCAAGGCATTCATAGTGTTAGTATACATACCATTTAGTGGCCGCAGTCCAAGCGTGCGGTCCAAGCCAGTGCGATAGAAGGGAAAGAAGAAAATTTTGAATGAATAAAAATTGTATTAAAATTTCAATGGTACTCATGCGAAGGATAACTCACTCGATGTTCACAGATACGCGATTGAATTTCCCTATGTCAATAAAAATTGTTAAGTATACCAATCGATCGTAATTGTTAGAAAATAATAGAACTAATTCGCAATCGAGCAAGTACTAAACTAATTATTAAAAGTTGACGTTTGTACATAATGAATATCGTAGGTGAAAATGACGTTTGGAAATCATATATTTACACGATTCATATTATGTTTCACGCTATACTGTCTTATTTACTAATAGGATTTATTTTTTTGTACTTTCTATTAAAATATCTAAGATTATTTATTAATTGAAATATATGTAAATATTTATTAATTTAAGCTGCGACGTGCTTTGAATAAAGGATTCGTAGATATGTTAGTATAGTGTTGTTTTATCGAAATAACGTGAGGCTTATATACAATAGAAATAGTGAAAAATTGGTCCTAAAGCTTATAAGATTATAAGAATATATATACGCTCAAAGCTTTAATTTAAAATATCATTTAGATAAAACCGTAATTTAAATTTAAAGGCCTTTTTCTCCTAATTCTCCTACTTTAGAAAACAATAACAACTAAATATTAACAAATAGAGCGATGTCTTCATTATATAATAAATATAAGTAAAATCGATTATTTTTTGGCAAGTTCATCGTATATTAAGCTCGAAGCTTACTACATCTAATAATATCTTTGCTTGAAGCATATTTTATTTTTTTCTAGCAACACTATATCTAAGAAGGTACTACGTTTTAATTGACATACGTAGCTTTTGGTCCTTAAATATGAAATTGTTTGATTCTTAATTATATTGTGCAAAGCAAGCAATAGATTGTTATCTTATACAATACGATCGAGATAGATACGTAGACAAAAGGAGGCACTTATATCGTTAGTCAAAATTGAAGTACGTGTATATTTTGAATGCTTACATTTATCTGTATAAATATAAAATGGAAGATTAGTAAAACGTGTTGGCACATTTTTAAAGCCGTGCAGTGGTGCGTTCAAGTTGATATTAAGGACTTAAATACTAGGTTAAAATACAACTTTACTATAAATATTACTTTTTTGTACTATTCTATATATATGAGATTCTACATTTAATAATAGTGAATAAAATATCTATCGCTTAATAAAATTTACCGTCTTAACCGTAAGATTATTGTTCGTAATTATTTTGTACATAATGTACTACAAAAATGTTTTCGAATGCACAATACCTCCCTTAAAAGCCTCTGTTTTGAATATTTTGTTACTTTCTTTAACGACAGTATTGACAAAACATTTTAACCAGTTTCTTATCAATAATAAAACGATTTTTCATAGCTATAATCTAATCATGCCTGCTACGACAAAATTACTACGTTCGTTTTCCGCTGCTACGTCTCCTATGGCTAAGCTACGAGCTCTGCGAACTCCCTATAAGTGACCCTTGCAACGCGCTACGAGGCTGTATATGCTACGATTGTTATCTTTTGCCACAGATGGGCTTTTCTTTAACTATCCATTTCTCTCCCAAAAACAATGTTTATATAACAAGTAACGAAAATTATTGCCTACAACAAATTGTAAACTCCTGGTAACTTATTTTTTGTAGAACAGTGTTTCTGTGAAAGATTACATCCATACAAGTGTTGACTTAAGACGACTCGGTTTGTCTCAAGTGGTTTTGTGAGTCCCGCGCTACTCTACGTAAAGAAGAGGAAATAGAGGCGGGGCAGTCGGCGTAGCTACGGCCGAGGCTCACCTGAGCGTCTCCACTCGCGGCAGAGGACGGCGCAGGTGCCCGCCGCGAGGACGGCTAAAGTGCCCATCACTACACACACTGCGGCCACCCACGTCCGGGTGTCGAACGTTTCAGCGCCTTCCAGGAAGTGCTTGTATAGTTCTGGGGGTTGGGGAGAGGTGCGCTATATATATTTATTGATAGCAAAGGAAGGTCCATGGTTAGATAGCGTCGTTTAAAGCCCATAGTAATCTAAAGGACCAAGTTACTAGCAGTACTTCGCGAAAAAAACCCTTTGAGGGGTTTTTAGACACGGCGCACGTTACCCCGACACATTTGAGTCATTGAGTCAATGAAGGCTGTTCGTAGAACAACATCCTGCGGATTCTCTGGTTTTGGGCGAAACGTGCGTCGAGTGTTTGAGGGATTTTGTCTATAAAATTTTAAACGTTATTTATGCTATGTGGTATCACCTTACTCTAAAGTGAATACAAGATTAGGTGTGTATGTTGTCCGACATAGTTTGATCTAAAATATAATGATGTCTACAAAACAATTTTAATTGATTGAAATCGTCTGATCTAATCACAGTTTGTTAAATGTAACATTTAAAAGAATTATGCTCACCAGCTTCCTGGTCGCTGAAGAGGGTAGTGGCCAGGACCTCTACAGGTGGTCCAGGTCCAAGGACGTTGTTGGCCCACACTCGAAACCAATATGAGGCATTCGGCTCCAAGTGGTACACGTCTATTTGACGCTGAAAATATTTGATAAGTGATTATAATTATAAAAGATTGTTTTTAACACTTGGTTGAAAGATGGCTCAATGCTAGTATCCATAGCAACGATGCACTTTTTACACAATTAAATTAAAGTTACGGAAGCAAAATATTTAAGATCCCGATTAAAGTTATAATCTAAGGTGATATATCATAGAGATTGGAGAGTATTGTCCAGATAGAAGAAGTCATAGTCCTTACTAGACTGGGCCGATCATGGGAACGTTGGACTATTCAGCTATAATAATCGCAACTTGCGGCAAACCAGATGCCAGCCAGTGGTATTGGAAGAGAATTGTGAATGGAGATTTGAGATGAACCATCCTGAGTTTGTGAGCGATTGTCACAGGGCCGCGTGATATGTAAAAACTTACTTTTTATTGCCAGCTTGTGACAAAAATTAAACGAAGTAATGTGCCATAATAACCATATAGAACTTGAAAGCTGCACACTCACCGAGTTAGGGCTTATATGATTAGGGCTGATAGGCCTCCAGGCCTCCAGCGTGCCATTAACAGGCATCGCAGAGCGGTACTGTGCCGTGAAGTCAATGATCGGGTGTCCACCGTCTCCTGCCACGTTCCACAAAATGATGGCCAGGATTGTTGACGCGTGGACCGTCACGTTCACTAACGGTGGAGGTTCCGCTGGAAGGTGTTATTATATAAATTGAGAGACGTCTTAAAGAACGAACGGTGAGAAGAATTGCAGAACATAAAACGACCTTTTGAGCATTCTCTTGAAAAAAAATATTGTTGATAAAACCGTATAACTTGTTTTTTAAATTGTGGTTCTTTGGTTTCTTAAAAAATAAACCGGTGCTGCTGTAGCCGGGTCAGACATCCGTCAGAGTTTGATAATTATAAAAAAGTCGAGCTATGTAATTTTATTATATATAAAAATTTCTGACAACGAAGCGTTGTTAAACCGAACGTAAAGATAATGGTATAAAGTATAACTTTATCTAAACTATTCGCTAATCATTTCAAAGAAACATCAAAACTAGAGGAATTCCATTAAAATCCAATGCCAAATGCAGATTACTATCAGTATAAATACGTCCAGGGCATCGTTTTAATGCAATCGATGTTTTATGAACTATAGACAGTGATCCTATTCTGCATAGATTAAGAAACTAATGGGTTAATTGACTAGGGCCATGTACTTAATAACAATTCTATTGAACTAGCTATTCCATATGGTTTTTCTCCCATTAGAAGAACAATTGTCATCGTTTAAGAGTATTTCACTTTACCTACTAATTTTCTTATAGGGGGCAATCGGGCAGGTGGCTCACCTGATCTTCAAGTGATACCACCATAATGACGGAGAGCTCGCAAGTGCGTTGCCGGCATCTAAGACGAAACTCTATTTATAGTGCCAAGATTTGATTTAACTACATTTATAACACAAAAATATTATATATATGAAATTTTAAAAGAAATAATGAATTCAAATTCTTCACAAAATTAGTGTTAGCAGTGTATTATCAATATAGCTTATATATGTTTTAAGTCAGAGCCGTGGTACTCTTTAACAACGAGACAGTTTTCTATAGCAACAAAAAATACTGTTTAGTTACGATTGCTTGTAGAGGATTCAAAAATAAAGCAGTCTGAGACATTTATTTTTATTTTATCAAGCTCATAATCGAGTTAGATTGAGGCAAGCTAAAATATTATTTATCAGGCTAACTGTCACCTTAACTAAATTAGTTGTTTTATTTTTCATCACAGCATCATCTATCAATCTTGAGCTGGGACAGACATACGAGTAATATTCAATTCACTATTATCATAGATATTACTAATTTAATTAGATTGGTTCAGTTTTCATAAATACACGTTATATAATAATGTAATTTTAAGCGAATAACCATTGAATTTCCCTTTTAAATTACATTGTTTTTTCCTCCCGTTCAGAAATATTACACAGCCAGTAAATTTTGACAGAAACACCGATCGCAACTTAAAAGTATTCAAGACAAAAATTCGCTTGAAATAAATAAACAAAACTTTGATAGTCCAATGAGCTGTTTGCTGAGTCGTATCGATCGTGATGAATATCTCTGAAGGGGCACATAGGGGGATGCAAATTCGCGTTAGGCACGCGAAAGTATTTACATGAGTTTTAAGTGATTTTAAAGTTATAACGTTATACAAAATACTATACGATTGCTAAACTAGATGAAAATTAAACTTAGGTATAACAATATATACTACAAAGTTCGCCTAACATATTAACTATGAATTTAAAATATAACTAACGCAATGCTAATGATTTTTTTGTGAATTGAGCACCGCTTTGTGAGCATATGATTTCATATGCTGACAAAAGAGAATAAGAGCCTTCGTGTTGTAAACCTATTGTATGAAAAAGCGGTCAGAAAATGTCATTGTTAACCCCTTTATTACGCACCAGTCTTTTAATGAAAAAACATTAGGCGAATAAAAAAAAATTAATTATCATAAAACCATTGAACCGATTCTGATGGAACTTGCTACTTATCTAGTAGCTATATATTTCCTTCACTCTGATATATAAATGAAACGTCTATATTGAAAGCAGTGAAAATACAGTCATCAAATATTGACCCTCGTTCAGTGAGAATTTTAATTACATTAATGGACGTCCGTTTCTGTCTCCATGGCGACGCGAGAGGATTTAATGTAAACATTTCGATGATCAAATCTCTTTGAAAAGAAATAGTGGATATGTAACGGGGGACATTCACACTCTCACACTCACACACACAGTACACACATCAACAATACACATTCTTCAACTAGCAAGTTTAAAAGTTTTTAAGAAGGCTGTACAAAGAGGAATATCGTTATTATCATATATTATCTTAATATTTGTTGAAGTTTTAAATTCGCAATTAGCGATATTTTGGGGCTAAATATCGCTTATTAATCGGAGCTGTTCCACGCCTTAAGGAGAGCAGGATATATTTGTAACATGCTTGGTAAGATTGAGTGAAGCACGCACGGCTTTTTATTGTAAGTTTAGTATGAGGTAGTTTTTATTATATAGTATATCGGTAATTGTAAATTAATAAATAAATAAAAAAGGTGTAATATTTAATTATAATTACAAAAGCTCACGTATAATTTTAAGTATTTATATGGTACAAAAAAAAATAAATAATATGAAACCATCCTGTAAATACGAAATTTTTGTGGGTGGCGTTTCACTGCGAATTTTCCAGACACACACGATCAAACGAAATTCCTTCTCTTTCTAACTAGTTTAGATCGATTCTCAGACGTAAATTCTATTTTTTTAATTACTATGTATTCATACAGTTATTATCGGCCTTGTGTCAATGGGAACTGGTTAATCAATTGGTATTTGCTCTTAAACCAAAACAAAAAATGGTAAAAAATTCGTATACATAAAACAGTTAACAGATTTTTATTTAAAATTAATATACAACAATCGCGTTGAATAAATCGTAAATATGGATGTTTTGTGATTATTCAAACAGTTCAATAAATATTCCGTTATTAAAGTTTTTAATCAGTCAATACGGAATAAACTCCTACAGCATACATAAATACTTATCGATATTGGCGCTACGATCATGATTTCTACGTACAGCGTTCGATGAGGCAACATCCTGAGGATGCTCCGGTGTCGGGGCTAAACGTGCATAGTGGTTATGGGTTTATTGAGTATTGCTTTTATATTGTTATTAGGGTTTTGACTTGATAAGCTGAAGATTTCCGTATTTGTTTCATGACCTTCATGAATAGGCGAATAGGTTCCTTTCCTCCGTTTGTGTAAAACCATAATACGAACGAACGAGCTTAGTGTGACAGTCGCACAGTGAAGTCAGGTCAAAGCTGCTGCAATAATATATATATAGGCCTAACTAAAAATCTGTAAGGGTGGATGAGATTGCTGCAAGATACGATACAAGTACACCTAAGACTATACAAACTAAAAGACATGAAAGCGAATATCATAAAGCTGAAGATTGTTTGTTGGGTTTGAATGCGCTAATCTCACGAACTATGACTGTGTTTATAATTTTTTTAAAGTGACATTTGTCTACGCACGCTTGAATTGGGGAGTAAGGTGGCAAACGCGAGACGTTTGCTTTACGAAAAGTGGGATCGAGCGAGGTGAACGTGAGTTGAGTGATATAAGCAGACAGTGTGCACACATTTTCTTTCTATTATTACCTCGGTTTTTACTAATATATCCAATAATTAATAAAAAATAATAAATAAGGTCTATTCAAAAATATTAATTTACCTATGAAAATAAATTTAAATATTTGTAGGAAGTTAATACATACGGATGGAGCGAAAGAAGTTTCACCTCAATCATATGGACACACTGTGTGTGCACACTGAGTTTTTTAATAAGGGGGCAAACAAGCTTGTGTTTGGCTTTAAGTGGCAACAGTCGTAGCCCATCCACTCTAGTGTTTGAGTTGGAATGCTATCCTATAGACTATATAACATATCCGTACTATATCAAGAAGCATTAAGTAAATACGGATTGAAATTGGGGCAAATAATTTTCTTTGTTTTTGTTGTTTTATTTAATGCTCGTTAAAACCGGAGGGAACACCTTGTTATTTAAACAGAGCAAGAAAAAGAAAGAAACAACGTGTATACAAACATAATTAATGTAAACGAATCCAATGAGGGTGCAAAGCTATCATTTTAAATGAAATCCGATACGCTTTAACCCAAGCTCTGTCAACTTAATAGCGTCAGCAATTAGGGAATGTAATACGAACTCGCCACGTGTATTAAGAAATTACTTTTTAGGGTTTTAGTATCCAGATTTCACTATCCATCACCAGGCTGTATCTAATGAATCGTTATGTCAAAGTTTCGCAGATTTGGGTCTCTCTCCATCATCTATCACGTTTATCACGGAGTGTTCGGAGGAGCTGTTCGGATTGATACCTGCAGCTGAATTCCATCATCGGACATAGAGGCAGAATACGAAATTTCATCCGTATCACTTGGATGTCCGCCGTTCCACAACTGAGCGGTTCAGAGGGCACTTTCTGTCGCGCACCACCGCTATGAGGAACTAGCTAACTAATATGACTTAGGGACCTTCAAGAAAAGAACGAATAGGCACTTGTGAGGCCTTTGGCATTGTGGGTGTATCCACTTACTATTAGGTGAGCCTTTTACCAAAATACATTTTGTACAAAGATCTACCACATAATAGAATATATACGGACGTATTGGGAACTAATACCCTCCTAGCTCCATAACTTCTCTTACCTATCCTCGATTTTGCCTCTTACACCAACCTCACAGAAACCCAAATAAACAGACTTGAACGGGTTCAGAACACGTGTATCCATTATATTTTCCGCTCACGAAAATTTGATCACGTGTCTGTATTCCAGAAAAAGCTTGCGTGGCTTCTTGATGTAAACATGCTTTACCGTGTCCTGATTGATCCTAAAACTGCTGTCCGCACAGACGGTGGGTTACCTGTTTGTGTGACTAATGGATCAATGGGATTTTTTCAAAGCAATCGGGCAACGCCACGATAATAAAGGACTTGATCATAGACTTCGCCATATTTGAGAGGATGCGAGAATGAATAGGAATACTCAAGAAAGCTCTATGTGAGAGCGAGACTTACGTATGCGGACCCTTCTGTATAAATTTGTCCTGTATTTTGTACTGTAATTTATTTCGGAATAAATTGACTGAGTTTCGTATTTTCCAATTATTTAAGGCCTCATTACAATCACAATAGGAAACCGAAGTACATTTTATCGCAGCTTTTCCAATGCGGGCAGACGTTAGGAAAAAGTTATTCATTTATAGTATTCCTAAACGTAAATCTTATATATAAAATTCTCGTGTTACGGGGTGCCTAAATGAACTCCTCCGAATCGGCTCTACCGATTTTTATGAAATTTTATATGCGTATTCAGTAGGTCTGAGAATCGGATATTTTACATCTCCCTAAATGTTAAGGGTGGTGGACCACCGCCGGAAAAAAAAATTTTTTTTGGACGAAATTTCTTCTTTTTTATTTTTTCTATGATACAGCATACAAAAATACATACAACCCTAAATGTTTCCTCTACGATTATTAATATTTTTATTGAGTTAAAAAAATGATTGCTAGAAATCACATGTTGCAAAACAAGGTTTGCCGAGTCAGCTTATATAACACAACACATCATTACATAAAAGTAAAAATATTGCCAAATTATTGCTATAGAATTGTTGTTTATTTATTAAATTCAAGCTCAAGACAGTCATACAAATTTTATCACGGCTGACTCTATTAAAACTCGGCACTTCTGTCTTAATTAAAATTTCTTTCACCAATTGAGTGTACGAGCTTCGCGTCTACCAAAGAGCTACGTTTGTTTTTCATTATTTCTATTGCGCTTCAAATCTTTGACTTAATGGGCCTTTGACGAGGTGTCAATTTTCATTCAAGTAAATACCAAAAAGTTGTAGAGTTTTAAATAGTTTTGCAATGATGATCATCATTGTCCAATTCGATCGATCGAATCCCAGACTGCAAAACAGAAGGTCGCGGGTTCATCCGCGGCACGTCCAACATGGGATATAGGCTGTATGTGGAGTGTGTGAGGCACACGGATAGTCCAGTGGTCTAGGGATCCACGCGTCCAAAAGAAGGAATGCTGACTCATCCCTGTGAGCACTGGTTCCGACCTCCCCCAGCTCAATACAGGGAGATAAGGCCGATGTAGATTTGGTCCTTATTGTATCAGGGTCTTCATAAATGACTGTAGAGTGGCGACATCAGACGGCTCGTTGCGAGGTGGGAAGCGGACAAGGCCCTGCTGTTACCGTCACTCACGTATAGGGACTTGGTGACATCGTGGGGTTTTAGTGGGTATACACTATAGCTGTAATGAGGGCATTACCCTCCTGCACCAAGCTGCTACGCCGTGGGTGTATACGTAATGCATTATCCAATGGAAAAAAAATTGTGCTGTGTGATACATATATTTATTAAAAGTACACTTTACTCCGCTAATGTTTTGTTCATCTTTTGTTTTACTTTATTGTTTATCTCATTTGTATTCTCAATTTGAATTGTAACCGTAACCTTGGAATTTAGATTGTATACTCTATGTTCATTAGCTCTGTTTGGGTTAATAAATAAATATCAGTTTATCAGTTATGTTACCACCCATAACATATGCTATAAATAGGCTTGGAGCTAAATGCTATTGTTCATATGAGCTCCGTGCTCGTATGGAACTAAACGGATGGATGAACACGGATCGTTAGAGTAGATCTAGACTGTACAAGTTGTACGGAATTTGAGTTCAAAGCGACGCCGACGTCATGGCCGTTCCATTTTTATATTGTGATTGCAAAAGAAAATATATCTAACACAATACGAAAAAGTATAAAACAGCAAATAATATTGTGTAATAATATAAAAAGCTGAAGATTTTTAATTGTTTGGCCGAACGCAAATTTATTTTTTATGTTACAAGGCTTATACCTCGCTACTTACAAAACATGGGCGCGAATCCGTATTGAAGAATTGTTCTATTTGAAATGTCTTATATGCGGCGAAAATGTTGAATATTTCATAAAATATTCTGGGACAGCAATAGGCTCTACCTTCAACGGTGTTATGTATAGATGTGGGTACCACATTCCTCGATTATTAATGAATAATGTAGTACGAAGTCATGGCTACGACGCCAATAAAGGTTTACCATTTTCAAAAGCTGTATTATTCCACAATTCATATATATAATAAAAGTTAAACCTATAGTGATCACAAAGCGCGTTAACAATATCTATATAAACGAAAAGCCCCGGGAACATTTGCAAAAGCTTTCAAAGAAAAATATGTTGTAGGCTAACAATATAATATTGTATACATTACATTGTAATTGTATAGAAAATTACAACATAATCAGTTGTACGTAAAGCGAGGATATTTAAATAATGAACATTGATTGACATTAAAATAACCGACCCGGTTGGAAAAATGCGGACTCGTATTTTTCCAACTTTTTTGAAAATTTCATATAGACAGCACACGGATAGACAAGTCCTAGTGTCCCGTTTTTACCCTGGACATATGGAACCTTTTAAACCGATTTAAAGGTTCTGTATATACACTTTTTACCGCTGCTATGGAAGATGCCTTAGCCATCGGTATGGCTAAGCTTCAGTATGGACAAATCTTGCCCATACTGAAGCTTATTTGATAAAACGACTGGATTTCGGAATATATAAGACAACCTTGTATATTGCCGAATTGAATATCGATTGATGTGATATCCAATCAATGTAGACCTATATCTACGATCGAATCCAGTGAAGGTCACTTTAATTAGTAAGATCACTAATTTATTCAATAAAAGTTTGAATTTGTATAGTAAAAATCGAAAATAATAAAGAAAATTATACGGTTTCATTATACGTTAACAAGAATATATAATTGAAATGTAGATTGTTCAATTCACGTTAATTTATCATCTGAGTATATAAATCCTTTTTCGATCGCTTAATTATAGAATCTTCACGTATTTTCGCTTCAAATTTTATCAAAATCTAATTAAGGAATACAGACAGGCTTCACATCTAATACAAAATAGAATCAAATGATGGTTTCATATTATACAAAAGTCTGTCTATTAAATTTTATATATGTAATTTGATTGAATCCAATGTAACTTACTTTAGACCACGTTATAATTAGTCTTTAAGTTTATACTTCTTTCTATATATCATTAAATATTATATCTTACGTAAATCGGTGTTTGTAAAATGAGGTACGTGTGAGTATTTTTTTTAACTATCCACCGCTTGTTCAACATCCTATAGCAACCAGTAAACGTTGATCTATCTTATCTGCTAAGTCACAGCCTGGTTTGAAATGGATGTGTGTAGTTCACGGTTCAAGATAAGCTGGCACCACATAATGATGGTCATTAAGCGACCTTCACTGCAGTAAATCGCACTATGTGCTGTGGCAGTTAAAATGACAGTATTGTTTATATATACCGCATATATTTATAAGAGTAATGATTCTAGTTAGCCTAGTGTTTAAGGTTTAGTTCAAGCGATAGAAATTCCTGGTGGACGGTATGTTTCTCTTTAAATTCCAAGTTAAATACTTTGCAAAGACAACAACGAGGGTCAGACCCAGGAAGCTGGTCAATGCCATTGTAATAAGTCCATTATACACTCTTCAGCTTTTCAATACGTACTGTCAATGATATGTTTCACCAAATTTGGGATTCCATTAAATTAGATTATATTTAACATATTTACTATCTACTAGACCTATTTTTTGTATGAGACACTTAGACAAGTGCCAACCGCCGCCCTGACACCTCAATGCCAGGCTTATAGGTTGTCGGCCTTTAAGGGTACGCTCTTCTTTTGCCAACAGCCAAGTCAAACGTTTCAAACGTGTTAATAATTGTAATATTGTGTGATACTCACTTCTGACAGTGACGTTTACTCTATCGACGAAGGAAGTCTCATTCTCTACTCCGCACTCATACAGGCCCTCGTCTTCCACTCCCACCAGGGCAAGAAGCAAGCTGCCGTCTGCCTATAAAGATACATTTAAATTAACTCATAGATCGATTCGAAGGACCAAAACTCATATTGCACAATGGAGGCTCTAAAATAAAATTATGCACACACAATCTGAAGAACCTTTGTCGCCGGCAAAGAATTCCGACAGCTGTCGCTTATAAAATAATGAAAAGCCTTCGAGGCAAATATAGAGCTTTAGCCGACACAATTTTCGTTCGTAAATATACGTTTACCAAAACAGTATTTCCTTCGTTTCATTTACATACAAAATCTGTTTAATTCACTTATACATCTGCATATATAACATTTCAGGTGCGTGTAATCTTCATTCATATAGAACCTTCTGCCATTGACATAGAACTGAATTTCCGCAATCACCAAACTCCTTTTATAGCAGCATAATGAACGCGGGATGATAAATAGATCGTAATGGCCAACCCTCGTCCTTCCATTTATATGTATTAAATCGCGATTCACGTCAGAATAAAAGTTCTTTCAAAACTAACAAGTAGTAGTTTTGTAATCAAACCGTAACGATTAGACTGGTGATTAGGTTGAGAAAAAAAACTATTTTGTCTAAGTGAATCTTTTTGAGGGCAAATTGTGTGATATGTATGAATTATACTACGAGCTATCTCTACTAATGTTATAAGAAAAGAAAGATTTGTTTGTATTGAATAGGCGTACGATGAGTCAAACGCTGCACGTAGAGGCAACATCCTTAGGATGCTCCGGTGTCGGGGTGAAACCTGTGTCGAGTAGTAGTGGGATTTTTGCGAAGTATTGCTAGTAGATTGTCTATTAAGGTTTATTACTATGAACATCCGCAAATTAACGAATGATTCTATTAATTATAAGCTGCGACTACTGGACCGATTAAAAAATTATGAACTTAGAAAACTGCGTCTTCACTCAGGGACATAGGCGGTTTTAATATTTTTTATTAACTAGTGATACCAAGTCTCATGTATATATTTTTAATGCGGGTGAAAAAACACTTAGTATAATATAAATGGAAAGTTAAATATTACTCTACTGCGATCACGACACAAAACAGAAAAACTACGTTCGTTTTATGATTCCCGTTACGGTCACCGTTTGTATAAATATTTATATATATTTTATATATAATACGACAGTATTATGTATATTTGTTTCACGCTAAAAATTAATTAACTTACTAAATTAATTTAAAAACTAAATAACTATTTCTGATGTTGATAAAGTGGGGAACAATATTCAACGTCTAATAGCTGGGAAGCAATGACTATCGTAAAACTGTCCCGTGCATCAAGACGAATCAGAAATAATTAAGTAGTAGTATTAAAATATATACACATTTAAGTCTATGTTTTAGCATCCATGTCACAAGCTAGAAATGGTACCACGGGGCTAGCGTGTGTGAAACCTTTTCCGAGTGTTTGATAATATTAGAAACAATAAGAAATGAGACACAATAACAACTTGATTGAGCCGATATATAAAAGATTTGTTGCCATGTTATTTATGAATAATGGAGTTGCTGAAGCCTCACTGGCCGCTCCTATGCCATTATGACAATTGCTAGTTGTATTGGGCGAAGGATAGCAAGAATAGAGGACGCGAATGGTGTGTGTTATAACTGGATAGACAATGGTATAACCTATGTTTAACTTTATTCTACATTAAAGATAATATTATTTATTTAAGGTCTGTGGGTACTAGGAACTCCCTACACAGGTTTCGCCTCCTAATTTATACCAACCCCTAAGAAGCCACACAAATACTGAGTTAAAACGTTACCGGAAAACATTCTGTTTTCAACAAAATACAAATTACGTTTTCAAACAATTTCCTGCAGCTAATCCCCTCTTCAATTATACTTTAACCGAAATTCCTATAGCCGCTCAAACTCCCAAAACGGCAAACAAAAGCATGGAGATTTTTTTCACTAAACAAAACCTTGCGTTAAGATTATATAGTGAGTAGAGTAATTTCGATGTTAGGGCAACGAAATTAATGTTCTTGAGACCTAAAAGTGTATTTCAGTAAGGCCTTCATAAGAAAGATGTTCATTATTTATTACGAGTACAATTTAAATTTAAGAATCGTAGAATATATTCACCCTACAAAGAGATCTATAAAATTTCGGTAATCAAAATGTTGGTAAACATTAATTTAAAATTTCAATTTAGCAAGCAAGAGATCTACAAAATCTAGAATAGTTTGTGAAATTACAAAATCTTATAAAATGCATGGCGGTTTTATATGGAGGTGTTGATCGTATGCATATATTGTTTCATTTAGGTGACCTGGCCTTGCGATTACCTTGAACAGCGATCAATATGGTTCTCCTCAACAAGACTTCAAACTTTGTTCTAAATTAGCTGTTCTCGTTCCTGGTATTTGTGTATTCCTTAGCTCCCGACACCTCTGAATTTGATTTTTAGTATCCGACGAATTTACTATTTCCAATATAATCTTCCATATTACAAATGTTTTTTAAGAGTTTTGTATGTTGCCCGTATCACACATAATTGACTAGATGTTTGCTAATATATGTTGATCTATTTCGTTTCGTTTCGTTTCGTAAAACGCTTTAAGATTGGGTCAGTTTTGATATTGTGGGTAGCTTATCATAAGACTAAAAATGAACTCTGAACGGAGACTTCGCTGTCCGTCTGTTATTAAGCTATATCTCATAATAGTTTGATAGATTTCTCACGAATTATTTTCAACACAAATAAATATTATCAATGTTGTCATAATATTGTTTTTTCAAAATGGATTCTTTTGTGCACGAGTTTTTTATATTACGATTATCATTTAAAATGTTTTCAGCATACGAAACACTAAGGCAAATAATGATACGTACAATCTTAATATATCTTAGATAGTATTAATTTCTATTCGTCCTTTCATCAATTTAGAGGATGACAAAAATTCTTTAGGGAATTAAATACGAAAGCGATGAATTATTGCCTGCAATATACAGCATTATAAGATTTCATACGAAATTCCACCTTAAAGCTACGCGCACAGCACCATCATAAAAAATTCTTCGCTGGCAATATCCTCGGATATTCAACGTTACCAAATTGAATTTATTAAATCTGGAATTGGTTAGTTCTTTTGAGATGTTTCTCGAATATTTGAAGAGTTTATGACAAAGAACTACAGTAGAATCTTAGACGTATTTTTTGTATAAATAATATGGTCCAATTACGTAAGAATAAAATTTACTCATATAATCTAATTCAAATTGTTCTTGCCCATACACCGAGGTCTCACGCCGAGTATGATTGCTGCAAATCAATCGAAGTAATTGGCTTGCAGCCCCCGACGAGGGCGAAAAAGCGAGAAACATATCCGATTCACGTTCTCGTATCTCGGGTGTTTCCCTAATTTTATGGTGAGTCTGTCAAACTCTTGAAGAGTTTTTATACGAAAACCAAAGACAAAATTATCAATAGTTCTTTTAATATTGTCTTAATTAACATAACTATTACTAATTTAAGAAAAACACTTTGTAAACGGATTAAGTTATGTATTTTTACAAAATTTAAGTATATTACATTATTGTAATTTTTTATGACGTTTCGCGTGCCTTACAGCGTGCTTGGTCACGGTAGACTGAAGACAAAAGGTGGTAATTGTAAAAATAAGTGTCACAGCTGCAGAGAGGTTATGTGTTATCTGTATCAATACGCGAAACCTCGGAAAATTTAAAAATAATGTAATATACTTAAATTTTGTTACAATACATAAGTTAATCCATTAACAAAGTGTTTTTCTTTAATAGTTATTTTATTAATCTACTTCCCAGTAGACTCCCGTCTCAATTTTCGGCCCAGAAAACCTGTGTAGCTGTAGTTTTACTTATTAAGGAAGAAAATCAAGAAAATATATTCTTGTACTCAACTATAAATTGAAAATATTCCGTAGCGAATAATCTTCGTCATAAACTGTAACGGAATTTGTTCCACTGATAAATTGATAGGTAATATATAAAAGTAATGAGTTATTTTAATTAATTTTTGGTACTCTAATGAAACGCAAATTATGTGAATGGGAACACGTGTTATTTAAATTATGTAATCCATCGCAAATTAATTAACTGCTTTCTTCTAAGGCGCGAACTTTTCATTCGTCTTCGATAATTTCATTCAAACGACCGAATTTACTGAACGTCTATACAATTTTGAATTTCAATAATCATATCGTCTTTCCACTGACTATACCGTATAGAAAAGTATTCAAGTCATGGAGTTTTAAAACAAAATCCCAATAAATCAATATACAAGCAATACTCCGCGAAAAACCCACAACCACCCAACGGACGTTTCGCTCCGACACCGGAGCATCATCAGGATATTGCCTCTACGAAGAGCGTTCGATTAGTCATCAAACGTTGTACTATGGACTTCCGCAAAGTAACGCCTGATTCTATGAATTATATCATGGAGTTTTTCCAAAATGTCTTTTGAAAATGACATTTGAACCTAGTTGAAAAATTCACCCACAGAAAAGCATCGCGATAGGATTATACAGACAGGAAATTGAGTGGAAATATTTCGTCCACTAGCCTCGTCTAGACCATGAGTCAGGAAAGGGCAATGACGTCATTAATAACCACGCACCCTCGCGACAACTTTACGTTTCGCGTTACTCACTTGGGGTGAAAACTTGCGGAGGTTTTGAAACATGAATTTTGTGAAAGGAGGTTTTCAATTCGAATATTTTTTGTGTTTTCGCCGATGAATCAATTTTGTGTGATAGTAACAGCGATGAGAGTATCAAAGGGAAATGGATGGAATTTATTGAGTGACGTTAGTTATTGAGTTGAGAACCGTCAAATTTAAAAAAAAAAAACTAAATTATTTAAAATTAATAGAATCATGCGTCGCTTTACGGAAGTCTGTAGTTTAAACTCTAATAGACTAAAAAGAAAAAAAACTGGAGTTTATTATTTTTCTTCTTCTTTTTTTCCTAAGCCTTTGCTTTAAAAACAACATTTGTTAAGCAGTATTAACTGTGTGCAACCGTTGGATTTTGTTATAAAACTTTTTAAGGTTGCAATAATTAAGAAACCGAAACTCGGGTTGGTTTTGGGTCAGCTAAAGTTCGCCTGTTCCCATTTCCAGGTTATGACGTACCGTTAAACGAAGCTTTATTGTATAGTAAATTTTCACTACCTTTCTAAAACTTCGGCAATATGCGGCTCGAGCCAAAGCCGGCAAACACTTTTAGTTTTTTATTAGAATATATATTAAAACACTTCACAATAAGGTTGCTACTGCATATACTCCAAAATCTACAATTCAACCCTACACATATTTGGAATCTATTCTTTTTAAATTCTATTTAAATTTATTTTACTTTTCTAATCTTCATCTCTTTCTTTTTCAAAAGAGATTTGAGATGGTATAAGACTGATTAAGAGTTAACAAAATGTATAATAGAATGATGTTTGACAGCTGTAGCCATTATTATATAAACTAGATTATCCACACACACTTTTACATATAAATACAAATATTACGTGCATATAATATAATAATACGTTCGCAAGGGGCCAGGTGCGATCTGGAGCTCGAGACTGGCATGGAGGTAGCCCGGAATGCGGCTATCTATCATGCTACTCGAGCTCCGGATCGGCACTTGAACAGTTCTGTAACAGAATTGTAAAGTACTCAAAAGAAAGAAATAGTACAAAACACGGAGACGAGGTGCGTCCCGCTGGCCCGCGGGCTGCGACTCGCCCATAGATATCTAATGATATCTGGATTAGGTTGTGGTCCGGGCTCGGCGAGAGACGCAGAACTATACATGATAGCAAGGTCCCTTTTTATTGAAGGGGAGGTCGTTGAAAAAAAAAAAAAAAATATATATATATATATATATATATATATATATAATATTGCAATTCCAATTTATAAGCTATATTATAGTAAAAAATCATTAAAATCCATTCAAATTCAAACATCCATCCATAGTCACAAAATTTCGCCTTTACAGTATGAGGATCTATAGAAATATGCCTTGATCGTAATTTACAAAAACCAGTGTCTATAGTTCCAACTTCGATATGAATATAACATTAACATGTATGGTTATATGTTTTCATAAGGACCCTCTGAAATGTCAATAGTAAACGTGTAGTAAATTTCAAGCTGTAGTTCCAACTGACGAAATAATGTTAATTTTGCATATATTCTACACGATCAAATCAATTCAGAAGTTTAAATACGACATATAAATCAGAATTGAAATAATATTATAAAATTGCATTACCCTCTTATAAAAATGCATTCCAAGTCTCTACTCTGTTAAACAGAGCATTTAATCAACATTGTATTATACGCGATGTCAAGTAGTATCTATGGCAATGAGAAACGCGACAACAGATAGTTATCCGTCTCTTTTCCTCACAGCCTTAATACTATTTGACAGAAAGTTATGACAGACTAGTTCATTATGAGCATTCAAGCGTCTGGCTTGGCTTTATGATTTCTAAAGACGATTCGTTTAATAATGCTTTAGATCTTTTTGGGTCTCATGACAACAATAATGCACATGAAATACATTATGATTAACCTTGGTTCGAAGGCACAATTGGAGGGTCAATTCGCGCTGATGTCGCTATCCCAAAACTACTCAAAACACGATAGAAAATAGCTAATAATTAATATTTTAATATTGTAATGTATTACTATACGCTTTAGCCTAATCTAATAATGTTTTCTAGAATACCTTTGTAAAAATAAATAAATGAATAAAATAAGTTTAAGTAAAAATGGAATCTACTGAATACTTAACTGAAATTGGTTTGTGAGTAATCACGGCTCGTTTGCATTAATGAAAACATTTAATCACTAATTTCATGGCCTCATCTGAGCACAACGAATTACTTGTCCGATAGTCTGTGGTAGTTTCTATTCACCATTGTTTTATTTATATTTGCAATAGTATTGTTAGCATTGAACCTCTTTTGTAGATAACAATATTTCCTAGTCTAGTCTATAGTACAATTCTATATATAAATATTCGTTAGACGATAAACTCTTTGCAGGTAAAAAATTGACTATGATGACTGAAAAGTACTTAGAATGTGAAAAGAAATAGAAATATTGATATTATCTTTTATAACATAACTATTACTCATTTAAAGAAGAGTACTTTTTGTACGAATTTAAGTTATGTATTTTTACAAAATGTAAGTATATTACATTATTTTTAAATTTTTCCGACGTGTCGCTATATACGTACTATGCAGCGTGCGTGGTCACTTTAGACTGAAGATGTTGATTGTCAAAATAAGTGTCAGAGCTGCATAGAGGTTGTGTTATCTGTATTTATTGCCCCGGAAACGTCGTATAAAAATAATGTAATTATATTTAAATTTTTGCAAAAATAAATAACTTAAATCTGTTAATAAAGTATTTTTCTTTAAATAGAAATATTATTAACATTTTTATATGTTTTTTTTTTAATTTTGTTTTTTTGTTTCATATTATAAAGTTTCAAGATACATTGACCCATTATGAACCAAGTTGTTATAAAATTGTATTTTTTTTCTTTTTGCTACCATAATTCTCTTATGAATAAAAACAATTGTTAACAATACACCTACAGGATGAAGGGAGCGCTACAATGACAGATTTTTGAGCAACAGAGCAAAAACATATATTACATAACTACTTTCAATAGATAAAATATTTGTAATTATATTAATCTCTAATAGACCAATTTTGATAATTAACAATTGAATAACAATGAGTGAACGCTGCTAATAAAATCGAACGCTATTCGTAGAGGCAACATTCTGAGGATGCTCCGGTGTCGGGTACGTGCGGGGAAACGTGCGTCGAGTGTTTGAGGGTTTCTTCGCGGAGTATTGCTAGCTAATTGGTCTAATAGAATTGTATACTATGGACAACCGCAAAGTAACGCATATTAATTATAAATTAAACGTTAATAGTGAGTTATATTAAGGCGGACCGAAATAATATTAAAAAAAGGAATTTATTTATTTAATGTCTTTACAATCATAAATCTACTACAAGACTAACAAATATTCAAATAAAAGCGAATACAATGGTTATTGGAAATAAGCTGTGGTCGGCGAAACGCTGAGTGCAACATCAGCGTTTACCAAGGGTTATGCCTTGGTAACTAGTGTTAAACTTTTTTCTCTTTACGAGCTCACGCGCCGGGCTAAAGAATACAATAATGAACCATTCATTATTGTGTGGGATGAGCGCAAAATATAGATAACAATATATTTAATAACGCACAAATGGATTTGCATTGAAATGCTAATTACCCATGAATAGCGAGAATCGCGTGAAAACTTTGCGGCATTTGGACCACAGCGAAGATAATTTGAATTAATAAAAAGTTTTTCATTTGTTTTACAGATAATAATAATTATTTTTATGTCAATCATGTTAATTAAAAAAAAGGCAAAAGATACATTGATAACGGGGCATTCGGCTTAAGCAAACACTAAGTATAACTTAGACGACTTCAGAATTTTATTAACATTAATAAAAATAACAAAAATATAAAACACTAACATAACTTCAATTTTCTCTCCAAATGCCAATATAATATTTATAACATAATTGTATCCTGATATAATGTTATCAACAAGCTTCAAATGAAATACACAGCTTCGTAATATTTATACAAAAATATGGTTTCCATAATTGTCGACTTAGGGACCTTCAAAAAAAGAGCGTATAAACATCTTAGAGGCCGGCAACGCACTTGCACTGGTGAGCCCTCTGGCTTCGCGAGTGTCCATGGGCGGCGGTGTCACTTAGCATCAGGTGAGCCTCCTGCTCGTTTGCCCCGTTTTATAAAAAAAAAAATTGTTACATGTTGAGAGGCTTTAACATACTATAGTTTAATTTAAATTTTAATTAATAAATTAAGAATATTGTCTTTTATTAACATAACTGTTACTAATTTAAAGAAAAACACTTCATTAACGGATTTAAGTTATGTATTTTTAAAATACATTCAACAATAAAGTTCAAGAATAGTGCTTTGTTAAACACAGCAGGAAGGTAGGATTTGATAAATTATTAAGGCTATATTTATCAAGAAACTAAATCAACTATTACTCCTATACACAGGAAATCGTTCGCGCGGGCCGTGTATTTTATAAGCGGGTATACTGAATAGTTTTTCATATTAATATCAAATATTGTTTAGTGTCGATGCGAGGGCCAAAGTTGAGTGTGCTCAGACGAAAAGGCACTTTAATGCAGACACAAGGGCGCTCAAGTGTGCTCGTATCGCGGCTTAATGAACCTACTTGCTCTTTTTATAGAATCTGTAAACTTTTCACACAACCTTTGTGAGTTGTGTCAATTGTCAAATTGTACGAGCTGGACGAGCACGATGGTGGGAGAGAAGTTTTCTTTTTCCGTGGGGAAATGAATTACGCAAACCCTCCGGCGTAGCTGTTTGGTGCAGGAGGGTGATGTGGGATTCGCTATAGTACATAAAACCCCAAGATGTCACCAAGTCGCTATAGGTGGGAGGTGGTAACAGCAGGGCCTTGTCCGCTTCCCACCTCAAGAAGTTGTCTGACTACCCGCAGTTTATGTCTTACGGATATAACAGACATTTACGGGTGTAACGGCTAAACAAATTTTGATAAAGCGAAAACAAATCGCGTTACGATATGCGCGTATTTTTTGCGAGTATATTTTTAAGTCTACAATATTAATCCGAGTGAAAAGAAGCACGGCAGGCAACTTTAAATACCAGCATTTATTATTAAAGTTTTTTTTTTATTTTATATAAAATTGGAGCTTGCGTTACCATAAGACTTAGCATATAAAAATTTCATTTATATAAGTTGATTTTTATTCAAGTTTTATCATGCAAATTTCGTTTAGTTGGGTGCAGTAGTTTGGTAGTTATAGTCAAAGAAATATTTCAGCAACCTTTCTTGTCATGTAATAGTTGTGGCCTAATCCATTAATGGGTGCGTTGCCGGCCCTTGAGGAAGGAGTACGCTCTCTTTTTTAAAGAATTGGAGGTCGTATCTCGTGGGGAAGACCTCCGCTGGAAGTCGATTCCACAGTTCACTTGTTCGCAATAGAACTGTGGAAGACTTCCACAGTTCGCTTTACAAGTATCATACTATATGATACTTGTAAAGCGAACTGTATATATATAACTATAATAAAACAATATTTTACCATGTATGCCGTCGCCCCGTTTAAGGTCACTACAACATCCTGATTAACTGGCTGTGACGTAAAACATGTTTAATTGAACGAAAGTTTTACCAAGTTTCAATAAATTCTCCTAACGACATTGAATTAATTGTATTAAAAATATTTGTTTATATAACAATTAACCCCTCTTATATATGAAAGTTCCTCTCCTTCTCTCACGTTGTATTTATGCTCCCATGAAAAGAGACAGGCGTTAACCGTACGGCTTCCATATCAGGATTTTGATAAATCTATAAAAAAAATTCTAATGAAGTTTATTAAACTATAATATTGATATTTTATTGATTGAAAATTTAATAATTATTTAAAAAAATTTCCGTACCTATGATATGTGTTCCTCATATCTATTGTTATGTGTTTTGTTTGATTGTCAATAATTAAGAAATATTATGATTCTAATAATAATAGAATCAATAATATTAATAGCTACTTCCTTGATTTCAAAGTAATTTACACTTTTTTCTTTGGCTTTAATATTGTAATTTCATAGTGTACACTATCAAAGAAATATTTAAAAAATATCTGAATTCCTGAGTCGTCAATAACCCGACTAAATTTAAAAACTAGCATCAAAGATGCAAATTTTCTACCATTTCTTTCCAACACAGCATAAACTTAATACGCCAAAAAGAGAGAATGACTATTTGTTATTCAAACCACACATTCTAGATGGAATAGCCTCTCATTTACGAGAGAGACAGATAGCAAAATAAAATGAGGAAACGGCTCGAAGCAAGGTCGATGCTGACTTTCAATTGTTTATGTATATTTGTTATGGCTGGTGACAAACCAGATTTTATTTTCATAATAGCTTATCTGTGCTAATCTCAATTGTTTTACTGGTTGGTTGAACGCGTTAACATGAACTACTGGTTCTCAGATATGGACAGCACATTTATTAAGGCGTGTGGGCTAAATCTGATGGGATCAACTTCCAACCAATAAACTACCATACAGAAATAAAAAATGATTAATACTTAACAATAATTATACCAATATTGAAGACATATTGAATGCACATTGTTAAACATGACGGAAATACGCGCACTTTTATCGAAATAATATTTTAAACCAAAGAGGTTACATCTAACCTTCAAAAATGGAACAATGTTTTTCCAAAAAAAGGTTCTATAAGAAATAGTACCGGTTTATTTTCGCAATATTTGCGCAATTAAATCTGAGAAAACCGGCACGTCTTAATCCTAAATATATATAATATATATTAAAATAAAATACAGAGCAAAGTCCAGGAAGCTAATTTTGTAGGAGGAAAACAAGATTACAAAGCAAAATTTCAAAATGATATTTTTATCTTAACTAAAAGAGGTATAACGAATGAAAATGAAAAATTTTTCAAGCGCTAGTTGGACGAGGGGTTCATATATAATTCAAATAATAACAACACATCTTTTATATTGAAGCCTTAAATATTTATTTTAATCTGTTTTTACTAAAATAAATACCTCATCTGTGAAAACTTCAATTGTCTACATTTTCGGTTCATAGTATATAAAAAATTGTCATCTTTTATAATAATGGCTTTGACATTGACACATAATTAAATCGTGTTGTACTTAATGTACTTTTTACTGTGTTAGCGCTTCCTGTACTTGGCCGAACTGTGTAGGCATTGGACAGTGATTAATTGTAGGAAAGACATAAATCTAGTATTCTGGTAATATGGTAAAATAGCACTGGATTTTTAAGAAATAATAACATTTATTGAAAAACAATTTAATTTTAAGTCAACAAACAGAGAAATCCCTACTTATTGGTTTCTAGATGCATGATGTGCTAAAATATATACAAATTATCTACATTATATTGGTCAGACAATTTGTACAAAAATATAGCCTTATAATAAAAAAAACACGATTGTGCTTATGACACGACGGAGGTGAAACTTCACGAAAACCACTAGAAAATTTATACATATATACATGTGTGTGTGTGTATACAATATATGTGTTAATTTTCTACAAATAATTAAATATTTATTTTATTTGGCTATTAGAGGGAAAGAAAATGTGCGCGCACGCCTTTCTTATACATACTTAACTACCGTTCGCCCCGCCCGATCACACTTTTCGTAACGCATTCGCCAGCATACTCCCGCTTCACTTCAAAAGCATACTTAAAAAGGTCGTATAACTAAAACAGTGTTAGTGTGAGGAATGACAAGTGTTTTGTCTAGCCGATGCAAATAGCAGAGTGGAAATGGAAATAAACTAACTCTATATAAATAATACATCCTTGATGGGAGTGTAGTAATATAAATGGTAGATTAAGCAGTTAACAATAGAGCGAGGACGATCTACAATGGATGCAATCTCGTCAACCTTCCGGTGCTACGTACTGAAACAGCCATTGGCTCCGGTCTCCAGTTAACAGTCTAATCACTTATAAAAGTTACTGCTATGATTAAATAGACGCCGAAGTAAAGGTTTTAAAACTAGTCACTTAAATAGATTGATATTCGAAGATTAGATTTCTTTGAGATCACTTCCTTTATCAAATAATCATAAATCGTAACACAATAATAGTTTTTCACTGTCCGAGTGCAAACAAGCGAATCAGCATGCTGTTGTAGCGCTCGTCTTTTTATTAGAAGTATAGTGTGGTATATAGAGGCGCGACCATAGAGGTGCGACCCTAGAGTGCGACCCTAGGGGAGACCTGAATACGCGCAGCAATGTTGCCGTTTTGCGCCGATAGTTATTTTATAAAACCGAAGATGATCATATCAATATAAAACAAAAGATGATCATTCCAATATAAAACAAAAGATGATCATTCCAGTATAAAACCGAAGAGTTTGATTGAAAGCTTATCTCTGGAAGTATTGGTGCGAATTAAAAATTGTTTATCTACGCATCGATACTCAGAACGTGTGTGTCTCGCAAGTGTGTTGCTGGCCTTTAAGACAACGTGACGTGACGCTACTATCAATAAGAGCGGAGTAATAATTAAAAATATTACAAGTCTATATGACATAGACGGCATTATTGTAGTATCAATCATACAATTCAAGTGAATTAGGATGTAAAAAGATCTTTATATACTAAGATATATAACATTATCTTATTTAAAGAAAAACATTACATTATATTAAAGAATTGTTTATCTTGAAATGAGTAACAGTTATTTTAATGAAGGAAAATATAACATTGTCTTATTTATGAAATACGCCACACTAAAATTCAGTAATTTTTGAATGAAAAAAAATCAATTGAACAAGACAATTATGATCAAACATTGCTTAACATTTATTATTATTATTAATTTGATCTTAGACTAAACTATGTTATTATAGAAAATGTTATAAATATTTGGAAGGGGTTATAAAATGAAAATACGGACGAAATTTTGAAATCAAATCGCGTTACATTCGGTCAGCGGCCAAATTCGATTTTTACTCCCACATTTTCGGATATATTGTCAATTTCCCTAATCCGACCCTTATTATTTTCATATTACGTAATCGATCAAAATTGCAAAATCCCGCCAAATCTGAACCGAACCGGTTTTCCACCAACTCAATTGGAGATCGTCAACCATTTAACTGTCCCTCTCTATATGTATAAGAGGAAAGGAGAGGGCACGCATGAATTTTTCAGAGCCGCTGGCTATTACGTTCATTTTATGGCGGGAATTCAGTCCTTGAAAATGATGTTTGGAAGATTTAGAGATTTACTAGATTTTCAATTAAACATTTTAAATAGATTATCGAAAGATTAATTTTAGTAAATTTTCCATATCTTTCATTGGTATATTGACAAATAACATGTATTATTGTTACTATGTTGCGATTCATGATCTGTTCTGAGAATAAATATAAAACATAACGACTATTTTATTTATATTTTAACGCTGCTTTCAGTTTATCTTCAGCAATATACAAGAAATATATACTATTGAAGCAGAGCGTATCATTCCCTTAAGAGCCAACAACACACAGGTGTCCTCAGGTGGCGTTTAGCATTTCTCTAAGTGACCAAAAAGCCAAAATTCCTTTACAAAAAAATCCTGACAACACGCGTCTTCGAAGATTTTCATTCCAAATAAGTTTTGCGAATTATCAATCTACCTAATAGAGTCAGGCGTTACTTTGAGGAGGTCCACAGTACAAAACCCTAATGGACCAATATAAAAGCAATACTCCGCCAAAACGCCAGGCAGAGGCAACATTCTGAGGATGCTCTTTTGCTGGGGCCGAAATGTACGTCGAGTGGTTGTGGGTTTTTTCGCGGAGTATTGCTTGTATATTGGTCTATTAGTTTTAATCATTTAACATCAACTATCCTGTCAGATTGATCCACATTCTATATTTTCTAACCAGCCAGTCAAAGAGAATCTAATCAAAAGTTTGTTCAAAGCATCGCAGTGACAAACCAGATTTGATCATCATAATTTATGTTGTTTGCTTGTTCTAGTGAACTGTATTTAAGACGTCTGCGATTTCCCATTCAATAAACCGTAGCAATGATATAATTATTACAAAAAATTAAATGAAATAAAAATTGTGATAATTTTTACTAATCATAAAAATAATGTGTACTACTAGATTGCTATCGTCTAATGCTTGGTGGATGTGTTGTATGTAACTTTAAGCACGTATAAACGACCTAATTGCTACCTAAGCGAAATTAGCAGCAGACATCCAATTAAATGTATATCTCGAGATCTTAAGTGGCAAATATTTTCTTAGTTGAGTGGACCGTTGACCTCAGCATTTGAAGGACTTATTTGTTTAACGATTTTAGACCGTTTGCCGATATAAAGTGAAAATTAGTTTTACAGAATACGAAATCAATTTTCTTTGGCGATGAGAGGATCGTGTTCGTTACCTGGGTCCAACAAACGTTGTTTTGCCGTACATGTGATTCCAATTTTTCAATTAATAAATAAAAAATAAGAAATTTTGTCAAAAAAAATCAGGGCACCACCCTTAACATTTAGGGATATGAAAAATAGATGCTGTCCGATTCTCAGACTTACCCAATATGCACACAAAATTTCATGAGAATCGGGAAAGCCGTTTCGGAGGAGTTTAACCACAAACACAACGACACGAGAATTTTATATATTTTATTAGTGTTTATAGAAACTGTTTAGTGAGAAACAGATTTAAGAGACGGAGATGAAGGATTGGGCATTGTATTTATAATAAATAAATTGTACAATATGTGTTTTACATGTCTGTGAATTAAATGGGATATATACAGAATAGGGATGAGTTGCCTTCACAGAGGCCATTTAAAAAATCAGGATCTAGTCTAGAGAAAGACTAATGAGTAATTAACATCTAACTTAATTTTCAAGAAAATATTCTATAACAATAGTCCAATAACACTTCGTAGTCACTAACTTAACCTATAATAAAGGGATACGTTATAGGTTATAGGGAATATAATAGGGATTAGGTTTTTCAGGTAACAGTAACGCTTTCGGGGGCTACAAGACAAAATTTTACCTTACTAATACCTTGTATAAAGGCGGGCAACGCACTTAAGACTTGGAACTGCAGATGTGTAAGGAAGGTGTGCCCTGCCCATATGGGGTAGGGCAATGGGCAAAAATATAATCTTTATATGGTGTACTCATACTGTTTATTGACAGCGTTATACACTGACAATACAAAATAGCTTTGAGTAATATCAAATTGTCAATATTGAGATAATGTTTAAACAGGTGTTGCATGACTTGAATTTAAAAAAAGAACTAAAAACAATAGAATTTGCGTTCGTTTCCTCAATAATGAAATTGAAATACAAAATTGATACACGGAATTAAATAATATAAAGTCCTTCAGATACATTCAGGAGGCACTTTCTGCCGCGCACCACCGCTATGTGGAACCAGCTGCCAAAAGAGATATTACCGAACTAATACGACTTAGGGACCTTCAAGAAAGGAGCATATAGTCATCTTAAAGGCGGGCAACGCACTAGTAGATGGCATTGCGAGTGTCGATGGGCGGCGGTATCACTTTACATCAGGTGAGCCCGTTTGCTACCTGTTTTATTAAAAAAACATTGTAGATTTATTAAACTCAGTTTGTATCTGAAGCCAAATAATTTGATTTAGTTAAAGATCTACCAGGATAAATTGCAAATGTTTAACTTAAAATTAAAATATCATGGGGGGTTTAAATCCGGGGTTTGTAAAAAAAAAAAAAAAAAAAAAATTTTTTTTTTTTCCAATTAATAATCTTGCAATCAGTACTAGACTATTAGCAGATGTGTTAGTTGGGCGAGGTGCAATGGCAGGTGGAGGTTATTCCACACTTGGAACTACTCCTTAGGCACTGGGACATTGCGTCAATCTCCCAGTTGTAGTATGTGACGTTTTAGTCGTCTCAGTGGACTGGGAATGGTAACGTGGCTCGCGAGCTGGGTTTGGATGCTGCGCTAAGCGCTGTTTATATTTTTCTTCATGCCACGTGATTTCCTGTTTTACACCTCTCATGTTCAGGTAGTAATGGACCTCAGAGTTTCTTATGAACCAGGGTGAGCTTGCAATATCGAGTTTTTGGTAATAATTAAGTTACTCACTGATCCCAAGAGCTGGATGCCATATGTCCACATCAATGAATTCCAAAAAATTGGTATATATAAAAGAATATAAATATACAATAGTTGTGTTATTATAACACAAGCTTCAGAGCTTACTTCGTATGAAATTTCAAGATATAGTTAAAAAATTATACGTAGGTAATAACGCAACATTATTACAAAATGGACTCATCTTACACAGTCATCTGTTTACATCGTGTCACAAAGGCAGTAGGTCAAAAGTGTTGCTTAATTAGTCATACACATTTAAATATTTGTATCGCCAACTCAAATATGCAATTGATTTATTAAATCCTGTGTCGATCCTGGATTCAAATATAACAAAAATTACAATTATTTGCCACATTAATATTAATACTATTAAGTTAAAGCAACTATTAATGTTTAAAACTTTATCCTACTTATATTATAAATACGAAAAATTTTAGTATAGACTATAGTATTTCATATAAAAACTATATATAATTATGTCCAAAATATCAAGTAAGAAGAAAAAAATGTTACCAGATATTCAGGCGTGCCCTGCCAAAACAGCTACGTTCAAAGTTTATTAAGATAGTGCTACAAAAAACCCACTGAGATATCTATTTCGTATGTTACGATATTATAGTTAACATAGTGAACCACAAATAAAAAATTCATAACTCATTTCAAATACGCATTTGGTAATAATAAATTAATGATTCCTCAACGAAAATAAATTATATTGCTTCTATTTATATTAGATATACTAGCTGTACCAGCGACTTCGTCCGCATGGATAAGGTATAACAACTTAAAGTTCCATCTCTCTAACACTAACCGTTTCGACGTTGAGGGGGGGGGGGCGAAAAAAAGGGTTCCTTTACGTAGACTGCGGAACCCTAATAAAAGTAGCCTAAGTGACTCCTTATTACATCAGCTACCAATCAAAAAACGTCCCGTCAAAATCGGTCCAGCCATTCCAGAGATTAGCGCGGGGAACAAACAGACAGACAGACAAAAATTTAAAAAATGTAATTCTGATGTGTGTATCGTATATATATTCATATGCATGGAGTAAAAAACGGTTATTTCAATATTAAAAACAGACACTCCAATTTTATATATTAGTATAGTTAGATATATTACAAATAATATTTGAATTGATATGTAATGGTTGCTTTTATTAAGCATTATTTATTTTAATATCTCTTTTTTGAGTCTCTTATTTTATTCTTATCATTCTTACTACATAATTTATATAAACATTACATAAATTATCACCCAAATAAGATATAACAGTCTGTTTTAATATCTTATTAGTGTTATTATACTGGTTTACTATAGCTGATACTATTTTGCGATCGCAAACAAAATTAATCAACCTGAAAGGTTTCAATAGAATCGATCACAGAGTACGAACGTCGGTTATATATCCACATATTATACGAAAATATGCACGGAGGTTTTAATGTAACTAGGGTCTTGAACGAAGAACCAATTAAATAGATAACAGATCTCTAACTGAGTCATTCATTAGGAAGTTTTATTCCTTGTACGACAATGAACGACGATTCGAGACGTTCATTATAAGTTTTTTATTGGCAACTGTATTGAGGATTAAGTCGTCGTATAGTTTTCTTTATGACAAACGAATCGATTAAATTGCGCCGGGCATCCAACACCCCCGGCTTACCTTGTGTTGCTGGCTCTTAAGGGAATATTTCTTGAGTGTTCTCATGAAATATTGCATTTATTTTATTCTCACTCTTATTGGCATATAGGTCAGTTCCCGTCGTTTTAAATTCTACCATTAACACTTATAGCTAGACTAAAACTAGCTTAGCTGTGGCCTGTGGTAGCTAAATCTCCTAAGATTTTAATTCATTGCCGAGTCTATTTTCGGTTTTCTGACTTTATACGTTAAAAACCATGTCACGGCGACTAAAGAAAAAGACGCTGCAGGTTGATGTAGAAATAAACAACTGACTATTATCCAAGAGACTCCCCTTGCGTACGTCACAAACAGGAGATGATTGCGAGAAAATTACTCGCTCGTAAAATGAATTGGCCGATGTCTTCATTTGGCGGAATCTATTTATAACTGTGCAGACGAGACAATGTGTGTCCACTACAATACACGTATTGATTTTCTAAGCTTTTATAACACAGGCTGTGGACGGCGGTTTTACTTACTTTTCACCTTCCTTGCGGGACGAGAATAGTAATAAGGTTTTACTTTGGAAACATGTACGTTCTCAACCATTCCCCTAACGAGTATTATATACAGCTCATTTTTAATTAATTGGTATAATTAAATTTGTGCTTTTAAAGTCTAAAAATATATCGTCCTCATTCGTGTTTACTCAAATGTTTTCGTTACGTAATAGATAAAAAACCGCGTCTTTTTTGTTTTAGATCAAGGCGAGCGCTATTCAGCGACAATTGTTCTACCCATAGAGAAAAATAGTTCATATATTGTAAAATGCATCATAATTACTGCTGACAACTAAGCCTTTCAATCAAAAACGATTTGATAACGGTTGCGTGTGAATTAATTTATTTGAGCTGCGTAAAACATTCTTAGCTTTGTCAATGACATATGTCTTTGACAATTTATGTTAGACGTACGTAATTTTCCAAAGCTAGTATGTAGAATTTACCAGTTTCAAATTATATACCAGATAGTCCAGGTTTTGTGCTAATCAATTCGTACATTTTAAATATAAGAAATGTATGTGTATAAAGAAAAAACACAGAAATATTTCAAAGTTTCATTAGTTATAAGAATAACATATTTTTCTTTCAAAACGTGCAATTTTTTAATGTAATTTTGATATATCGATATAAAAAACTAAAATAGATTCATTTCATCTTATAACATATATCTTGCGGTATACAATTCTCGAAGCGATAATAAGTACAGCTTTGGAGAGGCGTTTGTATCACGTTCAAATTAATGGCGTTACTTTAAAATCGGCGCAATGTTTTGTGACAATCTGGATACAATTAAAAACAATTGCAATGCGACGCTATAAAGCTGTCTGCGTCCCAAATCTTACGATTAACGTTGAAGCCAATGCAATGCCGGGTTAAATAAATTAATAAAGACTCATTATACAGAGTCATGCTAAGCTGTAACTCGCAGTTTTGTCCCCGTCAATCAAGAGACACATTGTAAACGCGCGCGTTCTATTTGACATTTGACCATTAACCATATAAAAAAAAACAAATGGTGAATCCTATTTGGATTCATATTTTATTTATTACGAGAGCATGAAATATAATTAATTGTTTTTAGAAACAACATAGTACCGTTATTTAAACGGAAAAAACACATTACATGTACATTTTAGTTTCTTTTTTCAAAAAATAATAATATATTTTGATATTTAATTTCTTGAACGTTGGAACGTTCAGGAACGTTGATTCGTTATATGACCATAACGAATCAACGTTCCTGATTTAAATTTGACACCAGCTTTGAACATTTTATGGTTGAGATATCGACCGAAGAGTATTCAATTTTTTATACATATGTATAGTTATTGAGCCAATAAAAATCTAAAAAGTCTCACAGTTTTATTAGCCCCAGAGATCGAGATAGTTTATAATGTCCGGGTAATTAAGAACATTTATAAAACATCACAACGCACATTGACAAAAATATAATTTAATGAAAGCACAAAAAATATAGTTGTGCGTATTTTTTGCTTGTACAAGTGTTTAAATCACCTTTTTGGCAACTTTACACATTATCATCGGTCAATATTGGTAATAATGAAAAAGACGACAAGGTATTCTTGCGTTATAAATTTTATCAAGGGTTTGAAATAACTAATTTGAAAATATATTTGCCGCGATTTTTATAAATGAATAAAACCATTATTATGTTGAAATATTAAAGTATACATATTTTTTTAGTATATTAAGTGTTTCTCGTTTAAAGGTGCTATATACTTTTTAAATAGAAACCCTTACAGTATATAGATACACCTAGATTACAAGGTAACGTAAAAACAATATATATAAGGACATTATATACATATAACGTCAAAAAACTACTGACAATAGGTAGGTATTATTTTTTATAGTTAACATAAAAGTGTATTATATAAGAATGACAAGTACCCACTTCATGAACGCATCTTTGTATTGTTGTTCTAAGACAATATTTTATACATACCAGAACTTCATGGTGCGTGCGATTGCCTCTATGGACCCACTGGACGTTGACTGCCGGCATCAGAGGCTCACTACCACAGGGAATGGTCACATTTTCTGTACCCTTGTCTGTAGCCACTTGCCGTATTTCCACTTCATCACCCAACACTCGCCCAAATACTGCATTAAGATATATGCCAACATTAAGAACAAAGGCCAAATAGAATGCCAATCATTTAATTTAAATAAATTTACCTTCTATGCCAAGGCAGATCACAGGCACCAATAAATGTTCTAACAACATCCTACTATTACTACATTTAAACTCTAGCAAAAATTCACTTACTCTACAATGTAAAGTAAAAAGAATTTTTGAAACTAGTTTATTTACATCAGACCGTTTTTTTATTGACGGCAGGCGAAATAATAGGGAATCAATTTCACAACATACGTCTTCACTCCATCGATAAAATTCATTGACTACACATTAATAGTCTAAAGAGTACAGATAAGGACATCTCAAAATGGGGAATGTCAGTGTCTTTTTAAAGTAAATATAAAATTGACATTGACAGATACTATGCTTGTCAATATACTGCTAATCGTTAATAAAGAAAATATCGTGACTATGTTAATATTGAGCCTTATTTCTTCTTCAATTATTCCTATAAAGTAAAAAAATAACACTTAATTTGAATATAGTAAAAAAAAAGTCCTAACGGATAGAAAGTGATGCAAGTTCTAAAAAGTAAAATCACTGTTTGGCGTCGACACTACAAATCTGTCAAAACATTTTGTCTAAATATTTCGACAGCGGACAGTTCATTGTCATAGAGAAGAATATAGATTTTGTTCGGACATGGCCGCGGTTTCGGCGATACAACACTTGCAATGTTTTGTATATTCATATTCATTTTTTATAATGAATAAAGTATTTTATACTAACGAGTAGTGTTTAGTTATTCTTGTATAGTGCTGTGATATTTGTAATGGATGCAGAGAGCGGATATGATATTAAAAGAGCTCGTGATGCAATTCAGATGATTGAGACCATTCAGTCAATGATAGACGTTTCGGCTGATAGACTGGAAGGATTGAGAACACAATGTTCGACCAGTGCGGAACTAACACAGCAAGAGATCCGGACTCTGGAGGTATGATCCTGTTAGTGCGTTAAGTGATTAAAAACATTTACTGCCCTTGAATCAGGCCTATTCAAGGCCCTGGCGGCTGACTCAAGGATTGTTTCAATGCCGCTAGTAGAAAGTGTAAGCGTGCGCATTCCCAGTAGCCTTGAAATTATCTGTTCTATTTCGTATACATTGGCTTTCAAGCTTTATCAATATTGTCATATAACATTTTCAAAAATATTCTAGTAACTGCTAATAAAATAAATCATTCAATATTGCTGTTATTACTGGTATTGAAATGAGGGAGCTTATTCCCTTTTGTTTATGTGAAAATCTGGATAAATCCAAAATATATAATATAGAACAATGATCACTTAGCAATTCAATAGTTTTGTCTCACTTTCAGGTAACAATAGCTCAAAGCCTTGAAAGGAGTGTAATAAGTATCAATGACAAATACTACATGTAATTAAAAAGCAGAATGACTAATTCATTAATTGTTTTATTCAAAAAAGTTATTCACAGTTTTATCAAGACTTTTTATGTGATTAACAGACGCTTAAGTAATATATTCAGTTTATCAGACAACTCCACGGACAAGTACTTTTTTTTATATGTGCTGTGTCCTGTTGATATAACAGTATTAACACATTATTGATATGTGAATCTATTTTTATTACTATATCATTGAATTACCTTTATCTACCAATACATGTATTATGATTTTCCTAATGAAAATTAGCAAATCCTTAACGGAAAGTTTAGAGAAACAACCTTTACCTGATAGTTTAAGTTACCTTTAAGTAATGAACAACTTAATGCGGTAGTCAGTAATAGTACTTGAATTTATTAAATACCACCAACAATATTTGCAATTACCTGAGAAAGCAATAGGTTTAAAAGTCTAAAACCTATTATTACAAGTCAATGCACTAGGTCAGTTGTTAAGTAGGCAATATAGAGCAACTCATGGTATGTGAAAAGCAGTATAATTAGATTATCGTCATACATACATAGTCATATCTCTAATCTACCCACAGCAAATCATACTCCACCTACAGAGTTTTTAAAAGATTTCTTTGCATGTGAGATTAATGTAATAATAAGATTTAAGCAGGAATACATTGATGAATTTCGTGTTTTATTTAAACAATATATTAGTTATAAATATCATATATATATTACAAAATAAGACAACACCAACAACTTCCTCAATTTGAACAACAATTACGATAATTTTTGTTTGAAAATAAATAACGTTCTTTTTTCAGTTCAATCGAACGGTTTTTTTTTAAATAATCAACCCAAAAACCCGCATCAAATACCGCAACATTTATTTATAGATTCAAATATTTGTTTTATGACAAGTGTTTACAAATATGTACAAGTATTTAAATAGCTGTAATAAAACAATTAGTAATGATTGAATAAACACGTCTGGGCTATTTCTGCGACTACTCTAATGATGCATGCTTCACTTTCACGAGAATGCGTTTTCACATTTTAATTTTCAAATTTCCTGTAATATTTTGGCGCGTGTTTGCATTTAACATTACAATGTATAAGAGTTGTATAAAGATGTGTTTTTAATTTTACAGTTATATAAAATTATTAATACGTTTTCGATATGGAATCATAATAATAAATCATGGATAAAGATGCTATTCTTAAATGGTCACTAACATAGGATATAGTTTTATTTGAAAATTGCAGTAATGGTAATCATAATTAAGCTTAACCCTGAAAAGGTTCTATTTGCTAAAGAAAGTGCTATTTGCTTTCTGCTTCTGTGGTTGACGTTGGAATTTTTTTTTTTGGATTCTTGACATACCTTAGAAAGTTCATTTTATTTAGTAGTACAACTATGCTAATTATATTTCGTATTCGTTATTTAAAAATGGAAGTCAATGAATGCTTTTATTTTCAGGGTAAACTTGTTAAGCACTTTTCCCGGCAATTGGTGATAAAGGCCAATTTCGGTGAAGAGTTGCAGCGGGAACTTCGGGATGTACCCAGTTTGAGGCAGTGGCTCCGAGTCGTAGGGCTGAGCGTGGATGCTATTGAGGTAAACGAAATGAGAGTTTCGTTATAATCTTTGTGTAATATGGAGAACCTGAATGTTAAGATTGTTTACGAGTGAAGACGTTATTATAGACGATCGGAATTGTCATTGATCAATCTACACTATAGTCTTTTGACAGCGTTAAGAGACGAAAGAGCCGTTTTTGTTTTGTGGTTTTAAGTCGAATATTTTATTATTAAAAGCCAGTTATGTTACGTTTATGCTGGTATTTGAAGGCAGGAAAGTGATCTGTTGCTTATATGTCTGTTTTTTTTATCCTTTATATTGACAAGTGTCAGCTGTTGACAGTCTCCAATTATATCTGGATTGGGATAGGCCGGCTTCTACATAGAAGCTATTCTTAAACAATTAATACTATTTACACATATCACGTTGATTTTTAGTCAATGTTATGTTTTATGAATCGTGATACAAAATGCTGAACTAGAAATTTGTAAGAGCAATATCGTTGGAGTCACGTACTTCCGTTATATTGGTATGCAAGTTTACATATATTTTATACAAAATTGCTTATACAAATATTTATACGTATTTTTTTAGATAAAATGTCTCTAACTATAATTTAAACGGTCACATGTCTCCTGGTCTCAAGTTGTTGATATTTTACAAGATTATGTTATAAAGACTGCATTACTGTCTCGATTTCATTCTTGTTTTATGAGTTACAATTTTCTCAAACCATATTATTTTTCATATATTATTCAGCGCTGAAACAATTTGAAGAATACACGTGAATTATTTTTGATAGAGCCACTCTAATCGACAAAACTACTCACTACAATAGACCAGATATACTTCTCCTGGATAAAATAGCACTTATTATTCACATAGACAAACACGCATATCATTTGAAATAAATCAGAATAGTTTTTAAAAATGTATCTCCTTTTATTTACTTCAAATAATTAGTGGTTATTCCTTTAAGTACTTAACTAAACAATAAAAAAACTCATAGACTATAGAGAGGCAACATCCGTTTTTTCACGGAGTATTGTTTGTAGATTGATTTAGGGTTTTGTAATAACGCCTTCTATTAATGAATGTTTAGCTTGTAGCTTGGTCTATTAGGGTTTTGTTCTATGGACTACCGCGACTACTGATTCTATTAATAAATGATATGAAATAATTTTAAAGGCGGTGTGTTCGCGTGTGTCGTCGCTCGAGGCGCTTGGCGAGAGGTCTGAGTATGAGCTGAGAGCGATCCTGTGCGGTGCGAGAGACGAGGAAGTTCGTCGATTGGGGCGGGCGATGCAGAGGCTTCGCAGTTACACAGGTTATTCTAATCTCATTATATATCAGTTCAAGCAATTTTCTTTAATGGCACCATATAGCTTAAATTTATTATAGCTTCGATCACTAGGGTTAGGCAGGTAAGAAATTAAAAGGTACACAGTCATAACCACTTGTATTGGACGATGTGTTAGACGAAAGCAAGAAGTTTAAGAAGAATACAAGTTTTAAAATGGGGGCGGAATAATAGAAAGTGCGGGCGCATACTCGTTGGATTTTTGGATGGTCGTCAGACGTAACTGTAAATTTAGCGATGCTGTGGAAAGAGTTATTATACGGTTATTTATACGATGTTACAACAAATGTTTGATGATCATTTGTATTTTTTCTGTTTGAAATGGAATTCAGAGAAATTGTTCTAAAATATGGCTGGACCGACGATTCGATTAGGCGTAAATTTACGGATGTTTTAAAAAAGGTACAAATAATTTCAGAGGCCCTAGCACGCGGGGATGGTGGTGTAGACTTGCCCTTATACTGGGACAGTTGGGAGCAGAGGCACGGACGAGGATCGCCACGAGCGAGGGAGGATCGCAATCACAAGAAGAACACAAACAAAATACAAGGCAATGGTTAGCATTCTGTCCCTTTCTCCCAAATTGTGTTTGTGTTGTGACAAAAAGAGAGAGCGCTATTACCTATAGTGGTAACAAATGACTTCCAATAGCTATACAAAAGTGGAACCTCAAACTTCTTATGCCACCATTCGTCATTAACAGTGTCCATTACTGCTTAGTGACAGATAATATTTTGAACACTTCTTGTGTTAGCGTTAATGAATTGAAAGTTCAGTCGAAGCTTAATAAAGTCATAATTTTGAATTAAGAAGCAAATTAATGCATAGTTATTAATTTGGTATTTATAGAATAGTCATATCACATGTGACAAGTGTTTAAAAGTGAAGAATTCTTTTTTTGAAAATATTCTGGTCGTCTAACAGGGCGAAACGTTCTTTTGAATATAGAACGTTAATTGTAGTAATATATTTGAAGTTATTTTATGGCTAGTACAAGGTGTGTAGGGACAGACTAAAAATAGTAGATTTTTTTAAACCAGCTATTCTGAGTTGTGTATATGACGTAATTCTTTATAGGTGGAAAGTCGCCAACGACACCGGTGGGAAAACGCAAGCAGAACTCGCATTTGCCCGCGCCAGACTCGCTCACCAAATCGCGATCGCACGAATCGCAACTCTACGCAAAGCCCGATGCCTCGGACCACAGGTAACGTTCATTTTCTCTATATATTCAATAGAGTATAGAACTAACGGTTCTCAAAAAATCTTAATATGTTTTATATGAAAAGTTTCAAAATTTACCTTCACGTTGATGATACATCAGGTAGACCATAGTGTAAATTGCAATATTTGGATTTGTCTATGCTTTGTTAGTTTGTGACTTTTAATGAATATAATTTGCTGACTTTTAAGATAGCTAGTATATATCTAAGAACGCTAATATACTTCTATTAGCATACCTGAGTCTGTCTTAAATATATTCTAGTGCTTTGGTGACGAAGGATAGTTATAGCGAATTCTGCCATTAATGGATGCTTCCTTGTCTGGGAGTATCCCTCAGGAGCATAGGCTCCGATATAGATCGAAGCATTGCTTGAATCAGTTCTGCTCCTAATAAAGTTCTTTAGATTGATGAAACCCAGTTCTATTAAGAATTTTATTATACGAGGGTGGATTGAAAAGTACTCGGCCTAACCAAGAAAATAAACACATACTAAATCAGTTATATTTTTATTTTTCTACATAATCACCATCAAGTTCAATACACTTTTGCCACCTCCCCTTCCAAGCATTTAGACCGTTGAAAAAAAATGATTCTTCCTTAGAGTCAAAATATGCGTCTACAGCTGCTTTGACCTCGTCGTTTGTCGAAAATCTTTGACCTCCCAAGTGCTTTTTTAGGTTAGGGAACAGAAAGAAGTCTGATGGTGCCAGATCAGGTGAATACGGCGGATGCGGTAACAGTTCAAAGCCACAGTTGTGAATTTCAGCCATTGACTGTACTGACGTGTGAACACGGGCGTTATCTTGATGAAACAGGACTTTTCTTCTGAGCATTCCTCGACGTTTTTCTTTTATTTCCTCTCGTAAACGACGTAGTAAGGTGCAGTAGTAATCAGAGTTTATAGTCTGACCCCTTTCAAGATAATCAATCATAATCACACCTTTCGAGTCCCAGAATACTGAAGCCATCACCTTATTTGCCGACAAAATCGACTTAGCCTTTTTAGGGGGTGGTGAACCAGGTCTTCTCCACTGTTTTGATTGTTGTTTTGTTTCCGGTGTACAGTAATGAACCCATGTTTCGTCCATAGTAACAAAACGATTCAAAAAATCATCTGGATCTGCTTCAAATAACTCCAAACAGTCACGTGAAACAGTCAATCGCGTCCTTTTTGGTTCAACTGAAAGCAGTCGCGGAACCCACCTCGGAGACACCTTGTGGAAACCTAACTCGTTGACAATGATGTTTTGAGTTCGTTCATAAGAGATGCCTATAATCTCGGCTATCTCTCTAATTTTTAATCTGCGGTCTCCCATTATTAAATCAAGTACTTTTTTAATATTTTCGTCAGTAGTTGACGTCGAAGGCCTTCCAGAGCGGGGTTCATCTTTCACACTCTCTCTACCACGCTTAAATTCTGCTATCCATTTTTTGACGGATGAATATGACAGAGCACAATCCCCTAATGTACTGACCATGTCATCATGGATGGCTTTTGATGATAGACCCTTCTTATGGAGGTTTCGCGGTTCTTCTAAGGTTCTTCGCGGAAATTGTGTCCGATTACTTTGTTAATAAATTTATAAAATCACAACTAATTATCGCACACGTTTCGAACTTCACACAATGAACTAGTCTGAACTGAACTAAATAATGTGGGTAGATTTGATTTTTAGAATTGATTGGATCTGTGTTAGGCCGAGTACTTTTCAATCCACCCTCGTATTATAATAACTTCGTGTTGTAACACTCCTTTGAAATTCACTGATTCTTATAAGATTTTTGAATGAATACGATTTTATATATCCCAAAGCAAAAATTTCACCTTTCTACCACCAATATTGTTAATAGTTATCTAAATTTATATTAATATAAATTGTAAAGCCCTCTTTTTGCGTCACAATTACAAAAAAAATACAAACATAACATTTTAATGTCTGACATTTGAAATAGATTATTTCTACTTTCAGTGATAACAGTCAAACGTCCGCAGTTGGCAACACTGAAGGTTCTCCGCCCGCCTCGCCGAGAGAAACTGAAATCGAATATACGCAGAGGAATATTAATATACACCATGTAAGTAATTTTATAATATAATAAAAAAAAACAAATAAAACCTATACACAATGATCAAACATCAATTTTTTTGTTCAAAGAAAATGTTACTACATTTAAATACGATTTGACAAATGAAATTTTTTTGCCATTTTTAGTAGGAGATACTAACAATGGCAAAGTAGTAGTAAATATTTTTAGTAGGAGATACACTGCCATTATTAAATATATTCTATCATATATTTTGTACTGTTGTATTTGTGTATTCATAAATTAATAAGTATTACTATATACATAAACTAACTACACTAAGGACACTTAGTGTTAAGATGTCATTGAACATGGAGCAACCGCTGACACTACTGACACGGTTGTTCTAAATATTATTGCTGAAGATGCGCGATACACCAACAGCTCACATGTAAAATGTTGTATATGTGTGTATGTGATTTATATTTAAAGTGTATCTTCAGCTCAATAAATCAGATTTGAATACTGCTTTGGCTTATTCATGAATGAAAAAAAAATGAATTTCGTCTACTAACGTAACACACATCAATCAAGAAATACTTTTAAAGCTTGTGTGCTGCTTTACAGACCTATCAATCCACCAACCCGCATAAAGCTTCTGGGCAGCTATACAGCCCTAACAAAGTACCACATCTCTTTTCAGGGTAGTCCCAGCGTGGGCGGGCCGCGCTCGCCCCGCGTGGGGAACACAGCCCCCCTGGGCCCTGTCAGCGTGGGCGGCTGCATGGCCCACGACATAGCCCATCGGTTCACGAAGACCTTCAACATGATAGCCACGTGTGACTTCTGCGATAAGCAGATGCTCTTCGGCTCCGGCCTCAAGTGTAAGGAGTGCAAGTTTAAGTGTCACAGGTATGTCGAGTGGGAGGAGGCAGGTGAAGGGTTCCGTGACGTTCTGGCAAAAATTATTGAAATTGCGTTTGTTGTGTGCCCGGTTAATGGTTTAATATTGTTTGAATTGATCTGTGGAAATTACGACTGACTTTGGCGTACATGATTCTGGTGAAAAATAGAAGGACCGAGAAGGAGGTCTCAGTAGACTATGAAACCCTAAAATAAAAGTCGAAGATAGTAAACCCTCATATTAATAGATTATTTAAAAAACAAACACGCAAAAAAGCTATTTGGTTATATTAACGTAGTATTTTAATTATACAATTGTTTTTGTTGCAGAGACTGTGAGAGCAAAGTGCCGCCATCTTGTGGTCTTCCGCAGGCTTTTGTGAATGCGTTCAAAGAGAAGTTCCACAAAGACGGTAAGAAGTACAGATTAATTAAAGGTAAATATTTGACCTCTTAATCAGTGGTGTTGTAAAACTAGTGTCATCCACAAATGTGCGATTTATTGCTTTTTGTATTGTGTAATGGAAGAAATTAACATAAAAATATATCGTAGACGAATCTATCCGCTAGATGGCGCTACGATAATTGTCAAAATTCTAAATTATCTATGGCTGTTATACCATAGAGTCACAATTAAATCCGGTTTCGAGAGCTGTCAAATATACAAGGTACAAGGTCGTGATAAATTAATATTTAAAAAGAATTTATTCTTGCTCTGCATAATGGCAATTTTATCGCATTAAAATCCAAGTATCAAGTAATATTAAATAATTATTATTTCCCGGAATCGAACAGCAGTATTCAAGCAGCTGCGACAGTTATTTTGTGGGTGGCACTATCTGTTTTTGGTATGTGCTAGAACGGTATTGATATGAACCCATGTCCAAATGCAAAAGCCATTAAATGAAAATTAAATTTTAAAATGAAAACAGTCCATTGTAACCTCTCTAAAACATCCACACATTGCATCAACATATGTCCCTTTTCATCACAGATCATCGAAAAGAGACGACATGAGTTGCACTTGCAAATTGAATCAGATGTGTTCTAGAAAATTCCATACTAACCGCGATTTTTGAGATTTAGTCCCTTCATTATGACTGTATTTGGACACGTCCTAAAAGCATGGCTGTTTCTAATGTTGTCTTTTATTAACATCACTATTACTGTAAAGAAAAAACATTTTGTTGACGGATTAGGTTGTGTATTTTTACAAAATGTAACTATATGACATTATTATAAATTTTTCTGACGTTTCGCGTACTTTAAAGCATGCGTGGTCACGGTAGACTGAAGATAAAAGCTGTTAATTGTAAAAATAAGTGAAAAATTTAAAATATTTTGTAAAGATACATAACTTAATCCATTGGCAAAGTGTTCTTCTTTAAATGGCTGTTTCTTGCATGCGAGAAATTTTTCATATTTCACTAAGACATTACGTATATCAAATAATTTTTATCAGAATCTTATTAAGTCTCACTTGGTTCATGTAACTCTTAATTTGTCTGCGAGTTAACTGTGGAACTTAATTTATGTCCCGGAAATAATTTACAGTAATTTTATATATAATTTTAGTTTGAGAGTGTTGTCAATTACAGGCGGTTATTACATTCCGTCTCCGAGTGCCGGTCGCGGAGTGGTGACGTCAGTGACGCCGACAAGGCGGACGCGACCGCCTGCCCAGCATCATCACTCGGTATTGCCATCAGTCAGGCCATTTAATTTAACCGTTACCTCTAGTATCTAGCCTAGCCTAGCTTGTTCATTTGCGTGAAGCAAAAACTTTGAAACGAGCGTTATGTAAAATATTACATAAAACCTCTTTTGTTGTTGCCTCTGTGTTATCATATTAATATTTTTTTTAATAGGGATCAATTTATATCTAACTTAAATTGCTAAAGAATATATAACATAAGAATAGTGTCTGACACTTAATATGTAATAATAATCTTTATTTCATACAAAAATATATATACTTAGAATTACAGTTAATATTCATTGGTCACATTTTCACATTGTTATAAAAAAAAAACGTTGGCTATATGAGCAACAATAGAGTTGCCCTCTTTCTCCCAAAAGGTGGCAGCCCTAGCACAGAGAAGAAATCTGTATATCTTATAAACGCTATCTATGTGTGGTACATTTGCAATAACCCGATATTTTCTTGGACAGGGCAACCCTGACTCGTCGTCGACGACGTCATCGTGCAATAGCTCCACCCCCTCCTCCCCGGCGCTCGCCCCCCGCGCCCCCCCACCCCTCAGGGCCATCACCACTATCAGCTCAATGCCGGGCGGAGGTTTCATTTCCCCGGTAAATGTTGCGAATATAATACGTTAGACGTATATGTATATATAATATAATATATTTATATATATAGTATCGAACTATAAATGAGTATATAAAACCTGTCTAACCAACATTCGGAAATGTTAATATTGTTTGTATGTATATAATGTCTATATATTGATAATATAGTTAAATAATGTTAAGTGGGAAAAATTTAAAGGTTCAATGAGTATAGGGCCATTGATTTAATTGATTATTTTTTTATTGATTGTTGGTTTGAAGGCTGAGAATTATTGCGTAGTATCCTCATTTTATTACAAGAAAATTTTATTATACTTTATTATTCAGATTTTTTTTCCGCGACCAGTATAAGTTTTAATTTCCATTTGGTGAAAAAAAATTCTGCGAAAATTTATTGTTTATCTTGTACAAATTATATCATAACATCTCTAGTTAACAAATGAGAGGAAAAAGAATGGTGATTTTTGAGAACATTTTCCCGATGCCATAAAATGTACATTTTAAATATTTGCAAACAATTTCACCGATCCTGTTTATTTCCTCTTTGAATTCGGTCGACTAGAGGTGCGTTACTCTTCTCAATATTCGCATAGACAATACCTGTGATGCAGATGTGAAGCCCGTCATATCGAGTCCGAACCACACGTCGGCTGCTCAATCTCCCGCCAGGACCACGCCGGTTACCAAGGACCTCACAGAGAGTACGAGAAGTGGTAAGTGACTACAATATACACTCTATGCTTCGCTTAGACCTGTCAAACATGCGTCACCTTGTCAAGATGTCAAAAAAGGAAGTCAGTAGTAATGTCATTTTCGTACTCTGAACACTCTTTTTAGACAGGACCTTTTTTTTAAAATAGGAATTCACGGAGACAAACCATTTAAAAGGTTCATCTAGCCTAGAGAAAGACTAAAGAGTAATTTATATTTAACTTAAATTGCTAATTGTGGCGATTCTGATGTACACATTCTAAACTAAAAAACTCTAAATTTAGCTTTAGACCTGTCAAACAGTTTTAGATAGCGTAACCTATTCTGTATATCTCTAAATTGATAGCAATAAGGTTTAAATTGTCAATGTAGAAACATAGAATAGGGTACATACGTTTGACAGGTCTAAACCTAAATTTGGAGATTTTTAGTTTCAGAGGTGTACATCAGAATCGCCACCAATACATAATTAATACAATTACAATATATAAAGACAGGATTTTACCTAAAATATAATTTGACAGGCCTAAAATATTTTAGCTATTCTCTTATATCTCTTTCAGAGAGCGTTTTATGTGCGAGCAAATTTACAAAATTACATTTATTGAATTCTATGAAATTTAATAGAAAAGCATGTTTTTATAGAAACTTAATATTTGTAGAATCGGCCATTCACGCCAAAGATTAATCCAGTAAATAGCAATATAGTCTATGAATTATCGACTCCAAAATACGAATATACTCTGTGGTATGGGTATATGAACTCTGAGGAATGGCCGTAACTAGTATTCAAATTAAGAAATAGTTCGTTTTTAAAAAGTTACAGGATCTGTGAATGGATTAACGTGATAAATCATAGTAATAATGTATGTAAATTAGCAGTTAGCGGATGAAAATTAATTAAGACTTAACAGCTCTGTAAATTTATTTCGAAGAAATAATAGAATTCGGTCTTTGTTAATTCTAATTTTAAATAATTATATTATATTTGTCTTTGATTAGCTTTGAACGTCACGAACAAATGTACGTCGAGTGGTTGTGGGTTTTGTCGCGAAGTATTGCTTTCATATTGGTCTATTAGGGTTTTATATATATTAAGTCGAAGCGAGAGGTGCGTCGAGGTTTTTTCGCGGAATATTGCTAGTAAATTGGTCTATCAGAATTGTATAATATGGACTTCCGAAAAGAAACCCCTGATTCTTTTAATTCTGATGAAACTGCAGTATTAGTTGCCCTATTAAAATTCATGAGAGTTGTTTCAATATTCTTACAAAAATATGAAGCAATTGTACTATGATTTTAATAGATAATGACATATTTAGAGGGCTCAGGGCGCGTGTCGCTCAGCGGCTCCGGATCGACCGACAGCAGTGGCCCTGGAAGAGATAACTCCGTGGACCTGCCATCGCACGACGATAGGTGGCCGAGGCAGAATAGTGTAAGTAATTTATTCCATATTAAATGTGATTACTTAAACACTGCCCTACAAGAATCCCTAATATTACAATAATATTAAATCTAGGAAGTATCTGTATTAAAGACAAATTTCAAATTGAACATGCTAATTATATTATTTACTAGCTGACCCGGCGAACTTCGTACCGCCTTCGCGTAGCTTTGATGCACTATTTTATTTTGTATTATACGTTTTTTATTACGTATTTTTATTTTAGCTTTTTATTGGCGTAGTAAATACACATATATCCGTGCAAAGTTTCATCTTTCTACCACTAACCGTTTCGACGCTAGAGTGAGAACGGGCGAATGAACGGACATGACGAAGGGTTCCTTTACGTAGACTGCGGAACCCTAATAAAAGTGGTCTAAGTGACTCCTTATTACATCAGCTACCAATCAAAAAAAAGTCCCGTCAAAATCGGTCCAGCCATTCCAGAGATTAGCCGGAACAAACAGACAGACAAAAATTTAAAAAAACGTCTTTTCGGTGTATGTATCGTATAAATATTCATATGCATGTAGTAAAAAACGGTTATTTCCTCGGGATTTTTGATAATCGATGTTTTTTTATTTATTACAGCTAAGGCCAAAAAAAAAACAATACAAAATATAGTCAATTATATACAGATTACATAATATAACAATTATACAATTTTTATTATACATTTAAATTAGAAACTGCTTATATACCTCCACTAGCATACTTACGACGTTTTTTCGGCGAACGTACAAATATGGCAATTGCCTCCTTTGTTATATTATTATTTTTTTATTTATAATTTTATAAAATATTAAAAAAAAGACAAGAATGTTTGGCATGTTTGACTATTTATTTCTACTCTCATTTTTAATGTATATATATAAATGAATTAGAATAAATAAAACTATTTTTTGAAAACAAAATTTATTATTTTTTATAAAAATTTTATAATAATATAATATAAATAAAAATTTAAAAAAAAAAAAATAAAATATATAATTTTATAACAATAATAAATAAATATTAAATAATTATTAATTTTTAAATATAATAAAAAATATATAAAAAAAAAAAAAAAATTAATATAAAATTAATATTCAAAAAAAAAAAAAAAATTAATAATAAAAAAAAAAATTATTATTATTAAAAACGCATGTTTGACAAGTCTAACGCTAAAATAGAGATTTTAATTTAGAGAGTACATCAGAATCGAGACCATTGTTCTGTTATTAAGCTCCTACACTGCAAATATGCAAAGCTTTATTGAGTGCAAGCGCCGTCAGCGGCGATAAGGGCTGTGATAACGCAGTGATTCATTGTCCTCTGACAAATGTGGTCTTTATTAATGTCGGTGTAAATATTTCATTCATATTGTGTAGCTATGGCTGCTATTATAGAGCGGCGCAGGTTGTTCGAAGAGGTGCGTTTTTAGTCTTATAAGTGTATTTGCTTATACGTATTAGTTTGTTAGATGCTACTATGAATGCTCTCGTGGCATCAAAGTTCTACACGAAGGCTACGCGTATTCGGTCGGCAATTAATTACAATTGATACGTCGAAGGGTATTCAAACGAAATTATAATGGCGGGTAATAATGTGTATATTGATTGAGATTATTGATAAAAATAATTTTAGGCAATATTTATCGGCGATATATTAAAATGGTCAGCGTGCGTTTACCTATCGTGATACGATAGACCTATCGTGACCACGCACGCTTTAAAGTACGCGAAACGTCGGAAAATTTTAAAATAATGTAAATATATTTAAATTTTCCAAAATATAATATAACTGAAATTTTAATAAAATGATTTCTGTGTGTTTACGCACGACACAAAGTTGTTAGTTGAATGCACGGGCGGGTATCGTTCACAAATAATGTTTTTAAAAAGAGTTTAAATTAAGTTAGTATCAAATAAGCGATATTTTTTGTATATCTTTCTTGAGCTAATAAAATTTCTATAAACCTAAACCTAAATCCGTTAGTAAAGTGTTTTTCTTTAAATGAGACAATATTATGATAAATTAAAATATTTCTTATATCGTTTTGAGTGTTCGAAATGGTATAACATATTTCTTTTAGTTTAGAATTACACAATTCGCAATGATAATGATTGTCACAATGAACATAACATAACTATTTCATATCTATAAGATTATTACATGGAGTTTTGTATAATTATTGTGTTAGACCAGTGTTTTTCAACCTTTTTCATGATGCGACCCCCCTGGTCTAAAAAATTATTTCGCGACCCACTTGACCTTCAATTTTTTATCATGTATGTAGGTGTATGTTACAGTATTACCATTAACAATATTAATTGTTTTTAATTTTACAAAAGTCCCCAGAAAAACAAGGTGTTTGACGATTGGATCTTTAATAGGGTCCAAAGTTTGTCACAAAGCACTCATAGAACTCGACTAACAAACACTCAATTTTGTACAGTTATCAATGAAAGAGTGGGACATTCCGTACGACGAATTGAAGCTGTACGAAGTGATAGGCGCCGGCCGATTCGGCACCGTATACCGTGGCAGTTGGCACGGCGCCGTTGCGGTCAAAGTGTTGCACGTGCACGCACTCAACGACCACTGTGCGCCGTTGGATACGTTCAAGCATGAGGTGAGTTGAAACAACATTCCACAGCGCAGATAGTAAAACTTTCTTGAATATTCACACAGATAATGAAAACAATTGTATACACAAAAAACGAATACACCAACCAATTTACAAATATTTTTGCATTAAACCCGACGGTCTGTCTATGGTGATTTTCAGTCATTCCTTATTACACTTAACACAATATAGATACTGTTTCTTTTACTTCTTCACTCTTCAGATATTAAATTACTTGAAGCGTTCGATCTTAGCTAAAATCCTCGTTTCAGCGATGTGTTAAGATTAAGATTTGGTTATGCCTGTTTGCTTAAGTACTCATTTCATCTGTGTTGACACAATTTTAGAAGCAATTAGACTGTTTTTGTATGGTACAATACATGCGTACCAGAGATGTAACTGAGCTTCGATTCCGGTTTCGTTAAGTCGGAACCTCCGATTATAATTACACTTTCGGTTCCGATACTTTTGTATCGGATGTTAATCGGAGGTCGAACGAAACAAAGCGGGCGGCGCGCGACGGCCTGTGCCGAACAGGTTTTACGCATGTCGCGCGAATTATGCCAATTCTTTTCACAGTTGTTTTTTACTTTATAATAAAAAATAAAAATTAAAAGAATTGACTATAAATCATGTTTTATTTGACCTTAAACAAACTGACCCTGCCTCCGATTTCGATTCCGATTCCGATAAACCAAATTTGAAAACTCCGATTCCGATTTCGGTTCCGATAAAACTACCTCCGTTACATCCCTGATGTGTACGTCTATTGAGTTGATTATTTATACTCTGTGCCGGTGACGTCAGATTATCATATATAAATATAGAGACGTAGTAAACTTATAATATTACCATATATACATACTTTTTCGGTGACGAAAAATAAATTAAAATCTTAATTTTATATCGGAAGCAAGGTAAGCTAATCATCGTGTTCTATGGATGTTAACACAGATACACATACATAATGTCTAACCATCAAACACAATGAAATAAATGAATATCGAATATAAATGTACAAAACTGTAATGTAAGGAATTCAATGTAATACGAACTAAAAATAACATAATGTACATGATTGTAATACTGATGTATACATAAATAAAGCAAAAAAGGTCCTTGATAGGCAAAAGTCAAGGGCAGGTTCGCAGCTCCACGGCCCCGGGGCGTGAGTCGCCGGGGATATAGGCCGAGTAGGCAGGGGAAAAAAAAAACATCAAACACAGATGTCGACTGAACTCTGCCAACTGCATCACGCTTTACGCTTGTGTGTGTGATATTAATCTTCCAAGTAGTTCAAGATCAGCTGGAATTTCCAGGTGGCGACGTTCCGTAAAACACGTCACGAGAACTTAGTGCTATTCATGGGGGCGTGCATGAAGCCGCCGCGGCTCGCGATTGTGACGTCACTGTGCAAGGGGATGACTTTGTACACCCACATTCATCTGAGAAAGGACAAGTTTACGGCCAACAAGAGCGTGTTGGTCGCGCAACAGATATCGCAGGTTGGTTTCTTTTATGTACGGATGCGATGAGTGTTATTTGCAGGCCTTATCGAGGATGATGTAATAGATCGGAGCATAAATTAGAATGTTGTGGCAAGTGTTGTCTATCTTCAATAATTATAGCATTATCTATAGTACAGTACTCCAAAACTCATAATGCGCATACTCCTTCCTCAAGAGCCGGCAACGCAATTAATAAGTAATGAAAGAGGCATCACTTCTGCGTTACCCTCCTTTAAGATACCTTATACTTTGGAGAACTAAAAAATCTCTTTGTTTTCGTTTGAAGTTTGACATATTTGCCTGCTCAAGTGGTGTTGGCTCATGGTACCAAACTTAGCACAGCCATTAAAAGTCATAATTTATCAAGGATTAGCAGGATTAGCTCATCGAATCCTTGCATCAACACTATGACATTGACTGACAATATTAATATGTTACAGTCGCTCTATAATAACATAACTAAATATAAAATTTCCAGGGTATGGGCTATTTGCACGCGAGGGGTATCATCCATAAAGACCTGAAGACGAAGAACATCTTTCTGGAGAATGGGAAGGTGGTCATCACGGATTTTGGTCTGTTCAGCGTCACCAAGTTGTGCTTTGGGAATAAGTGAGTTTTCTACGCTAGCTAAAGAGGATAACGATAATATTTCCTTTTAAATCTTAACTTCCTTTCTGATTGAATTAAAGAGGTTATTTGTTTGTGTCTTAAATGTACCATAAAGGTCATTTCACAGATCGTGTTTCGCTGCTTGAATGTCCGTAAAATTCGTACAAGTAATATATAAATACGCCTTTATTTCTAATATACTTTAATTAGATTATTATAATTTTTATTAATTAAGTTTTAATTTTAATTATACAATGTGGAGAGGACAATGCGACAATAAATGAAAACACAAACAGTAATAGTCCCTAGTATAATTTTGAAACTATGAAATGAATCCTAACAACAAAATAAAAAAAATAAAAATTTCTAACAAACTAAATACAATATAAATCGAAACAAAATGTAACACCATTTGGAAATATAGGTTCACTAACCTGTGGTAAGAAGAGCGGCAACAGCGCGGCGCGCTTTTACAATCGCCCGACGAATAAACACAATTAGATACCTAAACCTACACTGAATACGATCGTCATTCACCTCGAGTAGTTCAGTCAATTATCCATTAATCAAATATTAAAATTTTTAATGTGCTCCCCATTCATACGAACACATAGTTCGCATCGCCTTATAAATTCCGTAAATTAAAATCATGTCCGTGTACTCTGATGCTGTATATCGGTAATGAGGCATTGTAAATAAAAAACAAAACAAACTTAAATCTAACACAAATAATAAGCGTCTATTTTCACACAATTCACCAAGTCACTAAGTAGGCACTTAATTTATTACGTGTCGTATCACTAAATTAAATAACCGTCCAATTTGCTGATAAAATAAAACAAACGTAAGTCTAATACTAATAATAAATAAGCGTCCCATTTCGCACGATTCATACACAAAACAAAAGAGCGGCCGCTCTTCAAAGGCGGCGCTTCAAAGGCGGCGCGAACGCAAACGAAATTATTAGCCGTGACGCGAGCGACGTCACAGGATAACGGCGAGACCTTGACACACTGACACACTGTCGCAAACATGAAATAGAAACAATCAAACCGTCATTTCTCCCTTTCCCACATTGTTTATTTTCTGTTTAACTGTGTGTGTAGAACTATCTACTTTTTAATTTTTGGTAATATGCTTTATGACTTACGTAATGGGCATAAGGTATAAAATGAATTTGGACTAATTTGACTAAGATTTTTGACATGGCGAGTTGAGAACATGTGATTTGTAAGCGGTACCTACTATTACGCGGTCATTAACCTGATAGTGATGGCGTAGTAAACAAATACGGCATGTTGTAAATGTTCAAAACAAAAAATGATGTCCAATGACTAAACTCTTAGATTATTTGTAATGAATATTTGTATACTGGCTAGGGACATAATGAGCTATACGGTGTTTAATTTATTGTCGCATTGTCCTCTCCACATTGTATATCGTGAATGTTTATTAATTGACCAATGTACAGTAGTCGCCTCTACGGCGTAGGCAGGCTAAGGTCATCGAGCCTGGAAAATGGGTCTCTCTTTTTGAAAATATGTCTCTCTTCATATAAATATTTAATAGGTGTTATATTAAACTCATATTAAATATTTTTGAAAGAAAGAAAACAATTTTATTTCTCAAGTACCAGTGTTGACAAAAAAAATAGTAGATAGGTGTACTTAGAATAAATAAATAAAACTTAAACTATCTCACTGGTCACCTATGGCCAACAAATTATATTAGATTTGATAACATATATATATCCTATAACATCAATAACATATAACAATCAACCAAAAACAAATATACTAGAATATAAACTCTAACCAAAATATGTAGAATATTTAAAATCACCTAAATTACTTAATTCTTATAGCGCATCCAATACTGACAAACTTCTTTGAAATTTTTTAAAATAATAGAATTTTAACTTAAATTTGTAATTTGAAAATATTAATTGTTTAAACTCGTGATAACTTCTACACACACACATTTTACAATTCTTAATAATTAACTTAAAACATAAGTCATATGTATTGCAGTGCCCGCGGAGACAGCTTAGGCATTCCGTCGGGCTGGCTCTGCTACTTGGCCCCGGAGTTGGTCCGAGCGCTGCGGCCTCACGCCTCGTTGCATCTGCCTTTCTCCAAACAGACCGACGTCTACGCGTTCGGGTATGTTTGTCTGTATAATTCAATGTTTTCCAACACAAGAAAATAATGTAAAAGTGGTATTCAAAGTTTTGCTATTGTCACCTATACACAGTGTGTAGGATAGATTTTTGTATCAGCGATGTTTTGATTCCTTCATTCGAGATTTAATAGATGCATGAAAGTTTTACTGCGCAGCGAATGTTGCAAACTATAGGCGTATTTTTAATTAGACTAAGTCACCTGTGTTTTAAGAGTTTTTAAAGTCAATTATTTAAAAAACTCTTAAATTAATCAAATTGCTTACTATGTCTTGTGAATAGTTGGTAAGAACCGAAATATCGGGTGCGGGGTTTGAATCTTATTCGTACTTTGTACATAACGAGTTCCTGTTTGCCGCACACGTAAGAAGCTGTCAAAAAACAATTGTAGTTTTGTTGAACGCCTTTTTTATAATTTGGTAATAAAAATGAAACAGAAATACCTAATATTATTTTATAGCTTAACTATTCACAGTTAATGATCCTTCATGGCAACATTATTTTTCAATGACATTAGCTATTGTTAAAATACGACTGTAGACTATAGACGCTATACAGCCACAGATCAGATTTACAGATTTTCTACAATTAGTGTGGTTTTTTAAGAACGTATATAACCGGATGCCATAAAATTATATTCCAAAAAAAAACACATGAAAAAAAAAACCTCCACTTTCTGATGATTTTGTGAGAATGAGGATCATTAGTTCCATATGCAATTTGATTAATTTTCTCGTTCTCTTTCAATATTTAATTAAACTAACAACTTCTTATTTTTTCCCTTTGTAGTACGGTCTGGTATGAATTGTTATGTGGAGAATACCCATTTAAGGGTCAGCCTGCTGAGGCTATCATTTGGCAAGTCGGCAAGGGGGCTAAGCAATCTCTTGCTAATATGCAGGCTTCTCGAGATATCAAGGTAAGGTTTTTATTTTTTTAAATGAGAGATTTTTTTTATATCTAAAAATAATTATTTTTTACAGGACATCCTTATGCTCTGCTGGTCGTATAGAGAAAGCGAGCGCCCAGATTTTCCTCATTTATTGTCAACACTCGAAAAGCTTCCTCGAAAGCGGTTAGCGCGCTCTCCCTCGCACCCAGTACATCTGTCTCGCTCGGCAGATTCTGTCTTCTGAGAACGGCTAGCGGGCGCGCTTTGTGTAAGGCCCTAATTTTTTACCATCTCTGCTTGTCACCCTGGTAATCCTTGGAGAACACAAGCGAATTTATAGACAGTCTAAGTTGTGTCTACTGAACAACTTTTCCAGACTGAAACTAGTTTTGATTTCCTAATAGTCAAACCGAGTAAACAATTGAATTATGAATGAAAGAAAAATATACAGTAGTAAAAGTCGATGCAGCTATTGATTTCATTGGACTATATGAATTTTTTTTTGTCTAAACAATTTTTTAATTATTTTGAAAGGCTCGAAATATCAATAAAAATCAAAATATATTAGTTTATACTTTATATATTTCAATAAAGTATAAATTATATCACAAAGCTACCAGAACATTTTAGTAGGCATTAAATGAATTATGACTTATCAAATTTCTACCATGTTTTAAAATTATTTTGTTCGTGTCAATATTCCAAAAACTGGTTACTTGTATCACAAAGCGCGACGCACTTATAAAGATATTTGTATATAAACGATTTTTGGGATTAAGTATATACTTTGGACTTATACTGTTAGGTAAACGGGTATTTGCTACTTACAAGAGTTGTATATTCTGATCTCTACAATTTATTTTTACTGTGAGTTACTATAAATACTGTAAATATGTATAGAGATAAAGTATGCAATTTTTTGACAGGTATTCAATATTAAGTTACTCGTATTTATTATTTTACTTTTAAACATCCACAGGTTTCCGAATTACAATTATAGTACATGATTCATAATTTAAACCATATGAGTCCCCATGTATTCAAATAAAAAATGTAATTGTAAATATAAATTCTCATTAAGTATTTTGACTTGTTCAATCTTTTGAATGCATGTATATGTAAATATGGTATGTGTCATTGTAAAAAGAAACTATTATTAAAATAGGTATTATTTATTTTTCTACATTTTCTGTTTAAGCATAACTAGGATAGATAAAAAAATTAAAATAAAAAACATACAGCAATTTGAGGGCCACATAGAGAATAAAAATTAAATCCAGTTTCCAACAATCAAAATTTTGATGTTTATTTACAATTCATTATGCTGTATGGACCCTAAAAATCATAATTTGTAATTTAAAATTGATAAATTAAAATGTTGCCACTATTGCTCTCCAGGCTGCAACTAATTTATGGCAATATTATTTACATTCAGTTGTATAAAAACATCTGTAACACCCAACTTTAATTTTCTTATTTCTATTGACAATTCCTACATTGAAATAATACAGATAAATCGAATTTCAAGAGGCATTTGTCAATCATTGAATCAAGTAGTTTTAAATTGCATTCATAGTTATAAGTGTTCCCTATTTATTTTAATAATGTATCTCTCGAAATTGTATTAAAGTGTAAAAATACTTAATAATGTATAAATTAGCTCTTATTGTTATTTTATTTTAAATTATTATAAAATAAGAAATTGAATTCTGGTCACTCAGCTCCTATTATTATAAATTGTTGTATATTGATAACGGAGTGACAGTCACAATTTATATATAGTGCAAGTGGCAAGGCTTGTTCTATTAAATTTTGGCATATTCCATTTGATATTGGCATGGTTACTTACCAGTTCTTGCTATGTACCACCTACTTATTTTTGTAACATATTCTATTCTGTTCAAATTTGTTATAAGCCATATTCATCTATGATACTATAATTGTGTGTATTAAAATACATTTCCCCCCACCTTAAATGAATTCTATAGTATTTTAGTAATAACATTGGAATTAGCAAACTATGATATGATTTATATAATTACATAAGTATAATTTATTCTTGGACAGGGTTGAGTAAGTAACTATGTTGGAATGTACAGAAATGTGGTTGAATGCCTGAAAGTAGTTTTACACAATGTATTGAGATTTCTGTTACTAGGTTAGTTGCATTTGCCAAAATAAATCTCCCATCACTGTTTCATTTGGTTTTATTGTCTTTGTATTCATGTGTATTATACATGACCAGCAAGTATGCCAGCTATATTAGTACACATGGATTTTATTTCATCTTTAGCCAGATATTCAGCTCCCAATATAGCATTACCAACAGCAATTGTTTCCCTCATTGTGTTAGCTTTAATCCAGATTCTACCGTTCATGCCTGCAGCTAACTCAAATGGCCATTCATTCTTTAATGTCTTTAATAATGGACAGTTTGGATTCAATATTTTCCTTATTAAGTTTAGTGAACATTTAAAAACAAAACCGTCGCTCAAAACTCCCAGTCTCCCTTTTTTGCCATGTGAGTCTACACATACTAATTCTGGTTCCATATCTTTGCTAGCAACAAGCATTTTAGCATAAATAACATCACCTATTTGAACTTCAGGCCTGTTTTTCTTTGTGGCACCTTCGAAAGAGAGGTATGAGAGAGCTGCAGTACAGCTTCCTCCAATGTCTACACGATACAAATCACCAGCTTTTTGAACTACTATTCCGATTACATTTTCACTTCTTGAAGGGACGTATCGCTTCTGATAACTATCCACCCAAAATGTGTTTGGGTCTCGTTTTCTTAAAACTCCCGCCTTCGTGATATAAACATGCCGCAATTCTTTTCTTAAGCCTGGCCCTATTATAACTTTGTGGTTAGCTCCAAGAGTAATTATTTCTTCGCAGTAATCGCCGGGTAGTACGGTATCTCCCACAGCAACTTTCATTTTGGTTATTTCCTTACTTTATTAATTTATTTGGCTCGTTATTAAATACAATACAATAACATAACCATGTTTCTAACTTTCTTAGTAAAGCACAGATTAAGTTAAGCTACAGTTTAAAAATCAAATTTGTGAAGACGTAATTGTGTGATTTTAGATTCTGTCAGAAATTGAATGACTAAAAGTTTTAATTAAGTGACAAAAAAAATACCTTTTATTTGACACATTATTATTTTTACGCATGTTTAGTAGGTCAAAGAAAAATTTTGTGAATTTAATTTAGAGAGTGTACATAATAACCGCCACAAATGTTAGAACATTTTACAGGTCTAAAAAATTTAGCTGAACTATTAACTTCTTTACTGGAATTTATTATAAAAATTAATTTAGCAGGTCTAAAATATTTGAGCTATTCAATTTATTCTAACGCACCTATTAATTAATCAACTAAGTCCAACTACTAAGCAAAGTAGTTATTTTAGAAATTTTAGATGTAAATGTAATTTAGATATAATTTAGAATGCACACGTGCCTTGAACTTTATCTAATTAAGCCAAGGCTGATATTGGCTCTAAAATGAGAGTTATAGCCCGTAGTTAAAATCTTACAGGTCCTAAAGGTCCGAACTATAATTTAATTTTATAAACATTATAAACAACTTCTGACAAAGGGATTAGATCCTCAACACTCGATAAAGAATGAAAAACATACGACACAGATTAATAATTAAAAAATAATATGAGGTACACCCGTCATTCTTTATCAATCATTACAAAAAAAACGCTGCTATCAACTGGAATAATATTATTCTTATTTAACCAGATCCATATATAACTACTACTACTAAGACCATAATCTGGTAGTTGACCGGCAACATCTGTGGTCGGAAGGAAATTGTCACAATGACAATCACAATGTGTTTGTTTTGAAATAAAATAATATTAACATGTGACTCGAAGTGAAAAGAGCTTGAAATTTAATCGGTTTTATGTAGTTAACCATGCCAGCCATAATTCAAAATGATGTTCTATCATACAAAGGAAGCAATTTTTTTCGCCAGCGTTTATTACTGGCTACGTTAAGTGGACGGTCTGTTAAAATAGATGAAATAAGAAGTTCGCATGATGACCCCGGTCTTAGAGAATACGAAGTAAATTTAATTCGATTGCTAGATAAAATAACTAACGGTACTCGAGTAGAGTTGAGTGAGACTGGGACATCATTGTATTTCCAGCCTGGGATACTGATAGGTGGACAGGTAACTCATAGTTGTTGCCCTCAAAGAGGAATAGGTTAGTTATGTTTTACAAACATATCACAGAAATAATTCATACCTAATTTAATATATAATATACCAGCATAGAGAAACAAAAATTACATGGTTTGAAGATGGACCAAAACTTTTCTGTTAAGTAGCTGATTTGGAACAGTAATTATTTCAATAAGGAATAGCTCCAAGAAGATTTTGCATTATGTTTTGTAACTTAATTGGATTTTTTTGTATTTTAGGATACTACCTGGAAGTTCTTTTAGCCCTGGGCCCATTTTGTAAAGAACCTTTAAATGCAGTGCTTCAAGGTGTCACACACCATGACTTGGATGTTTCTGTTGATAAAGTGAAAGCTGCTGCTTTGCCTATTCTACTAAAATTTATACTAGTTGATGATGGTTTAGAGTTGAAAGTGGTGAGACGTGGTAGGTTTTATAATAATTAATAGTATATTTAAACACTGAAAATGATTATCAATACATTTTTTTGTTATTGAAAAAATGAGTTTATTTCCATTTTTAAATTTAAATTTTATTTTTCAAATACTTTATTTTTGTTTACTTCATCAAGAAACTTGTTAGTAGGGCAATAAATACATACATATTTGTTCTCATATATGCCATACATTACAATGTTACTTGCATCTGTTTTAGGTGCACCACCTTTGGGAGGTGGGGAAATAGTATTCAGATGTCCTGTCAGAAGACATTTGCGACCACTCCAGTGGACCAAATGGGGCTTAGTGAAGAGAATAAGGGGTGTTGTATATGCTCTCAGGGTGTCACCAACCATGGCTAATAGAGTTGTTGAAGCAGCAAAAGGGGTAATGAAATTTAACATTTTGCTCTTATTATGTTTCTAATACACTATGCACTATATTATACACTGAAAGTCAAAGCCAGTTCTGATTCATTAAGTGGTTATAATTCTTAGACACTTCTATAGACCATACATATTTACTGGCATAATAATAATAATAATATATAATTATTATTATTTTTTATGGGCCTCTATGAAGAAAATAAAAGACTTTATTTCTAGCTATTATGTTGAACTTGTATATTTGGAATTTTACACCAGATGTTAAATATAATTTAAGCAACATTCAAGAGATATATCATTTTATAATATGCTTGCTTTCCGTTCCTTTCTAGGTAATGCTTAACTACCTGCCAGATGTGTACATTAACACAGATCAATGTCGGGGTTCCAATGCTGGGAAAAGTCCAGGTTTTGGAATTAGTCTTGTTGCAGAAACTGATGACAAAATATTCTACTGTGCTGAAGCGGTTTGTATTTACTGTGAATATGGTTGTTTTGGTTATGTCTATGAGGGATAAGTTTGGACAGTTCTGTATGTTTTCTGATTATTTTGTCATATCTAATTTATTAATAAGGAAAATTATGCTATATCCATAATAAACCACTGCAACCCTTATTTGAAAAAGCCATACCTCATTCATATTTTTATAATTTTAAAGCTTTTTAATATTAAAATTTGATAAGGTAAAACACAAAAGATTGTGTATTAAAAGACTTTACATACACAAAAACAAATATTTTTTTTTAATTCTACATGCAAGTTATTTTAATATGATTCTTTGAGATGTATTGAGTTTGTTTTTATATGTTATTATACAATATTTAATTAAAAATTAAGAATATATAAATATACCTGTAAATCTTAACAAAAAAATTCAAGACCTTTTATTCCAATATACTGCTGAAGGCAACGTCAACCCTCACTCAACCCTCTACAAGTTTAACAAATGCATACAATGGTTGGGTCAAATATTTATATGAGGATTCTTAGTATCTGTCAGCCATTGCAATTTTTCATTCAAATATTGATTGATTTAGCATGAATACTTATCACATTTAATAGGAAATTGTGTTTAACAAATTTTTTAGTGTGTTCTAAAATTTAATACAAGCATTCCAAAGCCATTCTGGTAACTTTTATAGAAATCCGTTGAAGCCGGCAGTGGTGAGAGCACACTGCCTGAAGACCTTGGTCGGGAGTGTGGAATGAGGCTTCTGGATGAAATCCATCGTGGGGGTGCAGTGGACTCTTCTTTTCAATGGATCCTGGCTTTGTGGATGGCGTTAGGCCAGAAGGATGTCAGTGAATGTGTGGTGAGTGTTAATATTGAAGTTTATATTTATTAAAATATTATGAGAATTTAATATATATTTATTCCTACTTCCTTCTTTATTGTACAATAACAAAACGAAATAAATGTATGTATGTTTATATAATTTTTGTCATTGATTTAGAATGTCATTGCTTACATATTCAAATGAAGGCTTATTGATGATTCATGTGTGTAATGGCACAAATATTCTAAATATAATAAATTAATCATTGAATCTATGATGCAAATTGAAAATGTTTTTTTTTAAACATGTGTCAAACTGGCAGCAGTTTATAAATCCTGCCATAACAGGTTGTTAAAAATGCTTAATTTCACATACAAAACATTAGAGTGACAAGGCATCTATCTAGTAAACTTGATATAATTTTTTTTTCAGATTGGACCTCTATCAGAATACACCATTAAATTTCTCCAACACCTAAAGGAATTCTTCGGCGTGATGTTCAAACTGGAAGTGTTGCGTGAAGACGAAGATTCTGACGAAGAAACGTTGGTCGCGCAAAAAGTTAAATTAACATGTGTTGGCATCGGTTATGTCAATATTAGTAAGCGGACGTTGTAATAAAGTTTTTATGGAATTTGAGTTTTATTTCTATTCTAGCGACCTTCTCATAATATATGGGGATTTAAATATAAAAAATGTATATATTTGACATTTCTAAGTAACTTTTGGCCAGCAATCCTGCTTAAAATATTTATATGTTCTTTACTTTTTCTTTTATCAGTGACACTTTTAGAAAATTAAAAAAAAAAAACGAATAGGTGTATACAATAGGGGCAAAAAGCACGTTAAACATATTATTATGATAAAAATTTGGGATTTATTGCCGCATCTTAGAATATATACAATGAATAGGATAGGAAACAAAGGTAAACACAAACAATGAAAACAAAATATAATAAGGTAAATAATTTAATGTTTGATCTTATTATATATAATAAGATAAGCTAAAGAAGAGAAGACGGGTGGAGAAAAATGAAGAAGGATACATTTAATGTTAGTAGGACGATGATCTTCAGGGGAAGAATATGCAGAAGAGAGATACGAATATTTCTACAATGGAGTAACAAATAATCTGCGGTACCTTCTTCCAAACCACATTCATAAGAGAGTAATTAGGGATTCTACTGTTATTCGTATTTTAATAATTATTATTTTTCAAGTTGTAGAAACTGACAGTCTTGTTGCATACTTTGGTTTCCAAAACAAGTCTGTCGACGTGTTGAACAAATGCATTTAAAATAAAATTTTACGTTGATTAGCTTATTATCAGGAACTGTGGTTTACGTTGGCTTCGAATCATAATGAAGTTCATAATTATCTGTACTTTGTTAGATATATTCCAACATGTAGTAAATGGTAATAATGTATTATGATTTATAAATGCTTCATATTGAATAAAGGAAAATACAAAAAATATTTAAAAAATTTATTTTGTCTAACTAAAAATATCTTATTTCTACATTGTATAAAATTAAGGCACATTTTGATATTCAAATAATTTTGTATATAGTGCTTATATAAAAATACAAAATGGCAGTGATAATGTGATTCAATAAGAAATAAATAGGAAACATTTGAGTATTACATCTTACTACATATTTGTATAATAGTAAAATATATATAGCAATAGACATATATCGTCACAGATGTATCAGTCAATGACATAATAATTTTTTTAGTATAACAAAGAGTATTTTGAGACCAATTTCACTAGACAAAGCATATGTACATTCACGAACTGATTTCTAAAAAACCTTGAATTTCGATGTCCAACAAAATGTTAGTGACATCGTGGCCTTTAAAACCATAGACATAAAGAATATACCCATTGAATAACACTGATACTAATCAAAATATATTGTATATCACCCACCTCTATTTTTTTTTAAATCGGTGAACACGATTGATCAATTGTATTACATAAGTTTAATACGACGATGGCATAGTACAAGAGTTAAATGAAAAAAATATATATCCAAAACGATATATCGATACAGAACTACTATCGATTTTATGGATTCAAATTAAAAAAACTTTTCACAATCATAGTAGTAATTCTTTATGTCCACGGCGAACGTTGCTTCAAATCAAACTTCGCGAGTTCTTCAAAGATCTTTCTCCTGACAGCCCAAACCAGCGGACCAGTTGCAAATGCCTCCAACGGGGTCAAAGGACAGGCCCTTGGGGCAAATGTACTCCCAGCCCAGCACTGAACCGCCACGGATTCGGGCACACGATATGAACTTCTTGCAAGATGATGGGTGGGGGAAATTTCCGATGTCCAGACATTCAATGTTACCTGAAAATCATTCGTTTTTGTATGGGAGCCCTTAATATTTTTTTTTCATTTCTCATAAGATATAAAGCGGCTATAGAAATACATGTTTGTGATTCGTGATAGACAGAGTGACGGACAGAAAATCTCAGTGATAGGTTTAGTACCCACTGGGCAAAAGGGAGGGTACCATATTATAAAAATGTTATCAATAATGTGCAAAATACGGCGGCTACAAGCTGAACGAAAATATATAAAGAATAAAATGAACGAACCTTCCCCATCTAAAATAACTTTGTTTTCCTTCTCATACTTGTCTCCGATCTTCACGTGATCATCATCATAATAGTCAAATTCTGGCTTTCTCGGCTCGGACTCTTTCCCAACTTGTTTCTCGTTCTCAATTTCTTTCTCTGGAATCTTTTCGAAGGGTTTTCTCGTTGATCTAGACCTAGGCGGTTCCGTAGGAGTTCTGAGCGTGGTTGAGATTCGTCGGTAGATTGTCTTTCGTCGTGGTGGTTTTTTAGTGGTTGTTGTTTGAGGAGTCGTCATGGGGGAAAGGTATTGGTACTCATCTGCAACAGCAACGGACATTTAAAGTATGGACCTTCTTAAAAAAATTCCAGGAATATAATTAGGTTGGTTAGAAAGACTTGTAGGAATTTATATTACTTTGTGTTGATTTGATTAAAGCCTGAAATCGTATGAAATGAAATTCAATAAAAGTACAACTATAATTAATAGAATCAGGCGTTACTTTGCGTAATCCATAATATAAGATTTTAATAGACTAATTTAAACCTTAAATAAAAAACCTTCAAACACTCGACGCAGATTTCGACACCGGAGCATCCTCAGGATATTGCCTGAAATGTATTGAAGTTCAATTTACAAATATACTAACCATCATAAGCCTTCGTCACCGGTGACTCCAAAAGGTATTCCCTCGTAAAGAACGAGGGCTCCTGACTAGCACCTTCAGCACCCGAGACCGGAATCCTACCACTAGACCCCAAATACCTCGCTGTAGACTGACCCAGCCTAAGAGTCGAAGCTTCGAGGCCAACATTCAAGAGACTTGGTGAAAAACCAGCTGGTCGCGAAAATTTACTCGTCGACGGATACTCAGAAATGCTAGCTGCTGTTGGGTTCGTTGAGAATCGCGGTCTCGTCACCCTCGGCTCATAGTCTGCTGCAGTATTAAATCTGGTGGTTTCAACTGGATTTATAGTCGATACGGTAGGTGACTTTGCGTTATCAACTGTTGAGAAGTCGTAGGCAAATCGCGCTGTAGATTCACCGGAGTTGTCTGAACCAATATTAATAGAGACACCCGATGGACGAATTGTGTTTCTCGAAAATGGAGTAGAATCTACGACTGGGTTAAATCGATTTCTATCGAATCTTCCAGTTGTATCCAAATCGAAGGTGCCTTCTGCCCTCGTATAAGGAGTCGATTCAAAATCATCAGAAACTGTGAATACAACCCCTGGTCGAATGGTGTTTGACGCAAATCTTCCTGTCGACTCTCCAATAGTTGAATACGGTCTTCTTGTGAAAGCGTCTGTAGATGTATAGGGGAGTCTAGTATCATACGTTGATGGGGAATCGGTCTTGAAGTATGGCGTAGAGGTTTCGAAGCCCTGAGGCGAGTGGGTATGCGAATAATCCTCTGTATTCTGAGTTTTGAATTCCTCGCCGTAAAATGGACTTGTGTATTTGTAGTCAACGATCGTTTGTGATGTTTTGGGTCTCTTAGTGGTTTTTTGGTCTTCGTCATAGTCTTGAACGACAGGAATGGGTGCCGCTATGAGCTGGTGTGCTGCTAAGGCTACAGCGGTTTCTGCGCTGTAATCTGAAATAAATCGTGCAAAATCTAACTAGATATTTTATATCATGGGAATTATCATAAATAGATGTTGGATAACTTCAACTAACCTTCAGAGGTAACTCTTTTCCCTTCAGTAGTCGTAGTAGCAGTGATCTCTTCTCCACTGGAGCGGCCCTTCAAAACCTCATCTAACTGATTTTGCTTAAAGGTGGCACTGTACTTCTTGCTCTGTCGCTCTTTCGTGTCTTCGTTGGTAGCCGATGGGTTCTGGTCTAAAATTGTTATATTTTTAATATGACTTAACGAAATTAATTTCGAAGTATAGGATACAAAAATTATAAGTGTTTTGTGTATGAATTATTATAAAATATCAAGTACCTTGTTCTGCGTTACTCTTAAGTTGAACGAGTGGTCTTCGTCTTTGAGCATTCGCGTTCTTGGTGTTTCGTGGTTGAAGAGATGGATCTTCGAACGCATCTGCTTTCAAATTTTTAATACACCAAGTGTTAAAAGTAATTTTAGTATGTTAGCTCTTAAAATATATTTTATAACCTGATTTTTTAAATTATATACTGTTAAGACAGTGGAATATAAATTGTTTGAGATATCCTCCAATGCCGTCATCAAAAAGCACACAAGAATATATTTTAATCTGAATGACTTCAAGTGAAAAAAAGCACAGAAAAAAAAAAAAAAGGGGGAAAAAAAGGGAGGAAAATTCCCCCCAAAGAAAAAAAGGAACCCAAGTGACAAAAGTAGAACTTACCAATATCCCCAAGATCTTGCAAAGACTCTTCACTTTCCAGCATCTGAGTGGTAGCTTGAGTGGTAGTGGTGGTGGTTGAACTTGGGCCGAAGGGTCGCCGTCTGCTGGCCACGCGGAATGGACGCCGTGATGCTATTACGGAAGACACAGGTCTTGGAGTTGTGGCTGAAGGAAATTGACGTTCTTAGAATAAGATACAAATATGGAAGTACCCTTAGATGATGGTAGGAGATTATATACGTGCGCTACTTATAATATATATTATCATTATAAAGGGAAAAATTTCACAAGTGGTGGATAGCAAGATAAGATTTTTTCCGTTTCTTTCATATTGTATTTAAAATTATGTATCTTAATCGTTTTTTTCCGTTTGGTTTCGTGTTCCGCTTTAATTATTCTATTATTATATCTTTTGACTTTCCTTTCTAACAAATAAATTTATACCTTATGTGATGGGTGCCAAGACTGATAACTAAACACATATATTATCACACAGCCAACCATTTCGTGAAAAAGCCATATCTTAAAATTAACAAACCAAGAAACTCCATGACAATAGTATTTATTTCCGTATATGTGTTACATAAACAGATAATGTGCATTCTCTATTGTAAACCATCCTTGTATAGGAAGATGCACAATGGACTGAACATTCACGAAACCAAAGGATTGTTCTCGACTCTTCATGCGATAAATAACAGGAAAGTTACCATCTATTGTATTTGTTTCATTTAAAATATTCTGATAAAATCTACAAAAAAAACTACAAATAGTCTGTGTTTACAGAAAATATTAATATAATTTCAACAAAGTACAGCTTTACGACTGGCTCTATTTAGAGAAAAACACTTTGTTAACGGATTAAGTTAGGTATTCTTAAAAAATTTAAGTATATTACATTATTTTAATTTTCTTTCGACGTTTCGCGTGCTTTACAGCGTGCTTGGTCACGGTAGACTGAAGACAAAAGGTGTTAATTGTCAAAATAAGTGTCCTAGCTGCAGAGTGACTCTAATTATTATTTATACGAAAAGCGCATTTCTATTTAGTTTCACGCGCTAGTCCCGAATCTACATTTTGCTTTGAAAAAGATATTACATCGTGTTGGTATATTGTGCTTGGCGACGACTTTATTGTCAATTATGAGTAAAATCATAAAGAATACAATAGGGAATCAAATAAAAACATTATTCAATGAAAGACGCGGTTTCAATAGGATCATCGTGTTTACTCATGAGAACCTATTGGCATGTGAAATTGTATAGCTATTGTGGAAATAGTACTTGCATTTTACAATATAAAGATAGCTACGTTGAACTTCATTATATTCTAACACAATTGATCATATTTCTAATTATAGTTATTTAATTAAAGCACAATAAGTATTATTTTATTGTTTTACAATCGACACTATGTCCGGAGGCTTACATTATTTAAAGACGTAGTAGGGACTATATATATACTTAGTCTGGCCATAAATACTGTTACAATTAAAAATAAATAAAATATTATATTTGAATGTGGAATCTGTCATTTTTACATGATTATTCAATGTGTTTTCTCACGTTGGCGCCATTCTATTGTTTATTATTTTGCGATATTGAAATGGAGTGGGCTGATAAAGAGAAGCGTTTATGTAATAAACGTTGAATAAACTTTTCATATTTTAAATAAGTTTTTATTTATGAATAAAACTAACACACTGTAAAAGAAATAAATTTTATTTGCAATAGAAGAAAATATATTTTTCTTTGTATCAGGAGTATATCAGTATCAGTGATGCACTATTCGATCTAATCAACTAATAAAAATTCAAACTTTATTAACGAAAAAGTAATGCAATGTATATTTATACAACACTCAGTACATAAATCTTTCCAACCATTACCTGATTATCTAGTATTATTCGCATATGTAAGGCATTTTTCTCACATTGGTATTAGGAAATAGCGTGGAAGAAATTGGAGCAAATTGATATATCTTGCACTAAAGGCCTATAGTTGATTACAAAATTATGTGCAATCAAACTTGTAATCAATCGCTTTGATGAATAGTTAAAGCTTTGAAGTTTTGCAGCTTTGGTCTTAGAAAATAGCTTGCTTGCTTAGCTTGAAATTATTTTTGAACCAAATGTCTCCGCTTCATTTATATAAATAGATATATATTCCTATAATATAAATAGATATATATTTTATTTAGGAAGCAATTTATTAGTACGAAATGTTTTTGATTGTCAATTTTTATTTAAGTGCTGGTTCTATGGTTTATGCTATAATATATATATATATATATATATATATATATATATATATATATATATAAAATATATATAAATATAATATATATATAAAATATATGTGGCGGTGTTTTAGTGGAACTATTTAATATAAAGACTTTTTTCTAAGTTGATATTGCGGATAAACCAAACACAATATCTTTACAATTAAGTTTCATTAAAATCCATTCGTTTCCAGTAGTTTTTACGTGTAAAAAAAAATACATCCATGCGCGTTTATAATAATAAAATATAATATTAGTAGAATGTACTTAAGGTTTAATCGATTCGAGACAAATCTTTCTGAAGAATGGGAAGGTGGTCATCACGGTTTGAGGTGAGTTTTTTCCGAGTTCTGATTTTCAACAAATCGTCTATTACATTAGTTCATATAGATATTCTTTACAATTGTATCCTATTAAAACTTTACTGCGATGTTTTTCATTCGCTGCGATAATTAAGCATTTCGTAAAAATATATAAAAACTTTCACTTCCTGTGTTCTGTGATTAAAAACTGCGAACACGGTTCACATAATCACGTGAGACAGAGCGGGCAATTAAAAGAATTCTAGAACATATTACGTTAACATCTAAAAACTGTCAGAAACATTACATAATATGGAAAGAAAGCGAAACACTTGACCGGCTACTTTCACTGTTTTTGCCTAGAGGCGAACTCAGTAGGGCGCGCCTGAGCGATATTCTCATATTCACCGTGCAACCTCGGAAACATCTTTTAACTCTCAATATATATGTTAATATGGTGTTATCGGTTGTAATGTTACCATTCACTATTATGCACTATTATATTCGTAAATTAATGATAAAATACAACTATGTCGGGCTAAGGTCGTTGTACTTTTCGCTACTAAATTTGTTGATTAAGCTTTCGATTATTAACGGTATTATAATTGTTTCCTTTTTTATAAAATACGGCAAACAGGCTAAAGGCTCACCTGATCGTAAGTGAAACCATCGCCACAGAGGCCTCACGAGTGCGTTGCAGGCTTTTAAGTTATGACGATGTGCTCTTTTCTAAAGCTCCTAAGTAGTGTTGGGAATACCACTATTGATTATTCTAGTTAGCTGAACACGTACCTATTTCATTCAATCGCTACTTGAAAATTTTAAAAGACAGTGAAATCGTTTCGGGGTGTGAATGAAAACAAGATATAGGGAATTTTCCTACCCCAATTTAGATAGTGCGAAATAAATTTATAGTGAACTAAAGAAATATGTGCTTCAAGCTTGCTATGTACACAAACTATTGACTTATTTGAATGCCTGTATATTGATGATATAAGTAAATAATCGCAGTTTTTGTAGACTATTAATATATATTTATTAATTGGCCACGTGATAAAATAACGCTAAAAACATAAAGGAATTACGTGGTACAATTTAATAATAACTTAATCGTAATAATAATAATATGTAAGGACATAGTTTACACAAGGTCGATCCGCACCAAAGTTAACTATTTACAGGTACTTACTATGTATGCTAACAAACTGATATATGATATGTAGACGATAATCATATAAATATTTATTGAACCCAGAACGTGGTGACAATGTGTTCGGAAGGAGAGTATTTTACCGGAAAACCAAACCAACTAAGCAAAAAACTGGATATAATACGTGTTGTTGGTGTTTTCAGATTAACCTAATAGCGGTGAATTTAATTCATGGTGTGACAAATGCAATATTTTGTAACGATTGCTTAACGACCAACGAACCAGCTAAACGTTCTCGCGTGAGAACCTGCGACCCTCGGGTTGCATGATATTGAGTAAATCTATGTCGTTAACTTGTCATTAATCAATTGACCATTAGTGTTTTGTGATTGGTATTTTAATGTTTTAAATAATTATCGCATTATATGTAACATTAATCTTGATTAAATTGTTTAAAACGATTGTTTTGAAACAAAATATTTATTTGCGTCGTTTTATGAATACCTTCCAATTCAAATTGCATTAAAAACAAAATCAAAATGGTCGTACGTCTACACGAATTGTTATAACAATAAAAAAGTATAGAAAGTGGAAAAATGTATACAAATAAAAAACGAATATAAAAAATATGAAAAAAATGGCAGGCAAAGCTAGGCTGATACACCTTCAATTTAAAGTAATCTTTTTATATAGATATTATAAAATTTTTACTGAATAGATCTTTTATATAAATAAAAGATCACTTGTATTATCTTTCTTATTACAAAGCTTGTATTAATTAATGAGAAATAAAACGGCCGAGGATGTGAAACTTGTGTGAAATGAAACAAGTTCTAGGTTTAAGTTTCTCAATGACCTCTCTAGAGGTCGAGATGTTTATACGCTTGATTTTCATCAGCCTTGTAACTTGTCAATTTACATGGAAAGTTCGCGTACGTACTTTGCTGCACCTCTTGAAACATTTTAGCTCCACACATTTATAATCAAATTACTATAAAGTTGTATGTATATGATATTTATTATATGTATGTTCCGGACAACCTATACCTAACGTAGTTCTTATTGTCAGAGAAATTAGCGATTTGTGACAGGCTTGGTAAGATTGTGTGAAGCGAGCAAGGAGTTTTTATTTGTAAGTTTAGGTTAAGGTAGTTTTTAACTATATTTTGACAATAAGCTGTAAGTAAATAAATAAATAAATGTATGTGCCTTGAAGGCGTTTACACTGATTGACTAATGACTGAAATAAAGTTTTAAATGTGGGAAACTAAAACTATCTCGAGGCGATTAGTTAACTTATTAAATTATATATTTAAAGCTTGTGTGAAATATGACAATTGTAGTTAAAATGCAACACGAGATCACCCAAGTAAATACTGCCACGGTCAAAGGAATTATGTTTCATGCAATATAATTCAATGCCACCTTTGCATATTATTTTTCGTAGCGCTACGACGGTACATGCTACGCGAGCTCCTGTAGGAATACATGATTATCTGATTTATGATTACATTATTAAATAAGAATGTTATTCTGTAATTTTTTCTAATCCTACCTATATTATACCCGGTCTTTGGAATTAATTGGTATTGAAAAGTAGGCTTTTCTTTTAAAAATAAACAGAAAGCCTATTACAAGATATAAAGACTAACTAACCTAACCGAACGTGAAAATGCGAATAAAATGATTTAATTTTTATAGTTATCAAAATTTTTTAGTTACGTATATTAGGTGGAATATAAAGGATGTCGTTTACCTGTAACTATATTAAAACTGACTCATTAATAGCAATGACTCAACCGTCCTTTGTCGTTAGATTGGCATACTTTTAATATTAACAAGGGCCCAGACAACACAATTATAGGAAAATTCGAATTGCGTCGTAGCGTACATTCCATCAATTAGGTATATTATCGTCAAGGGATATCAGCACTTATTGCGTTGTGATAGCGTCGATTTATCTGTACACGAAATTGTGAATGTAAAACCGGACTTACAGTTCGCCCCACCAAACCGCCGGCGCACGGTCGTTCTCTCAGGCTTCTCATTTCGCGTCAATGGCTTCTCCGATGATGGCTTTTCTTTCGTATCTTTTTCCGTTTTTCGGCTCTTGAATTTGTTGATGCCTCGTCTTGTGGGCCTTGTGGTGGTCTCAGCATCTGTGGTGGTTTCTGTTTGAGGTCCGACCGTGGTGGGTCTCGTACGACGCGGGAATGGACGGCGTTCCCTTGCGCTCTGTTGACAAACACGGTAAGTTAATTTATTTATCGGTTATGAATAAAACGTTTGGTTTGATTGCAATGACAATTGACATAATATATATTGTTATTAAATATAAACGAAATTAACGTATAGTTTTGAGGTTAGTTTCTAGCGCGTACAACGGTTGTATTGCAAAGAATCCTTGTAACATAAAAATCTGATAGTTTCACATTGAAACAAATGTGAAAAAAAAGACTTATTCCTGACTTTGATGTACTTATATTGTATATAGGTCACTTGGACCAATAAACAAAAATTACGAAATAATACCTTGCTTTAAAATAGTATAAAATTAAATTAAATTTCTTAGGCCAACTGAAGATATAAGCGGTTACATATATCCGGTAGATTTATGTAAATATGAAGTCAAGCAATATCTTACTTTTGTGACGTAATGCCTCTCTCATCATTTACATAATTTTAAAGTATATTGTCGGGTTAATGAGCGTTTCGCTTTGCACTTTCCTTATTTTGGTTTAGCTTTTAAATAGTTTTTATGAGATAATCGTTGAACAGTTCCAAGTGTTTAATTAAATATTTGGGGCTTGTATATCAAGAATATTTGTGTATTTTTATTAATGATATTTAGTGGTATTAATATCTGTATTATTTGGTTTGATTATGTTACAGTAAAATTTCGGAATCACTTGTATATAATTATGTTTTAAACTTATTATATATTTATTATTAGAGCTCAAAACTATTTTAAGCGTAAAAGTTGTAAATGGTATGATCTATTTTCAAAGAACATAAAAAATGGCGTATTATATCTCGAAAAAGGTTTGTTTACAACCATATGGTTTTTTGCGAAAATAGTACGCAATATAATCCGCTCAAACGTATGTCTTTTGTTTTTCTACCTACGCTTTGGATTCACAAACCTGATTTGCAAGTTTTAAGTATTTAAAAAATACAAAGTCTAAATTGACTCACATTCCATCATTCATATTTTTTTTATGCTTACATACGTTAAAAGCTTAAAGAGTCCTAAAATATTGAAGCAACCACACAACAAGTGTACAACTCCGTTAACTACTCTACTTATTCTGATATATAAATGAAGATCTATGGAAACTGCTGCATGGTCATTAACCGGTAAAGCGGTCACCTGACCACAAGGCATTCTTAGCTAATTGTGTAGCTTGAAATTGTGGTGAATTGCACTTGTGAAACCGCTACCATTCATTACCTATATACGCTTGACGTATTATATGTAATTGTATATTTGCTAACATAACTTGTTTTATATTTTGTTAACAATAAAAATATATTTTAAATCTTTACAATATCAATTCAAATTTGGCAATACTAACGTACAAAAAATCACGGACCGACCCATATATACATGAACAGTATTCTTAAACACTTAACAATACTGGAACGTAAATGAAAAACGATTATCGCTTATTTTAATCTAAACATTGTCACATTGAACTTTGTAGTCTATGGATTAAACAAAAATATAAATTCGAGGTGACCGTAACAGGGATATGTGTAGACAGAATAACTAGAGACGCTTTAGCTTAGTATTTTCATTCTTTAAAATAAAACCTTTATGAAATATTCGAAGTCTCGACTGATTCGCTAGGACTATCATTCGCGTTGTATAATTTACCAAACAAACGTACAAGTTACGTAACATTTTGATTGTTATTGGCTTTAGTAAAAAGACGTGGGATGGACCGGTATTGTGCTAAAATTGACAAGGTCTCGCAGGTCCCATTCACGGCTCAATTGGGTTCCAATGCATTAAGATTTTTAGCCTAGTTTCAAAGATTTAGAAAGACATTAGTATACCCCAAAACATACTATTTGCATATTGCCTTGACTTATTTAATTGAACGCTGTTCGATAGATAATTTAGTATCGTATTTGGTTATGCAGGCTTCACAGCTTGTGAAGTTCTATATATACTTCTGATATTAAGTGGGTGGTGAAGACTTAAATGATGATACCACATTTACGCCTACCGTCTCAGCCCACATGGAGTTATGAATTTTAAAAAATCTCTATATATATATATTTTTCCTTTAACGCTTTTATCAATGAAAGCCTTTTAAAGGAAAATGGTTATATGTTTTTTATAGCTCATTTGATTTAAGTGTGACAGAATATAGGACGTTGTTGTACAAATGGTAATAAAGAGTCGTTTAATTGGATCAGGACGCTTAAATAGATATAAATATAGATATAAGAAAACAAAATTATTGAATGAGTTTCAATTAGTAGGTTATTTTTTTATATGTGTACTTATAAAAAACAGGAAGCCAATGGCTCTACGCAGGTCACCAGTTAAAGGCATTGTAGGAATGCTGCCTCAAGGTGATCTAGCCGCTTCGTACTTGTTAGTATTGTACTATAGTATAGATGATGTATTTAAAATTAATCATAATCAACAGGGTGTGGTCGCATAAAACGATATCATATTGCCAGTAACTTTCAATTAAACGCAAAAGTAAAAATTATTATTAATGAAGTTATATAATTATTGATATTTTTATTTATTATTATCATTTTTAAATATATGTGATCTTTGTATTTATCTATTGAGCTCCCTAATGGGATTTTATACCTATTAAGTATGTAATAATTATACATAATTATTTACAACTATACATAATTGCATTTAAATTATTTCATGATATTACCTTCCATATAAACAGTACTAGTATATATTCAGTTAATTTTCAAAATGGTCGTAAACAAATATTGTGCACAAAACGATTGCGTTTTAAAAGCTAGTACATCTAGAATGACAATCAAGGAAAAACTACGTGATCTGACTATCTACAGATGAAGCGTCTTGAATTATTTCAACTAAAGGTCAGAATTGACGCAGAATTGCAATTTGTTGACTATTTCAAAACATCACATTAATGGTTTTTCTATATATACATTAAATTTTAGTTCGGAACTTAGGCAAGAACTAGCAATTGGAAAATATATTTTTTGTTATTTAAATATTACATATTTGATTTAGTAGACAATATAAGTTATTACAACTTGCAAATCTGTAAAAAATAAATATTATCATCAGTTATTGGCCATTTTCATAAGGTTATCTTTGAGGAAAATTAAGCTTAATTCGCCGTTACTATGCCAAATTATTTTGATAGTTACAAACATTATGACTTTTTTAGGTTAGCAGTAGTTATAGATTCTTAAAATGTTTTATGTGTATGTATAGCAAATAGAGCGATATAATCTCATAGGTTAAGCTCCTCAATAAAGAATTAAAAAAAAACATTACGTCATGATTCTTCAATGTCAAAAATAATCTGACAATTGTTGAAATATCACTATGATAAAAACTGGTGAATAATATTTTGTCTATTCTAACTATAATTTTACTGTTCACAAAGCCAAGCCCTTTTCCTAAGGCAATTCAAATAAACTTGTCCATGTATGTCGACACGCGGCCCAGCCTTGACTCGCTTCGGAAATTAGCATTATTGGCCCCTGTATCATTGCTACTCACGCGTCACCTTCGGATGGACTTATTTGATATCATGTGTCCTTAATTTGGCATATGCGTCGATTTTTACGATAACAATGTATTCAAAATTTAAACCTAAATCGTCTCTCAAAAATTACCTCATTGGGTTTTTGAAAACAAAGGATAATTCGGTTTCATTACATTTAGTATTGCTTTGATAATTATCGATAGATAGAATAGAAGAAGAAGATTAGAAGATATACAGGCTCACAGTTTACTAATTAATTTTAAACAAATATTAAGTACAGCTTACACAGCTAGTTACGTTATATATTTGTATTTATCTAATATGCTTTGCATAACTCGAATGCCAGTTTTGCAATACTGTAGTGAGATATCTCTCAAAGAATTTCCAAAGCTTACTAAAAGATTTTCGCAAAATAATTTGACTATACATAATATTTGTCATTACATATTATCTAGAACAAGTTTTACCCTCATTAATAGTTAATTCAATTTTGATTTCATTTTACAAAAATATAAAACTATTACAAAACAGATTATTTGTAAAATTATTGCAGTTAATCGATCCCAATTATCTAAAGATTTTAAATTAAAAGCTATTAGCAAACATGAACAATAAATGTTGCATTTGTTACATTCTTTCATTCATTATAACATGTATAAATCTACCATTCCTTTTTGAAACACCATATTTTATAAATAACAGACATAAATGAGTAGATATCTGATAACTTTTAATATTACATTTATATATCTGCTATCGGGTGCTCTTTTATAGAGAACTCTTTTATGAACCCCAATTTTAAATAATAGAATGGAGCAGATCGAATCTGTTTAAGGCAATATTTTTCTTCATAAATAAGAAGGTGATCAAAAACATTTTAATGATTCCATTCACACAGAACACGAGCTCCTTTGTGATCATAAAAAAGTATACTCGAATAACAAGTACACGTTTTTATTAGTATATATCAATAAATTAACATATTTATTGGCCTCTAAGGCCGTTTTTAGTAACACAGCAATTAATAAACATTTTTTATTGTAACTTTGGGATTTCAAAATGCTGATGTAATATTTTTTACACCATCAATGTTTATGGTATATGTAAATTGTAATTCTAAAAATATTTTTAGTTCCACAGCTGCGATTCGAATTTCAAAAATTTTCCGTTAATTATTATATGACAATTGACTGTTATAAATAATGTTACTAAAAGAAATTTAGTTCACGTCACTTTCACATTAATTATATGATTCACGCGAATTTATTTAGCACGCGACGAAATTATTGAAAAATACAAACATCGATTACGAATTAGATAAATATTATATAACCACAGGTTACAGAGAAAGTTGTTTTCACTCGGATGCTGCGCGGTTTTTAGAGTGGTTATCCATCAATGGAGTGAAACCGAATGCGCACGAGAAACTTGGATTTCGATTAAGTTGAATTATGAGAGATTAATGTCTGAAAGTAGGCACTTTTACTTCATATATATAATCGGGCTATTTCGAGCAAGGTCATAGTTAGACTAAAAATGTGACTATTTTGTATGAAATCTCGCTTTTTGCTTGATTTATGACTGAATTGAATTTTTATATGAAAATATTTGCAAAGCCTTGCTATAGTCATAGCTCAAGCGATTTTACCGAACATTATTTTAGTGTGTACAAAAGTTACTATTTAAAAAGATATCTTTTTAATTTTATAACCGTCAATTTTACACCATCGTAGTGTAAATAGAGACGAAATAGCACTTAAAAATAAACATATATATTTTTATGGTTGAGGGCGACAATTGTGAATGGTAAAGAATGATTAATTATATTTTTCTTTGTTTCAGAATCCCCATGAATCCATACTAATGTATTTATTGGAAAACAGCGTGGATCCCGTGAAAAATGGAAAATAGAGATATTTGACTTGTATAATAAACTTTGTATGAATTTGTGTTTTATTTTTATACCCACAATTGTGTAAATAGTGCAGTATCAATTTCAAAATAAAAATTTGCATCGCCATTTCAACGAATCGTCACTTCAAATTATGTTTACATTTGACCACTTGCTATATTTAATTAGCCTTAATGAGATTTTGTATTCAGATATTAGATAACATTATTTAAATGATAATGGTATATCCTAATATTATATAGATTACTAGCTGTCCGAAACTTGCCATACATGATTTCTGTCAATCATTTTTTTAGTTAAATAATAATAATCAGCTTTAAGTGTGCGGGGATATGTTTACAATCGAAAGTGTTTTAAACAATAAAAGAATGCGTTATTTAGGTTAATAAATTAATCTTTATATGACACGTTTGTCGGTTTACCATAGCAGTGCCATCTATTGATTACTTACTCAATCCAGTCGGAAAGTATCGACATCTGTTGGAATATTTTGGACTTAATAGATAATTGTGACTGTCAATTAATTGTAGACAAATAATTTGCAATAAAATAAAATTGCGACTATAATCTCTCTTAAGTTAATCTCTTAAGTTGGACCAGAGTGCTCACGGTGTGCCAATTTAATTTAAAATCGTTTAAGTAGTTTATGAATCCATTGCGGACACATCGTGACAGGAGATTTATATATATTAAGATAAGACTCAAAAGTTATAAGATAAAACAATATTCTATTGCTCTTAGCAATACGTCTCAATATTATGTTGGACTAATTAAGTAATTTAGTTTAATGTTTAAACGACCTCAACCGTGATGTTAGCAGTCACAAATATATAGGACTATTTTTCGTTTGAAGCTGAGGCTCCAAGGTTTTACCTTTTAATCTAAAGTAAATATTCTACGATACATCTAAATGACTAATTACAACGAAATAAAGTAAATATCCTGTGCATTTAGTTTCAGGTAAATGACGTAATCATCGTCTAAGTCTCTCGCCATTTTAAGTGAGATGGGACTAATAGAAATAAAAAAATGAATGAAAAAAGATCATGAATAAAATGTCGAAATTTGTCTCGAACAGTAGTAATTAATAAGTAATATAACATAACGTTGCCACTGTTATCCCGATGATGTATTTTTTAATGATTATTTGAATACTCTACTATATAATTCTACTATGATATATGATCTCCATCCTACATGGCTTAAGTGACCAAACCTTGATTAGTTTTAGGACAATCATTTGAACAATGAACACTATTCGTAAAGGCAACATCCTGATATCGGGGCGAAACGTGCGTCAAGTGATTAAATGTTTTTTTCGTATAGTAAATTGATCTATTTGAATTTTGTACTATGGACTTCCGCAAAATGACGAATACTATTAATTATAAAAAATATTAATTCAATTATAAACAATTGTTTGTTGGAAAGATTTTAATTACAACGCCTAGAACGTACATTTCGGAATACAAACGCACGCAATAATAACTGAAGATATTATTGCGTGTAACTACCATATTCTTTGTTCCCTCGTTTAGTCCTCGAAAATGAAGTAAAAAAACATAAATATAATATTCTCAAGAAGTTGAATGTATGGTATGGGAGTACCAAAACTCTCGTATTGCGAAATTCCGATGACATCTCGTGAGAAACACGTTGTCATGGAAACGAGTCACGTTGGAACATCGTAGCAATTTCAACATTGCTGTTTTATAGTAATCAGATACTGTCGGACAAGTGCAAGCGGTTTGCTAATGATCATTAACGTCATTCAAGAGAATTTACAATAAAATATTATTAAAACATAAGTGTTTGTTTTGGGATTCGGTCTCGTTTACCGTTTAGCGATGGAGTTGGGGTTGCTTCAAATTACTAGAAAATCTATTAGTAATTATCATTAAAAATTAATTCAGTTTTTATAAGATATAGTTATATTTTTTTATAAAGATATAGTGTTCAAACTTCAAATGTGCTATGGAAGTACAGTGCTAGAGAAAGTTTGTAATCATCCATACATGTTTTTTACTCTCACGTAAAAACTACTGAACGGTTTTGAATGAAAGTTTATCTTATACATTAAAATAACACATACTACCATTTATGTGTGAATTGTCAAAAATAATAAGTAGGGAAAAATCTACAATTTGCGAGCTATTATAGCGATCTATAATGGAAATGTTTATCTTAAATACAGAAAAGTCCGTTGCAGAATATATCTTTCTTCTATCTATCAAAATAAAAATTCATAATTTATTGCATATGTAGCGTCGTGTTGGTAGTAAAAAATAAATTCTCGTATTAAAAGTGAAATATGTTTTTTATATTGTTACGTTATAAGAAGTTACATCTCAAGCGAAAAACTATTTTTCTGATGTGCAATTATGTCATAATATTAGTTCCACGCGTGGTCAATATAAATTACTCGAAATACGAATCAATCCTTCAATAATCTTAATATAAATATCCTGTCACGATGTTCGTCCGCGATGGACTTCTAAACTATTTAACCGATTTTAAATTAAATTGGCACACAGTGAGCAGTTTGGTCCAACTTAAAAGAGATAGGATAGCTTAGAGCTTTAATTATAGTCGCAATTTTATTTTATTGCAAATTATTTGTCTAAAATTAATTGACAATCACAATTATCTCTAAAAGATTCTAACAGATGTCGATACTTTTCGTCTGGATTGAGTAAGTAATCAATAGATGGCACCGCTATGGTAAACCGGCAAACGTAGTATATAAATATTAATTCATTAATCTAAATAAAGCATACTTTTAATATTTTAAATCGGTTTCTATTATAAACGCCGCACACTTAAAGCTGATAATTATTTTTATTGAATTAAAAAAATGATTGCTAGAAATCACATTTATGGCAAAACAACGATTGCCGGACCAGCTAGTAATATATAAAGGATTTTACAATAATTGTTATTTAACCTTAACTATAATGAGACCTCGAGAAATGAGCAAATTATTATATTATTCGTTGATTAATGATGTACCTAAATATAGTACAACCTCGATATAACAAATCGGAGGGGAACAAGAAAATATATTATTCGTTATATCAAGTAATTTGTTGCAGTGGTATATTGAGGTTATATTGGTCTAACATCTTATAAAGGGGGTTTAAAAAAAAAAAGGGGGGCGAGACAAGAAACGCAAAGAAAGGGGGACAATTTTTATAAAGGTGGATTACGAAAAATTTCTTAAGTATAGAAGGAAGTGAGGTCGTTATATTAAGGTAGCACTGTTTTCCTCAAGTGTGTACGTCCATGTCTTTAAATTTTTGTATGTTCTTATTTTATTGCGAATTAAATCTATCATTTTCAAAAGGTTAATGTTATTTTGATTGATGGTTACTACTTACCTCCTTAATAAATCCATAATTACATTTTTCATTGCTAAATTAATTCACTGTTGACGTCTCATTTTCCCTTATAAAGCTAACACCAAAAATAACGGGATGTCGTTTTAAAAATGTTTATTACAAATTCTTATATATGGAGTTACAATAAGATTACATAATCCCGATTCTCTTATATACATGGTAACAATTTAATTATTAATCTAACAAATTAAATACTCTTATAGGTAAATATGCTAACTCGTTTGAAAGTCTCCAGACCAAAACGGATTTACACAATACACAATATTTTTGGTATGAAAAACTTTCTTTATAATAATTAAGTTAAAGCTCTAAATCTCTATGTATGACTACAATCAAACCAATCCTATATGTACACTCGAAATTACTGAAATTCAACTCTATCATATATCCAAACGTTGAAAAGTATTTTGTCTCGATTGAAGCATTCTAAAGCACCCAACAATATATCTGCCTTATAAAATAACTCAGTCAAAACGTATAGTATTAGGTTAAGCGATTCCGTCGGTTGTAGAGGGCGTGGTTAGTCTTCGCGGAATGAACGCAGGCCTCAGAGGCCGTATTGGCTTCACTAAAGCACGTCTCTCGGTCGTAGAGCGTGGCGTTTCGGTTGTAAAACTCCTCAAGGTTTTCGTTGCACCCTTTTTTCTAACATCTATTGGCACGTTTTGGGCCCTATTTGCGGAAAAACGTGCTTTACTAGGTGAAAATGGTGCTTTTGTTGTTGTGCCGTTTAGTTTACTCACTGGATTATATTTTGTAATGTTGGATGGCCTAATTATTGGTCTTTTGGGGAAGTACTTGGATCTTTTAGCGTCTAGAGGAAATATTTTAAAAGTGGTTGTTTCTTCGGTGACTACTTCAGATGTTGGAGGTTCAGTGATTGTAGTTGGGCCAGCTTCAGTAGAAGGCGGTTGTGTATCCGGTGAATTAGATTCTGTTACCGACAAAAGCTCCAGGAGAGGGCTTGTGCTGGGAATTTGTGTTGTTGTAGTGGTAGGCATGGATGAAGTTGAACTTTCTGTTGAACGATTAGGTGCTTCAGATGAGGATATGACTGATACATACACTGGATATTTCACAGTTGCGTCATCATTTACAGGTAATCCTTTAAATTCTTGTCCTTTTGCAGATGTTGTTATACTTCGTCCAGTTTCAGGTTTTAAAATATGTAATTTGACAATATTTGGTTCTTCTTTTAGTGCTTGATCAGATGAAGAGTAAACCACAAACGGTTGATTATGACTTTCACTAATTTTTCTTGCTTTAATAGGATTTTCAGTTTTAAAAAGACCTTCTAAAGATAAGGTAGAAGGATCTGCTACAACCGTGCGTGGTGTTATAATCTCAAAACTTTTTGCGGCTTTGTTTTGTTTATTTCTTTCATTTTCATAAGCCGCCGGAATGAATTGCCAGTATAGGTTTGAGTCTTCTTCCTCTGGATTTTCTTTCTTTTTATCTTCATTAATGTAGGATAAGAAATCATCTCCGGTGATAGGCGCTTCTTGAGGCATACTTTTATCTAGCTTTGATATCTTATTGACGTGTCTATAAGCTTCATTCATACTTTCTGAAGCCACAAGGTTTTCTTTATGGACATCTGAATAATCAAATAAAGCTCTAGCATTTCGAGCTTCATCTATACGAATAGGGTTATCAGGTGGATTATCTACGGGGTATACGTGCCCTAATTTAGTCAAATAAATCGGAATTTCATCTTCTACTATTTTTATAAGACTAAATCTACTAACTTCACCAATTTTGTCGATTGTTGGTTTCTTTTCAATCATCACTTTACCTTCCTCTATAAGCTTGGTTTCATTTTTTTTGTTTAGTCTATGTTTCTCTAATTTTGATGAAACCTCAACAACTCTGCTGACAGAAAATAGCTTATCAAATTGTGTTCTGACAATGGGTTCTGACAATACTTGAGGTGTATTCGTAGTAATTTCCGTTGCACTATCAGTGGTAGTAATTTCATTCATAGTAATTCTATTCGTAACTTGGTCTTCACTTTCTGTTACTTTATTTAAGTCTACTTCTGTTTGGGTGGTGAAGTAAGAATTATCATTCGTGCTTGGATAGTTTGTTGTATATTCTAAATAATCGTCAGTACTGTTATCAATTTCCATTTCTGACGTAACGGTTTCGTATTCAATTACGTTTGTGGTAAGGATATTAGCAGTTGTATTACTGTCATCCAATGACGTCATTGTACTTTCGGTCATAGATAAATAATCATCATCAGTATTTGTTGTAGGGCTTGTTTCGGCAGCTGAAGAAACCGTAGTAGTTTGAGGACTTGTAATTTCAGTTGCTTTAGTTATATTTAGAATATTTGGCGTGTTTATTTTTTGTGCATTGTAACCAACCGGAACATTCTGAACTCTTTTTTTGGTTAAATCTACTGGTTGATTGGCTATTCTAGTAAGGGTTTTATTTTGGCTACCAGTACCTAGTGGTTTAGGTAATTCTGTTGTCGTTGTAGATGCTCTAAAAGTATTGGAATTCACGACTCGTGGTTTAAAGATAGGTTTCCTAGTCGAAGGTGTAAACTTATTTACAGGAGTCTCTTCATCATAATTTTCACCTTCATCTGTTTCATCTTCTTCTGGCCCTTCTTCACCTTCATTGTCTTCGTATTCTTCAGAATCTGGTTTTCTAGTGAAAAGTTGACTTGGTGGCACAAATACCAACGGGCTCTCAGGTTCTTCCTCTAAAAGTTCTTCATCAGAGTATTCCTCCTCTTCTTCTTCGTCTTGATATTTAGGAGTAGTTCTAGCTGTAGGGAATGTCCTTCTAGTGAAAGGTCTTGAGAATAACGGCCGTTTCGTTGTTAGTCTTCTAAATGAGTTTGGTCTTTCAACAGTTGAAGGACTTGTGTATGCACCTGGATTATATTTTCGACTAAACGTTCTACTGCTTGAAGGTATCGACTCTGTTGTTGAAGTAAATAATCGTTTAGTAGGTCGATACGGTGATCTTGATCGCAGTGTTGAAGAAGATGGTTGTGCCGTTGAACTAACTGTTGTAATTTCATCATTAGTAGATATCGTGTTGACTGTTGTTGCTTCTGTTATAGCTTCATTGTTTTCAGTTTTTTCTTTATCTTTATCCGATTCTAAAGTAGTCAAATCTTTGGAAGAGTTCTCAGAAACATCATAAAGAGTTTTAATAGTGTCATTGTTATTACTTAAAGGATCATCCATATTAACCTCACTATTCTCAACAAAAGATTCTTTTGTTTGTGGAGTTTGGATTTCGTCTTTTATATCATCACTACCAGTGGGCTTATCATCTGATATTTCAATTGTTTTATCTTCTTCCATTACTATAACTTGTGGTTTTTCCTTTTCATGTTCTTTTTCTGTATTACTTATATCATGGATATCGTTGTCTACTGTTAATACTTTGTCTGATTTCTCAAAGGTGTTACTCTTGATTTCTGGCTGTTCTTCTTTTTTATTTATTTTTACTAAATCGGTAAGAATTAGTTCAGGGACAATTTCATCATATACGGTTGTTGTTTCGGAAATTTCTTCTGGGATAGGTGTTGTAGTTGATTTTGTCTTTTCACCATAGTTTTGTGTATTAGCAGGAACCTCCTTAAATCCTGCATTCACAATATTAATGTTTTGAGGTTTAATTACGTCATCTTCAATAGGTTTGATTTTCTTTCGGATAATTTTTCGTACCCTGTTTGGAGGTGTGGTAACCAAAACGGTAGTAGCTTCGGTAGTACTCGTAGAGGTTGTCGGACGCCTACGTATTACTCTAAATTTCCTTTTTCCTGTTTCATCAATAACTGATTCATTAATCAGACCATTTTCAGTGTTTCCTAATTTTCTGACGGTAACTCGAGATTTTAAAGGTGTTTTAGTAGTATCAATGGGTTCATCATAATCATCTTCCTGTTCTTTTTCTTCAATTGCAGTTTCTGAAAGAGCTATATCATCTTTGTTTTCAACAATGTCATCCTCATTTAAAAGATTTTCTGGGACTGCAGTAGAAATTCGGCTTGGAAATCGCAGTCTTCTTGCCTGAACTATTGGCGTAGACCCTAATCTTGGTCTATTGAATGATTGACGAGCGCGATTTCTAGGTTGTTCAGATTGTATGTTACTATCAGTATCAGAAGTTTGCGGCGTTGGAACATTTGTACTTGGCCTACCGAAGGGTCGAGGTGTAAATCGGGCAAAAGTGGGTCTTCTTTGATTTACAGGCGACTGTGTGACAAGTGATTGGCTTAATGATTCCGTGGTAATGGAGAATCTTCCGCGTCCTCTAGAAAAACTTGGCCTTCTCTCATCAATGGTAGCTGCTGAAACTTCACTATCCTCAACCTTGGCGGAAACAGTCGTTCGTCTGCCCTGGGGCTTAGCCTCATCTTCAGTGCCTATAAGGTCTTTATCATCTACGTCTATCGGCGTCAACGATAAGACTTCATCTCTAGTTAGCTGTGGTCTAAACTGACCCCTTTGCACTTGGTTAGCAGCGGCTGGAACTGAATCATCGCTTTGCGTTGTTTGGGACCTACCCCTAAACCTTCGGATTTGAACATTTCTACTTGACGTATCAGCTTCTCGACTATCAGGCGTAGTTGACCGAATTTTTCGAACTTCATTCACTTCTTGCGAGTCAGATATATCGTTAGGTTGCGATAGTGGTCTACGGCGGCGTATAAAAGAGTAGTTTCTAGAACTTACCTGTGTCGTTGTCGCCGCAGTCGTTGTGGATGGTGAAGTAGAGCCACGTCTACGAAGAATATTGCGACGTGTTGTTGTTGGTGCAGCCGTTGTTGTTGTTGTTAAAACTGTAGTGGTTGCTTCGGGTTCATTTGAAACTGTTGTTGGAATCTGTTCTGTTTCTTCGGTTGGACTGGGAGCGTTTAACAATGACGATATTTGTACTGAGAGTACAGTTGTTGGCTCTGGACTGCTAATTTCTTCTGGTGCAGCTGTCGTAGATCGAGTGCGTATAATGGATGAGTATTGAGGTTGCAATGACGGTGAAGATATTTCCCTTTCTAGCGCTGTTTCTTGTGACTCAACCTCTTCGGGTTGCTGATATCTAAAAACGTGAACGTCGACATATAATTGCGTGTTATTAACGCCAAAAAATGTTTTTATGATTTTTTTTTATTAGCAAGAGAAGAACTGACATGCTCTGCCTCTTTTAAAGATTTAATTTGAGAAAAACCTTGTGGGGGGCAATCGTAACTACTCGGATACTAAATGGGTGTAAGTTCAAGGTCAAGTTCAGATTACGCGATCACTTTTACGTTAAATTCATAGGAGCCCAAAACACGTCAGCGCATGCTGTTTACATGCATGATTTAGTAATTTAATGAGAAAGATCTAAATAAAGAAATGTTTTCAAGACTTTCTTTTTTCACTAAAACAAGGTCAATTTCAGATTTAGCGATCACTGTTATATTTATATTTACAATTAATAGTAGACCAAGAAACCATGATTTGGAAATTATAGAGAAAAAATCTAAATAACTGCCACTTACTGTACTGTAGATGGTTCTTCAGTAGTAGGCCTACTTCTTCTAATGGTGACATACTCTGGTGTCGTAGTTCGCCTTACATTTGCAATATCAATGGAACCGGCTGTCTCCGATACAGATATTACAGGCTCTCGGTCAAAAAGGGCATTTCTGTTAAAAAAATATAAATTTTATATCAAGTATTGGTTTTTTTTTAATAATATAGGGGGGCAAACTAGCTTGGGGGTGACCTAAGCGGTAACAGCCGCAGCCCATATACACCCATTATTGAATGCGTTGCCGGCGCTCAAGGAAGGAGTACGCTCTTTTTTTAAAGAATTGGAGGTCGTATCTCGTGGGGAAGATGTCCCCATGTTTTTGTATTATATGCTACAACCGCTAATACTAAAAAAATACTGAAAAACTTATGTGTGTGTACTTGTGACATTTTAATGTCATAAATTTATATATATGAGCAATCTACACTGCTCAGAATTCAACATCGGTTGATTAGCCTTTAGGTAAGCTATAGCTTCTGTTTTAGGCCCTTACATCTAAGGATATACTTTTTTTATAAAACAGGCGGCAAACGGGCAGGAGGCTCACCATCGTAAGTGATATCGCCGTCCATGGACATTCACAAGTGCGTTGCCGGCTTTTAATATGGCTATACCCTTATTTCTTTTTCTTCATTCTTACCTTTTATTATAACATCTAACCAGAGTTAACTGGTCGAAACTTACCTAGATGGCGCTGCATCTGCTGAATCACTGGCAGTTGTTGGTCGAGCTCTTCTTATATTAACGTATTGCAATGGCTTTGTATTGGTGATACTGCTGACTGACTCCAAGATCTTGGTCCGTACAGGTTCCTCTACTTCTTCAGAACCGGATTCGTCTTCTTCCAAGCTTTCTAGCGGTTCCGGAGTCGACGATGCTTGTCTGGCTCGGTTTATTGTAACATATCTATAAGATTAATGGTTAAGGATTAAATTTAGAGAAGTTCAAGATATATATAATCTATGAAATAAATTTAAGAAATAAATGTCAAAATATTGTACCCGGAACTAACATTTAAAAAAACTTCACATTTTCATAAGGCACATGGTTAATGGTCGTAATAGAGATATCACTAAGAACAATGAAATATTACTTTTTCATATGTTAATATTGGTTCATAATGAACTTTGTATAACCGATTTAAAAAAGGAGGACCGTATATACGGTTGAATTGAAAAAGCACACTTGCAGATGAATCCGTAGTTTATAAACTAATGTTTATAAACATTTTTAGAAATAATTCTAAGGGTTTCACCATATTAAGGAAAACTAAAAGAGTCCCTTCTAGAGTCGTTGTTTCAGTTTGAAGTCCAACTCTTTTAATTGACATAATTTTTTTTATTTCGTTTTTTTTAGACTTATTTTGAAAAAATACATCCTTAATAGTAATTACTTACTGAGGTCTATCCTTTTTGTATGTCTTATCTCGCTCAGCAGAAGGTTCAATACCTGCGTTTTGGGGACCACTGCGACTATTTTGAGTTCCACTCTCCAAAATGTTATTACCAAATCTAAAAAAAATTAACATATTACATCGAGGAAATTGCTTTGAATATCTTACATGTTCCTCTTTAACACACTCTGGTTATCTGGATGATATCATAAAAATGATGTTACTTTAGGGATTTATGTAAAATTTTAATAAATAGATCGCAAGCTATATTTAAAGTAATAATTTTTCATTGATAAAGATATACGTACTTGCTCTTTCCTCTCGCCCGTTCTAAGACTTTCTGGTACAGCCTCTTGTTGAAGTTAGCAGGTGTGGTGGTGACCACTCCATCTGGGCTGACACCGGTTTCTGAAAGACGGAGATGCTTCTCCAATTGTTCTACTCCGCCTGAAAATTAATTTGCATTTCTGATAAGCAATCGGCTAGGTATATCATATTTGACCTTCGATTACAGGAAGGACTATTTTATACGTAGAGCAAAAAGAAGTAAAATAGAGTTAAAAATAAAATAAAAATATTTCTGATTTGTAATGTAAGGAGAATTTAATTATAACGAGTTAAATAATTTACTTAATGAAATGATGAAGTTCCTATGAACCTCATTTTAGGAAGTCGGTACCAAAACTTAGTATGTTCCTGATCCGGCAAACGTTGTTTTGCCATAAAAGTGATTTCTAGCAATCATTATTTTAAGTTCAATAAAAATAATTATCAGCTTTAAGTGTGCGGGGATATGTTTCAAAAGTGATTTAAACAAAAAAGTATGCTTTATTTAGGTTAATAAATTAATCTTATCTAATGACACATTTGTTGGTTTACCATAGCAGTGCCATTTATGATTACATTATGATTACTTATTCAATCCAGTCTAGAAGTATCGACATCTGTTAGAATCTTTTGGAGTTAACAGATAATTGTGACTGTCAATTAATTATAGACAAATAATTTGCAATAAAATAAAATTGCGACTATAATTAAAGATCTAAGGTATACTATCTCTTAAGTTGGACCAGACTGCTCACGGTGTGCCAATTTAATTTAAAACCGGTTAAATAGTTTAGGAGTCCATCGCGGACAAACATCGAGGAGATGAATATTATATATTAAGAAGAAGCTTGACAAATTGTGTGAATAGCTTACAATTTATTTTGAGTTAGAGAAAATAGATAAAATAACGAAAATGTAAATTTACTCACCAACTTTCTTTATAAGATCTATCAGCTCCTTGATAACCTTAGGGTCTTCAGCATCTTCATCGGTTTCATCTTCTTCCTCAGATTCGTCTTCTTCGCTTATCTGTTAATTTTAAAAAATATATATAAAAAGACAAGATCTGATAGAAATATTCATTAGTTGAAAAAAAAAAACAAAATCATAAGCATTATTTTTATCATAATTTGTGGTTATAACTCTACTTTTAAATATCGGTAATAGGAAACTCACCACCGGTTCCGGAGTAGTTGAAGTTCTGAACAACAAAGAGCTTCTAGACGTAAGTCTGATCGGTCGTCTGGTGGTTGTTGTTGTCGTGGTCAGTGTTGTTGTGGTCGTGGACGGTTTAGTGGTCAGTGTCGTGGGCGCTTTGGTTGTCGAAGCCGGCTTCTTGCAGAGGACATTCCGAGCAAAGTCACACGAGTCTGCAGCTTTGTTGAAATAGAGACCTGGAATATAATTTGAGTTGTATTAAACATTAAATTATACTTTTAATATTTGTAAATAAATATAAAAAAATATGATACTGTGATATGTAAAGAATTATAGATAACTAATTAGAAAATAATATATGATATTATATATTAGTTAATAATAAATACGATAGAAATCGAATCCAATCCAATCCAATTATATTTATATTTTGATTAAATAATCGTTAACTGTGAAAACTGTGTGTGAGGTTTGGCTAAATTTTAAGCAAATCTTACCTGAAGGACATGTGAATTGATGAGCGACAATGCCAAGGTCCGAAGGTCCGGAGTCCAAACACCAGAAGTACTTCTTGCAGTCACGTGGATGCGGGAAGAAACCTTCATCGGTACATTTGAAGTCTGGAATATAATAACTTATAGTTAATAAAAGCTGACTGTGTAAAAAAATTATTAAGATTTGGCGATTCAAAATTTATCTATTTTTTTATTGAATTCTGCAGTTTCCATCTTACTTACGGCGAATAAACTACATATATTTTTATAAATAGATCTATAATTGAAAATTTCTCCCTAATATACATTATATTATAATGTATAATATAATAAGGATGGGAAAAGATGAGAATGGAGAGGATATACTTCATACAACATTTTAGTCTTACCAGATCCTGGATCAGGTGTTGTTGGTGGTTCAGGCGTGATCAAATTCCAAGCTGGAGTTGAACTTTGTGTAACTTTAGGTTTCCTGAAACAATGCAGTAAATATATTTCGTGTTTATATATACATCAACAAATATGCCGATCAAAATTTAATGGGAATCGTACCCGGGATCCTTTGTTCGCCAGTTATGGTGTCTATTCCACGAACTGGATCCACAACAATACACTCTTATTTAAAAAAAAATGTACACTCGACTTTACATATGACCAATGGACGAGGTAATTTTTAGTTCATAGTAATTTAACACCGCTTATCGTATCGTAAGAGTACAATTTTATAATGCGAAGATTGTGCGTGTAGTAAAAGTCATGAATAATATAATAATCGTAGGGAGCGCAGGCTCACAGAAGTGGGCTTAACTCGCCCATAAATATTGTTGAATATTTCAGGAGGAGTCTCAATGGCTACCTCCTGTGAGCTTGTTATCTTAAAGATATAAAATGGCCCAGAGGTCGGGGTATGCGACAATAAATTTAAAAGTACAATTTTAAATTAGATTATGGTAAGATCCACATACCTATTTACGACTGTTTCTTGCATTTTAAGTTTATAACTTAAAGGCATGGCTGTTATATAATTAAAATTAAAAAGTCACCGATGAATTTTGTTTGTATACGTTTACTCATATTAGTTAAGCGTCATGACGCTTATTCGATAATAGAATGCTATTATCCAATAAGATAAAGGATTATTTAAATTGTAAATGTATTAATGCCGTGAGAAATCGCTTCTAATTAAATTTTCACGTATAAAAATTTTCATTATTGGTGTAAAAATATTTTGGTTTTGGCCCAAAACCCTAATAGACCAATATGTAAGCAATACTCCGCAACAAAACCCGCAACCACTCGACGTACGTTTCAGCACGACACCGGAGCATCCTCAGGAAGTTGCCTCTTCGAACAGCGCGGAGTATTTACATATTGGTCTATTAGGGTTTTGTACTATGAACTTCCGCAAATACCGTCTGTTGCTACTAATTATGTTTTGGCTCATTGGAAACCAGCTGGCATAGAAAATAAGAGTTACTAAATAAGAACAAGGAAAATACTTTAGCCCCTAGATGATTAAAGGGTAGTAGTAGTAGAATACTTACTTAGTGGTTGGTTTTTGAGTGGTTGTAGTTGTAGCGCGAGGTCTTGATTTTCTCCTACTAGAACCGGTCGATTTCGATGACTCTATCTGTCTCACCGTATTCTCGGTGGATCTGTAAGAAATGGTTTTGGTTTTGTTTTCAAGGTATTTTTTTATTATTTTCAATTGATTATTAGACATAATAACTATAATAAATTATATAATTTAATTGTAACATTACTGTTATAAAAATTCATTACTATCCAACATTGACCTTATGAATACGTATAAAGATATGACCTCAAGTAAAAAATTACAATTAATGAGTATTCGAAGGTTTGTACCTAGTCTGATTTTAAAATATTTGTCAAGGCTATAATATAATATAATATAATATAATATATTATATTATAATAATATAATATAATATAATATAATATAATATAATATAATATAATATAATATAATATAATATAATATAATATAATATAATATAATATAATATAATATCATATTTAGAGTTGGGGAAATGAGATAAGCAATTTTTAACTAAATAGTTTTTTTCGATAATTGCGTTCAATTTCAAAATTCTTATGGTAAATGAATTTTTTCTGGCAAAGTAATAAAGAAAATTATTTTTTATACACCCGGGTTTCACGAGGACTCGCAAGTGATTTGCCGACATTTTAATAAATCACAAAATGCTTACCCCAACTTCGCGATATAAGCTTCCTTAGCAGCCTCAATCAGTGGATAAGGCTTCCCGTAGCAGTTTCCTCGGAAGTCGTCATTGTCGATTGACCAGAACATAATACCTGGTCAAATATTATTTCTTTAAAGTACAACAAAACTATTCAACGTTTATAGGCTTAACAAAAAACCACAATTGCTAACACAACTCGTAAATGACACATTTGATTACCAACTAAATGTACAATTATTAATCTAATATATAAAATTCTCGTGTCACGAGGTTCGAACTTGAACTTCTCCGAAACGGCTTGACCGATTCTCATGCAACTTTGTGAACGTATTGAGTAGGTCTGAGAATCGGCTAACATCTATTTTTCATCCCCCTTAAGGGTTTATTTTTAGTTTCTATTTTTTTTTTGACACAACCTTATTATTTCATTGAAAATTGAAATCACATGTAAAGCCGGATCAGCTAATTGTAATATAAACTTAACTTTGACAATATTTATTTGTAAATCTAACTTACAGGACCTTAAGTTGCTAAGAAAGTTAAACTATCCATATTTCTTATTGACTGTGATCTGAGTATAACATAATATATGAATTCATAAAAATTACTATGCATGTTTGTTTATCAGTAGTTTTATCACCGATAACACAAGCCATAAATAGCTTACCCTGCAAACCGACCACTATGAATATATTTACTTAATACAAATTACAATTATTTCGTTTTTCGTCAAGAAAAATCGAAAAATAATAGTTTTTAGGAAAACACAATTAGGTAAGATATTGCAATAACTAAATTTATTATAAATTCCTACCTCCAAGTCCATTCTCGGCCACATATTCGCCTTTCTTCTTGACAATGTCGATGTCGTCATACCCCACCCACTGGTTGCCTTTGTACGCCACTGGCCCCATTGCCTTGGGGTTCGGATACATCACGGTCCATTCCTGCTCCTCTTCTTCTTCCTCTGACTCTTCTTCGGACTCCTCTTCGGAGTCGATAGCTCGCTTCTTTTTGTTCGTTTTAAGCGCTTCGCAGATCTATAAGGAATGAAATTGTTTGCGTTTTGATATATATAAAATGATTATAAAGCTGGAAGTGGTGGACTTAGGTGAAAATAGGAAGAGTTTTATTTTTGTGAGTTTTGAAGAAGACATGTGCGTATGTAATTGGTGAAAGTGTGGTTCTCTGCAATTGAACAAAATAATATTTAAAGGATTTTGTTAGTTGAGCTTGCCCTTTTCCTTCCCGAGGCTCAGAAGCCTCTTGGGGCGATCACAGATCTTCTTGGTTTAGATTATATCTCATTGACTGGCTACTCCAGAATAAGGTGGAATATCGACTCATCTCCTACCAGGCATTTCCTATATAGATCAATTTCCGTGCAAATATTTAAAAAATAATATCAATACAATTCCACTAATAACTTATATAACGTGAATTCCTGCATGTTTAATTGATAAAAAACATATCGATTGTAGGTTTTGTGAATACTTATTAGTGTAAGTAACTTAGTATGTAGTTATTGAAAAATGATTTCTTTAATATTTCATTTATGCTGAAAGGATATATTATATACATCTCTGTATAAAATTAATAAATACGAATAAAAAAAAAGTTTTTTGATTCATACCTCATAGAAAGCCAAGTAGCCCTTCTCTCTTGTAGCATCTCCCTGTTCTCCTGGGCCATCAGCAGGAGACCCAATCTCGACAGCATCAGGGTTGAACAGCGTATACGAGCGACCATAAGTGGGTATACCAAGAACCAATTTGTCAGGACTGGCGCCGTTTTCCAGGTAGAATTTTATCGTATAGTCCTGAAAGAAAATATAAAGCCTTTTATAGTTAGTTGTGAGCATGGAAATGTGATCATGAAAGCTTTTTGAGAAGAAAGAAGAATTCGTAGGATTTATTGAAGGCAAATTTAAGGCAAACAAAATTATCTGACTGTATAAATACTCCGATTGACAAAAATGTATCTCTCTGGTGTATGACCACTGCCTGTGTGCTCAAGACAACGTCATGATCAGAAGACTCCAAGGGGATTAGTCAAGATGCAATGAGTTGTAAATTGAAAAGTAAAATTGGTTGGTTTAATATCAGTATGAGAATTTGACTGTGGTAATAACTTTATTTATTATGGCTAACTTGGAAATCGGTAATCTATACCTCGGTATCAAGTAGGAAAATAAATGTTCCGCATTCGGTACTAAAAACAAATTGGTTGGACTTTTATCTACTTACGATATTTAGTTCGTTGTCAACGCTATATTCATTGGGTTCTTCAAGAGGGTATAAAGGTGCGTGGTGGTTAACAGCGGGTTCGAATGCTGAATGGTAGTCGTATGTTAGTAGATTCATCCAGTCCAAGTACCTGAAATTGATTTCTAATAAGATGGGGGCGAATCGAGCTGCGGGTGGCCTAAATAACGACTGTGATCTACAGATATCCACTGATCAACAACCAGCGTTGCCAGCCCAATTATATATACATTATTATTAAGGGTAATTTTGTATATTAGATATATTTTTTATTATATTATTATTTATTAGTAGATTTTGAAAACGGTGATGCCCCTTGTATCACCACATCTCAACAATGCAAGCCTCGCCTGATTTATTTTTTTGTTTCTAACAATCAATATGTGACAGTACTTTAAGGTCAATATTGTAAAATTACATTGGAAAAGAAAGAGTATAAAACAATTGGAACTGTACAGAAAATTGTTGTACATTTGAGTTGTACGTTTCAGGCATGTACAGTTATATTAGTAAGTACTGTGTTATACTCTGTATCATTTAAACATAGACTCGCATAGATGTCAGATCTTTACCATTGTGTAAATATTTCAACACGTTATTAGCTCACTCATCACGTAACTACCACTTAATGTCTTACAAATATTGATCAAGCTCATATCATATTTGGGCCACAGAGGTTTCATACGTGCAACCTCTTTGGATGAATTTATTTTTGTCTGATCAGTATAGATTTATATAAAACCAATTTTATATTAAACATATAGTTATTTAATTTGGAATAACTTAGCCTAACCTTTTACTAACGATAGTTAGAGATCAAAAACTAGTTACCACATAATTCGAGTAATAATATATAACTTATGTTTGCCACGAAGAATTGGGACCTCAAAACATGAGCAACGAGTCGTTATAATAACGATAGATTTATTCAAAGCGATACTCGATTAAGGTCGATTGAAGTAGTATATAGCGACATTGGACTACGATTTGAGGTGTCAACGTTTCGCAATTCTCGTGTTCAGTGGCAATTCACATATAAAACGCGTATACCTTTGCTAATAGGCCGTGATTTGTTAGGAAATTGATCGTGGTGATGTTACCAATTTGTATTTTCAAGAGCATTGGCCTTGAAAAGCCACTAATAAAGCTGTCATAGAAGTGCTTACACCTTGTATAGTTCGTATTGAAACTAATAAACTAAAGTCTTATGGATGTTAAAATAATACTTCGTAATAATAATTACATCTTATTGTGAACGAAAATTTGAAACAAGGAATTCTTTAAATAAGTTTTATCATTTATTTACAGTTTAATCGTGATATAAAACCACATAAATAAAATCGTTTAAAACATTTTATAGTATATTATATATAATTATATAAAACGCGGTATAACTGATAAAAAAATGTTCAATAGTCGTAAATATATAAAAAATATCTTTTCAACAAGTTCAATAGTCTAAAGTAAACAAAATAAACCGAGTGTCAAAATTTTAATAAATTTGAACGAGAACGTTCGTTATGTCTCCCGATTCATATTGCCTAGAGGAAACCCACATGACCTATTGCAAACTTGTCCATTATTGTATTATATATATGAAATATTTTTTTACGCCCAGGTATACTTATAATGCGTATCTATTGATGTCAAAGTCAAAATAGAACTATTCATAGGCAACACTACATTAATAGACGTAAAAAATTTATAATATTCAACTTATAATTCCAAATGTACATTTGTAGAGAGTTGGATATTGTGGATATCATAGATTCAGAGGGTACACAGGATTAATATTTCATTTGTATCTATTCCAATTATATAATCAGGGTATAAAAATTCAAATAATGTATGGTATTAGCAAATCGGTCATTTCCCGGATGTAACAGCGCTGAAGGTAATGTGAGCTGCGCCGGCGCACCTTGAACTTTGCAGGAGCATCTTCTACATTCACTTTTTAAAATTAACATGTTTTGTACATTTTTAATACATCTATAAAAGGTTACCTTCTATAATTATTATTTATTTATTTAAGTTACGTTTAAACAATTTAGATAATACTACTATAATTTATAGCCCACAAATCAAAAATAAAAAAAATAATTTATAACAGGATATTTTCTAAGCAGATTATTAATACGTACTTGTTCAATGTCTTAACATCGTAGCCCTTCTGTATATACTCAATGCCAGCTGGTACAGCCATTGTCAGCAGAAGCCGTGGTTTGCCAGTCTTCTCCGATTCCCTTTCGAACTCTTCGCGTAACTCCTTCACCAGTTTGGCGTAATGCTCGCGGTCCTTCGGTTTGCTGCCATCGCGGAATGCTGGGTACTCCCAGTCTAAGTCCAGGCCGTCGAAGTGGTTTTGTCTAAGAAACTATTTAAGGAATTAAAGCCGGTGTCTTACTGTTTACTGTTCAATCTAAACTGAATTCTATAAAATCCCTTTATTTACAATATAAACTATTGAGTCAAACAACTGATCGTGATTGCTTGCTGATATATACAAACTAAAAAAAAAACTAGACTTGACTATAATATTGTCTTTTATTCACATAACTATTACTCATTTAAAGAAAAACACTTTGTTAACGGATTAAGTTATGTATTTTTACAAAATTTAAGTATATTACCGTAAGTCTACTGTGACCACGCCCGATGTAAAGTACGCGAAAAGTCGGAAAAATTTAAAATAATGTAAAATATATTTAAAATTTGTAAAAATACATAACTTAATCCGTTAACAAAGTGTTTTTCTTTAAATAGACTTGACTAGTTGTCACATGACTGATATGGAAACTGGGAGTACAAGGTAGCATTCATATATTATATAGATCTTTACTATTAAAAATCTCAGATATTTGTATTGTTCATTCATAGAGAATGGATAAATCCAATACACATTTTTTAAGTAAGGCTTTATCCAGAATGTATAGAGTATATAATTGTGATTAAAATATGGTAGTGTAGAATATTGACTGAATATAAATGAATGTAAATACTAAATAAAAAAAATACTTGTCATTAAGGCTGGATAGCATCGTGGTTCTAAAGTAGCACAACAAAATAGTTCACGTTTGAAATTTTTGACATAAAAGTTCTTAAATAAACAAAAATATATTGAAATACTGGAAAAAAATAAATTGTTTATTATGTGTTTTTCATGCTTTGTTTATAGTGTTAAAGCGCATTAGAAATACTTATAAGCTGGGCCAGAATTGTTCCATTCATGAAAATTAAAGCAATCATAACAACACATTAAAAAATTAACCGTGCATTACGGGCGAAAAGGGACAAATTTCAAATTCGATAATATCTATCAAAATCGATTTCATAAGATTGATTCCGTTCAAACATCAACGATAACTAGATTACCTGATGAAAATAGCAAATGCTATCAAATTCCTACTCAAGTTTAGTATATAACAACGAAGTAATTCCTGTAGTGACAACCAGACATCCGCTAATGACCCATAATGCGTTAGAAAGTCAAGCTTTCAAATGTATAATAACTCAACTGCGGTGAAAAGTAATTAATGCTTCTATTAAATAAAAGATTTGTTTTAAAATCACTTCGATACACATATTGTATACATACATTGCGTTCTACTGTATCCTAGAATATTTATGCGAATTCAAAAACGGTTAATGTACATATATTTAATCCTTTGATAATTATTTAATTTCTATTACATTGTTTTTTAAGTAACAGTCCAATTTTCCTTTTTAAGCATGTATTCTTAAAATCCCATATGTTCGAAGACCACAACGAAGAGACGCGGTAAGAAACATTCAGCAGCCTTATTGATTGTTTGTCGACATATACTTAGCGCAAATAAACAATAAAATACATTACCTTAATAACATTACGGACGAACTCCTTTCTTCTCTCCTTGGAGGCGACCATTGGAGAGAATCGGGAGGATCCTTCATTCCATCCACCGATAGCTAGAAGGGTCTTGAGGTTTTTGTTATACGTCTTCAATCCAGTGAATTTAGCGTAACCACCTGGTGATTTTTACGTCTTAAGAATATAAAAAATAACTTATACAGACATACATTTGGCCAGAAAACCAAATTCAAAACGAAACGTGCTTGTGGGATATTACGCTGGGTATTGCTGATAGATTGGCCTATTAATTTTGTGCTATAGAATTCCGCAAAGAAACACCTGCTTCTATTAATTACTTGAACGTGAAATTCATTGATTAAAGTCCAATACAAAACATGCCTCGATCACATATACACTTTTATTCTAAATATAATAAAATAATCATCCAAAATCATCAAGTCACTATTAAATATCCTTACCCTTCTCAATATCCTGGTATTTGTCAAAGGGCTTAAGCGTATTGTCCTTCGTGAAGCCTCCAAACGCGTATACAAGATGCGTGCACAGGTATGGGTTGATATTTTGAGGGTTAAACTTAGCTGTTCCTGGCCGGTACACTGACCAGTTTGTATAGTAGCAAACCACCCGAGGTGAGCTTGATAAAGCTGAAACGAAACAATTTAAGTAAAGTACGATTATTAATTATGAAATTGCCAGTGTTGCAGGTTTTTAGTCTCAAATTAATAGTGAAGTAGAAGTACAGTTTTTATGATTAAAAGTTAGTCGAGTTTGTTTTTTATTCAATTTAAGTAAGGTAAGTATAAAATACTAAAATAATATATTAATTATTGCATATAGTGATACTAGTGAGTGATAGTTATAGGTTCTGCAGAAGCCGGTTTACTTATTTATGAATCGAAGAAAAATAGTATGAAATTCATGAAGAAATTAATTCAAAGTGTTTTGAGGTATAGCATTTTGCCGAATTTAAAGCCACTATTATATGATAGCGCATCACACTTTTTTGTATCAGTGACAGTTGCACATGTCATTTTACTGACTGGAATTAATGATCGTACTATACCTAGAAATTTGCTGGACTTCAATTCTGAATACAAAAATTAGGACTGTTATTAATAACATTGAAGAACTACAAAATATTATTAATAAAATTTGGACACTTAAGTTAAGCAAAAGTTTAACGCTTTTAGGACATAGTTGCGTCACAGCGTGAACTGAAATTCTTCTCTCACTTTCCCGCCTTAATTGTCTCTGTGTAGAAAATAACCACAGAGTAGTGTTGACGAATGGAACATTGTCAAAACAGACAATTAATATACACATACGTTTACATACATATGTTTTGTCTTATCTTTTTCACGTCCATGGTACGATTACCTATAGTTATCATACACAAACGGATATAAGGCGCGTATTATAGAGCGACCAGCGGACAATTCTTATTTCAATATAACATAATGAAATTATTTTTGTAGTTTGAAGTTTTTTCCGTCAACACTGACTTTTCAATGATGCAATCGGTCTGAACTGATAACTACTAATATTTATGACGAAATCTTACGACGAATCCAATTTTGATTAATATCCGTAGCGTCGATGTCGCTTATTTAAAATTACGTAGCAATATTGAAATTACTATCGATTTTATGGAAGCTGATAGCAATTTGTTCAGATAAACTTTGACGCTCTTTAATCAAACGAAAAAGCTTTAATAAATTAAATACAATTCTAAAATAAACCGATAGTTGAAACAAAGCCGCTCCTTACAGCAAAAGTGAACGTTATATATAAATAGTTTTCACTTATACATTTCCTAGACGAGCAAAAACTCCATGGAGGTTGAATATTAAAACAATGCACCATTGTGCGCCCACTCACTCAGTGCATTGGCCTTTGTCATACATGAGAATATAAACAGGTAATCATTTTATATTTACGTGTTTAATAGGCGTAATAAAACTATTATCTATAATAATATTAGAATGGGGAAATATTATTGTGTTAATTAAATAAACAATACGATATCGAAATATAATTTAAATACGTCTTGGAAGCCGCAGTATGATTTGGCTAAAATGAATTCAAATTGGGAAGACTGCGAGCTGCTAGTAAATATATATATGGGATGCTAGAAAAACTGTAATGCTTTTGTTCTTATGTGACTTCCAAAGGTTTTACTTTTAATGGGTATATTCTTGAAAACAAAGGGGTACAATTTAAGAATTAGTCAGGGGTACTATTGACAGTGAAATATTATAATATCATTATTTGTATAGTTTCCTAGTAATCTTACATCATTATGCATTGTTTAATGATTTCTGTTTCCAAACATTAGAAAATTAGAAGCTGGTTGGTTGTACCCACATATAGAGTATTTCAATTATGTGGGTACAACGAACCACATGCACACTTTTGACAAGCAAAAACTAACATTTATGCTCCATTCCTATTGATTGCCACAAAATTGATTTTTGAATTGCCAATAGTAGCGAGTTCATCCAGACAACTCGAAGTACAGCTTTATAACCATAGATTCGATTATTTGAGCAATTAATATTCGCCTTGTATCTTGCGATTTGATCCAACTCTTGAACAATAAGAATTCTCCTGCTTGTAGTCGGACAGAAATGAATGCAAACTTAATACAAGTACAAATTCCATTTGCGACCGGTCCATATATGGAAATTCGTGTTTTGTTCTTTTGTCTCGTGAACAATAGACTGTTTCGTGATACTACAGTTCACTAGCTTTTTTGTACTCCTATAAATATACATAGGGCTAGTATATAAAAATATGTATGTATCAACACGTCCATGTTGGACTATTCGAATAGAAAACAAAATCCAATTTCAAACGAGCAAAGGACAAACGAGGCTGCGGTTACATGGCAACAGCCGTAGCACATTAAAAAAATGTATTTTAAAAACTAAATAAAATTTGTGGTAAAATTTCACAGAAATTTTAATTTCGCGTCGATATAGTGACGTAATAAAAAACGCGACCAATAAAATGCTCAAGTTCTGAATGTCGAAGATTGAGTGTGGAAGACGCAAGAGAGGTCTGTCGTCTCGGCCTAACCCAATGGGAAGCAGGCGCGACATGTATAAATAAAATAAATATAAAATAAAACCGGACAGGAGCGAACTTAGTTACAGAGAGTACCATCCTCTCATTTGGTATAAACGGAGAGATTTCAAATGACCTTGATGATGTACAGCCTGGTGCAGACTGATGCGAAGAATCAGTAATAAATCAGTTCCCTTTGGGTACGAAAAATTGCATTAAATTACAAAATTTATTATAATACGAACCTGGTGTTGCAAATGCTAAAACTGTCGCCAATATTGCCAACCACGTCGTGCTTCCCTGCAAACAAAAGAGCGAATAAAAATCGGGACAAAGAATAAATGAAACAATATTCTATTATTAAGGTTACAGGTATAATTAATAGAATCAGGCGTTACTTTGCGGAAGTCCATAGTGCAAAATCCCAATAGACTAATATATAAGCAGTACTCCGCGAAAAACCACTCGACGCACGTTTCGCTCCGACACCGGAGCATCATCAGGATGTTGCCTCTACGAACAGCGCTTGATGAGATTACAGGTAATTAACTACTTTTCAAGGAAATATTTTAGGGGTCATATTTATGTTAGAGCGATTTAATATAGTACCAGTCTTCCTTTTAATTTAAAATTAGGGATTTATTAGTTCGTTCAGAATTCTTTTCATTTAATATAAGGTATAATGCAGGTTTGAATGTTTTTCTTATGATTAAGTATAATATATGTAGAGTATTTAAAATTTTTAGATGAACGGTACAATTAATTATCAGTGGCGAATAAAATAAAAAATCTGTTGAATGAATTTCTATAGATTGGTCTAGGTTATTCAGGCAGTCGTTCAAAGTGGAAATAGAATGTCCCTTTTCAATGCACCCGCTAACTTGAATAGATGTCATAATTTATACATATTCTCATTATTAATATGTATATAATAATATTAGCATACGAGTCTAAAAGAATAAGGTTCTACCACTTGCACATGTTATCATATAATATATAAATATATATAATGTCAATACTGTCGAAATATGTAAAGGCCGCGTTACGTAATGAAGGGTTGGTTTTGGTGACCTCTGTTGACCTCAAATCACAGTTTTGTGCGTCGCAATAAAATTGCATGCATAATTTGCTTTCGTCACTGGCTACAAATGTTTTACGTATTATAAAAGATTGTGTGTTTAATTGACAATTAATATTTAAAAAGTTTTCACGAGCGGTGTTTTACTCTCGTGATAAAAATAAATTGTTTGTCCTATCTATTTGGTATGCCAAATATCATATCTTATACAGGCCTGTATATTATGCGTATATATATGCATAACTTAAGAACGTTACCAAAGTTGCAGATTCTTTGTATTTATTATTGTCATAAGGTTTGTATAAAAAATAGGAGTTTTCAAATGTTATAATATAAAAGTGAGTACCACGACGGGGCCAAATTAACCGCACCGAATTAGCACAGATACAAATACACCTATTTGCCATTCATGTCAAACGTCACAATTAATTGACAATGCAATCAGTATTCCGGGCTCAGCCTGTTCTATTTCGTCTAAAATAAGTTAAACCGTTAGAGCGACAAAAGGGATCCTAACTGTTCCAAATTGTTTCACGCCATGAATATTCATAGTTCAATAGTCATTCGTCTCTTCAATTTCCGGTACACAATGAAATGAGGTTTGTGTCTTTGCTTTCAATAGATGTAATGTATATTTGTATCTAAAGGCATGGTAAAATAATAAAAATTTATAATTTTGACGACGACTCTGCTGTTTGGGTATTGTATATTTATAAATGTTAGTGAATTTTACTTTGTTACATCTGGCCAGTAGTACTATACGGATGTGAAGCATGGACTATCAAAGAAGACACAAGCGCCTCGAAGCCTTCGAGATGTGGTGCTATCGTCGCATGCTTCGCATCAGCTGGATTCAGAAGGTGGCGAATGACAGGGTTCTCCAATAAATTGGGTCGCCGCGTAAATTTATGCAGACCGTAAATATATAAGAAGTGTTCGGGTAATGAACTCCGAACAGCTGACACAGCGGCCGCCGAGAATTAATATTAAGAGTTAGTTTTAAGATTTCAGTCAGTCTGCAACAAATCATAATAACAGTAACACGCGACGCGCAAACAGACTCACTAACAGTATTGAACAGTATTCATTAATAACAGTATAACAGTTTTGATAATATATCAGTATAACAATTTAACAGTTTTATCATTCAGCATCTCCAACACCGGTAATTCGCCCTATAAGAAGCGTAAAGTCGCTTATCTAGGGCATATTTTGTGTCACGACCGATGCAGTTTGTTGCAACTAATAATAATGGGAAAGGTACAGGGCAGGAGGCGGCCTGGCGGAGGAGGAAAAAGGCGTGCTTGCGGAATATAAGGGAGTGGATCGAAATTATATCCGCCGAGGAGTTCTTCCGTTTAGCGCAAGATTCCCGACGATTGAAATTGTTAGCCAACCTTAGTTATAAAGTGGCACCACAAGAAGAAGATATTTATAAAATGTTTATCAGCGCTTTATCAGTAGTATCCGTATCCCAACCATTCAATCTATACGTTTACTAAGCTTAAAGCTAACTATTCACGTGTAAAAATGTATCCTGCTATTAATATGAGAATGGTACAAAACGATTGCTGTTTAAACAGTAAATTTATGAAATTGTATTAAGTGTTTCTTTTGTTTTTTGTCGACATTGCGATTGTGCTATTCCGACGTTGCAAGAAGACTGTTTTTATATATGTTTTTGTATACACACAGATGTTATACATAACTTGTGCAAGTACCATGAAGTGTAGCAATAAGTGTTTATAATTTCATGGTTTTTGATTAATCCGGGCGCTTCCGCTGGTCGTCGTTGCCTCACGCGAACAATGAAGATTAATTTACGACATATGTAAATCTATTGCAACTTCAAGATATATCAAATATAACAACTTTAGCTGGCTCATTCAAACATCTTCTGATATGAAAATTTAAAGAAAGACAATCCATTAAGATCACACGTTTTCGTATTCCCTGATCTGGAACCATGACATAAGGTTTCAGGATCTACCATTTTCGTTACGTCAAAGCCGTCAATGATAATTTGTATTTTTATTGTATAAATTTTATTATACGTTCTTTTTTGTATAAATTAGAAAATTAGAAATGGTAAACTATTTATAGCTTGTAAAATACGAAACATAACACATATAGTTTTTATAATTACAAATGGACCACAAACAACAGATATCACAATAGTTTAGTACCGGGGTTCGCAACCAGGACTCTCATTCGGCGATGCAGGGTTCCCAACTGTACTAACTGGTCAGTTTCAGATATGCTTTGATGTATATTAGAAATATCTGAGTGTCCCAAAGATTACGTTCACGCATTGCGCCAGATATTGCCACACTAACGACTCAGTCGGAATATGAAACCTCGGTTTTCAACCATTCCTATAGCGTGTTGAAAGCGATTCCAAGCAAACCGTGAATTAGTTTATGTAGGCATGATAATTGCCATTACAGAAAGTATTAAATGTACCAAACATACGCGGATGAGGCAGATGAAAAGCTATTATAAAACAGCTGGGATTTACACTTCAGAGATGAGAGTTACATGCTGAAGCAACTAATCCAAAACTGCTCAAATTGGCGTAAACAATTATCGCTCTATAGGATTAAGAAAAATTTTTTCCCTATTTTTCACCTTTCATCAATAAATACGTTTTATGGAATGAGTTGAACCAAATCACATGCAAGATATAGTAAGGTTCGTAGGAGAGCCGTTCACGAATATACAATGTAACCTTCAGTTCTCGATTAAATCTTTCGAATATAAAGACGTTTAAGTCTAATGGTATGTTGTTTGTCATCGATTATATTTACTTGAAGATGATGTTATTCAACCCTCCCACGTTTACCGGCATTTTGACAATTCCAATGAGTCACTGCGTTCCAAATATCTGCGTTGTTTTGAATTTATTTCGCACATTTCCTATGATATGAAGAAACTAGCATGTTGCACGCACGCTGATTTTGTGTAATACAATTTATCGTATGATTATTATTTGTTGGAACATTTAAATTGTTTCCGAATTATGGAAGTCCATACTGGGCACGGAATTGGCTCCTAAATAAATGTACCGTAAGGATCCAAACACAAGACAAGACGATCTGTTACCTCGTCGCTTTTATGTGTTTAAAAAACACCTTTTCGAAGAAATTATTTTATTATACTTTTATAATTATAATTAATATAATTAATAATCACTCCTTTTTCCACTGATTACTTTTATATATACTGACAGAAATTCCGTGTCGCGAGTGTGAATAGAGATTGATTCAAAAAGAAAAAATAATTAATGGGATCGGCAATAATTTCAGGGTTATCTCATAACTTTAGGTTAAAACCTTCAGTGTTTAAATATCTTAAGTTCGTTTCCTTATTACATAAATTTGGCTCCTTGATTAATATACCGTAAGGATCCACATGCGAAGCTAACGATCGTTGCTTTTTGTTCCTTTAACTTTAGGTTAAAGCAAAGCTTTCAGTGTTTATAAATATATTTTGCTCATTTCCTTATTAACGAAACTAGAAACGTGTTCAAAAATCCAGTCAAACATTCAAAACTTGTCACAAAAAGCGGTTTTATAACATGGTGTTACTACATGTAAGCAAATTAAGGCGATTCCAACTAGTTGCGTAACAAACACTTAGGGGCAACAGGTTTGATTCCTGTACAGCATTCTCTCAACGAAAGTTTACTTTCTACGTCTTACGCACGACTGGATTAAGCGTTTATTGTTTTTTCAACGAATAATAGTTGTGATAGTATAGAAATAATAGTATAGATGTGGAAAAGTTTGGGTGCAATTCCAATAATAGTAGTAGTATGACAAATTATTCTTAAAAAAGAAAATTTTAATATAGCAATAAAAAAAACGATTTAAAAAGCCATCCAGTATTGGAACCGAGGCATCTGGCCTGGTAGCAATCACTATAAGAAGGCTTTTGCCATATTTTTTTTAAATACGACAACGGTGTTAGTCTAAATTGGCTTGAGTTCCTTTATATTGGGTTTATAAATCCAAAGGCACAAATATATAAATAATAATTAAACTTATAGTTTTTTATATCATACAGACAATTTATACGAACAGTTGTAAGATACTATGATCGTTTTGTAAATAAAGATGTATGTTGAATCAAGAAACTATAATTAATATAATCAATCGGCTTGTAAGTTTAGCTAAACTCAATCTAGCCACTAATCACTGTCATATATATTGAAAAGGCCTTCAAATATATTACTTCCAGCAGGAGGGAAGTGGAACATTTAATATAATCAACCTGATACCACTGCGTACGTGCTAAATAAAGTATGAGAAAATCAAGGCTCGAAAGTGTGTTAGGTTCAACAGAAAGAATTGAAATACCAATTAGTATGTGTAATACGCGTAATCCTCATATAATTATTTTACCTCTATCCGCCTCCATCTTTTGTATGCGAATGACCTGCCTTGAAATATACGTAGGTATACTATTTAAAAACGATCATTGAATTATATGACGGAAATATGAAATATTTATAAAAACATGTTTAATGTATCCACTAAAATTCAAGCTCTATATGGCAACATACCAAAGCAATAAATACCGACATTCATTTATTACGTATTCGCGAGTCCAACTCTTATTAAACTGTACAGTACACAGATATTTAAAGATAGAAATTATTCACCTATGTTAGTTTTACGTCCATCCACATGACATATAAGACATATTTACGCATCTAATCTTAGTAATGTCAATGATAATGGTAATAATATAATTGCCTATGCAATATAGACAATCATTTTTCCACTACAACATGAAGTATATATGTACGCATTCAATTTTTTTATAATAATGTGTGATAGTAGATAGTAGATAGTAGTGGATAGGCCACTACAAATAATTCTTTTTCCACTGGAACACGATAGTGGAAGTTTAATATATATATCACTCGAACAGTAACAGAAGCATACCAATATTATTAATCATTTCAATTCCTCTACGGTCTTACCACAAGGTCGTCGAGATACGGTCCATCTCAAGTCACCCACTATTTATTTAATATTTACCATCATTTTATTTTGATAATTGGTGCTTTCAAAAATCATAAATTTGTATACCAAAATCGAACATAAGGGCTTCATTTTTAAACAATGTTACAATATATAAATTAAAAAGATACGGTAGAGAATAGTCTTAATTTGTGCAATACATAACTTATCTTGGTTCGGTATAGTACAGTTGTATGCGGATATGCAGTAGACAGGCGTTACGACACGCTCTACTTACACTAATTACGAGGAATGTTCATAGCTAATTCATCGATGGATAGTATTTCATTAAAACTATCCTGTTCCCTTTTAACTAATATGTATTGGGGCGCCGTTGGACTTAGCCGAAGCGAGGTCAAAAGTACAGCAGATAGGCGGAAGTGGTGGATGTTAGTGGAGACCCTCTGCATCTCTGGGGTGCCATAAGACAGCAACAACAACATTCTTTTAAAACGTAGGAAGCTTGAAGGGCATAAGAATTTTCAACTCACAAATTGGTCGACAAACTTAAGAGTGAGACTTAACTTCTTGTTTTTAGGTGTTCTTAATTTTATGGAGCATTATTTTTATTATTAAAGGTTAATGAACATTTGTTGATAAAATTGCAAGAGAGTTATTTAATATATCACCAAAGTTAAATAAGACTAACTGAATTAGATTAATACATAATAGGGAATAATAAAAAGAAATAAATATTATGTTAGAATAACGCGGAGTCTTTATATATAATTCTGATTTCATATTCTTATGATACTAACTAGATATGACCGCAATTATCACAGGTTGAGTAGTTAGTATATTGTAGACTGAAGATCTCAACGCGAGACTCGCATTTCTTAATCAGTTGCCAACGCAACCGTGAATAGGTCAAAAGAATGCTTACGTAATTCAAAGGCCGCGATATAAAGGTTAAATCATAACCGAATTCTAAGCTGCATAATTCTAATATTAGTAAATAGTTTGATAACGGTTCATTGAAAGGTTTACATCTTTTGGCATATTTCAACGTATATTTGAAGATGCGAGATGATGGAGTTTTTTTTGTTGAGAAAATTTAATCATAAGTCGGTTATTTTTGATTACCTTCGTCAAGTCGTTTCCAACATAACGATCTAAACAAAGAGTAAATTATATCTCATTTGCTAAGAATTTTTAAAATTATATTCTTGTTATACAAATTATTCTCCAATAGTATTTTTAAATTTATATAAATTATTTTTTTAATATGAAATAACCGTTTTTACTTCAGTCATATGCATATATAGATATTTTCGATACATGATATGAACACCAAAGAATTTTTAAAATTTTTTTCTTCATAATAATTACGGCTATTCTCCCCTGGAAGGGCAAAACCAATTTTGAGGGGACTTTTTTGATTGGTAGCTGTTATAAGGAGTACTAGGCTATTTTTATTACGGTTCCGCAGTCTACGTAATGAACCCTTCGTCATGTCGTTCATGCTTCACTCTAGTGAAAGTTAGTGTTATGAGATGGACTATGACATAAATATGTACTTAAATTACGTAATAAAAAACGTATAATGTCAGTAAGCCAAGATGATCTAAGCCGCGCGCATTACGCGCAAGACATGCCACCACACTCTGCCTATGGGCCTATCTTTTATAATTCCCCTAATCTTAATTCAAAAATTAAAATAATTTTTTCTTCTTTCCTTTTTTGTCTTTAAGTAATAATTATAAATAAAGTACATTTGTGTTTATTTAATTAGTGACGTAGATAGAACATGTTTTCTAAAATAAGTATTTTTAAGTTGTAATACCTAATCCATGCGGACGAAGTCGCGGGTACAGCTATTCGAAATAAGATAGGTCAACTATACAAAGTAAAATAGTGCATCAGCTACGCAAAGCGGTACGAAGTTCGCCGGGTCAGCGAGTATAGGATAAAAAGAACTTAATCACTTTTAGAGTGATATTTAATGGTAATTCCACTGATGTAAAAAAGAAAGGAAAAGAACTGAAAGGAAAAGAACTATCATTATTAAAATAATTTATAGTAATGTAAACTTATGATTGGATGATTATAGAAAAGCAATTTCCTCAACAACCTGTATTCTATTGAATGAAAGTGAGAGTATGTGACCGGTTACGGGGCAACGAAATCGAAATTGGCTGGAAAATGTTTTGATATTTTAAATATATAAGACTGGAAAGCTCGAGATTAATCTTATGTGTTTCTTTTTCTCTTTATGTGTTTGAATTAAATATAATAAGGAGTCCTTAAGGTCCCCCCCATATAATGTTTTATCATAACTATGATAAAACATTATATGAGGAGACGGATAACTCTTGTGTCGTCTATTTCTGTATTTACATAATTTTAAGTATAATTTATCTTAACAATAACAATTGTAATGAGATTTTGCAATACCACATTGTATTTACACTTGCAAAATATATTGTGAAGTTTGCTATAAACAATTAAATACAGACAGAGTGTACGTACTCAGTATAAAAGAGATATCACGAAATACATAGCGTATACATAGCCCAAATGATGATTTGAATTTTTCAATCAGGATTCGTCGATCTCTACGTGAGATGTTTGACATTGACATAACATTCGTAAATGTCTTAGTCATTTGACAATTCGTGATGTGAATTCAGAGTGATATTTATATTAAGTTCGAAATAGAATATTTATAATTACTTATCTGTGGTCACAAAACCAGTCGAGCAGTAAGACGAAGGCTTCTATATCCGAGCCATTTTTCATGTTACGTTGACAACTTTTTTCCTTGTACAATTGTCAAGTAAAACTTAAACTATTTGTGTCATTTTCTCAATGGGAAGTAAATTTTAAGCAATAGAATAAATAAATGAAAATCTAAGAAATTTCACGTTCATGTGAAACATAAAGTCACAGTTTCTCAGTCTTTCAATGTACCTTAAAATATTAATTGACAGGCGTACTTCGAATCTAAGTAAATGAAAATCTTAAAGTTTTGATTCAAGCACTTTTTCCAACGGTATCATGGATGTTGCCTCTAAACAATCGAAAGGGTTCAGGGTAATGTTGAGTTTTTCTAAGTACTGATCCATAATTACCTTCTAAACTTTTTTTTGGAAGAGACGTTCTTTTATGTCTTTGAAGATCGACTGGTCTATCAGGTCAATAAAATTTAATAATGATTAAGTTTTACTTTTGTTAGTTTCTAAGGAATGCGGTTTTATATTTCCTATAGTTTTATTTGCATTAATTAATTTTATTAATGTCATTGCAAACTTGATCATGACAACTTGACCTTGCTTTACAGATCTCGTTGCGTGTATTGTTGCATTTATCTGTGGCCAAAGATATAGTATGACGACACAGATTGACGAACATAGTGGTCTATATCAGGTACGGTCAACAACACAACTATGTGATGATCATAAATGTTATTATATATATGTATTTCCTGAAATCAGTGATACCGCGAATGGTGTCAATAAGTAAGAAATTTATTAAATCCGCACCAGAGTATAATATATTTGTGACAGACTTCATAAGATTGAGTGGAGCCTGCAAGGAGTTTTTGTTTGTAAGTTTAGATAAGGTAGTTTATAATTTATACAGTATTTTGGTAATCAGTTATTAGTTACTTTAATAAAGAATACTTAGACGCTCAAAGATTCCTCTTTTCGTTCTCGCTACTTCTAATAATTGTGATCAAACTGGAATTGTATTTGTTTATTACATATCAACCAATTTCCTATTTTCAATTCTGTAAAATTATAGAGAAAGTCAATGTCATGCTGCATATCATTATATCATGACGTCGACATTTCACTAACGGCATATAAAAGACTTCAACGCGCGTCACAGCGTGTTGCTAAGATGTTAAATTTCTAGCAAATTTAGTTAGATTAAAAAAAAATTGTTTTATAATTAAACAAAAAAGGTAATGCTAGACATTAGTATATAATATTGTAGGATGTATTATTAGAAAGCAGAGGCGCGGCCATATTGCGTCACCAATATGACTTTCATGTTTATTTTGACGGTAGCAGTTGATTTGAAATGAAGTGAGAACTTATAAATTAGTGTGTTTTACGTTATAATTGATAATACTATCGATACTATATATGATGTGTAATATTATATAATAATAATCGTTATTTGCACTGACTACTGTGTAAGCAGATATCACGTTATAAAGCCAACCAGCATGGCAAAAAATGTCAATAGTACACAAAAACATCTATAGAATAGACATGTCTTTACAAAGTGACAAGTCACATTATATGTCAAAATGTGAAATAAACATATAAAAACTATTAAAAATAACATAATAATACAAAAACTACCTACATACAGAATATTATCCTTCTAGACATATCAATGATTTACTTCTAAGTTTTTGCACGTGGAGTTCTTTAATCTTTATGATATTCTAATACAGATACTTAAATATTAAGACATTTTGGGTTTTCATTTAATTTAAATCTATTTCCATTTCTACGATCTCTGGCCGAATTTAATTCGTTATTTATGATTAACTATTAGGGCTTAGAAAAAGTCAATTGCCATACGTAAATTACATGCAAACGCCAGTCCAATTCCAGAGTTTTCAGTGGATATTTTCTCTTTGGAGATTTAAGGCATAAAATATATCAATCACATGGATTAATTTGTAGTAAGAATTATTATAGAAATTAGACGAATTTCAGAGTAATTATATAATCTGTTTATACATTTTGAAATACAATTTAATGAGCACTGAGACAATGTTAATAAATAGAAATACTTGACAGGTTACGGGTTTTTTCTTTTGGTAAGAATAAGAGTAAAGTAGGAACTCAATGTACACCTATGCTAAATGCAGCAATCGTATTGCTTACGATATCTAAAACGTACAATTATAACTCGTATGTCTTAACGCATAAAGCTCTTATCACACTGTGAGTTTGTTATATAATATCTTATATACTGTCATAATTCACAATTCGATACGACTATGAACTAGTTTTTATTGATCGATAGAAATGGGAAAACTTTATATCGTATACACCCTATAGTTTGTATTTACATGTTATAATAGAAATAGGTACATGGTACGTAAAATTTTGTTTGTTTAATGTAATCGGTTGTGTATAGATAGATACTAAATATTTATCGTTTAAAGGTTTCCGGTATAAGTAAATCTTCTCTAGTTCGAGCGACCTGTGATATGAAAATACGCTTTCAACTTGAGGCTATGGGTACGTCAAATATTGCGTGGCATGTAAATATGTTTAACACAATTTTCTCTTTGTTAGCGGAGTTTAAAGTTACTACTATTGTATAACATGTATGGTATGCTGCAATGTATACTAACTAACATTACCGATTAATTATTAAAATATAATATATTCTATATGAAAATATAGTTCTGTGCAAGAAATTTGTATAAAATTGTTACTATCATTAAAACGATTAAAATAAAATGTTTTTTGTATATAAACAACGATCTAAGCTAAACATACGAACACAAATTTAAAAATTTGTTTCGAAAGCGTTAAAATATTTTTTAACTAACTATCTTTTATCATATTCGTAGTCAAGAAGATATCTTTAGTAAAGGGTAATTAGCCAATGAGGTGTCTGCTGTGTTTCATAATTTGGGAAACTTCAGGTGACCCCGTTAAGGGAAAGTTAGCCGTGTTCAGATATATTTTGTAACTAAGCATAAACAAGACACCATTTATACATACTCTAGATCATTGTTTTTAAACCTGTGGCCCCCTGGGGGGTCGCGAAGCTTCTGTAGGGGGGTCGCCAGAGGTCGAAAAAAATTGGTACTTTAGTAAAAAAAACAATTAATATTGCCAAGAGTAATACTGTAACATACACATACATACATGACAAAAAACCGAAGGGTCAAAGGGGGTCGCGAAATTTTTTTATTCTAGGGGGGTCGCATCGTGAAAAAGGTTGAAAAACACTGCTCTAGATTTATGCAAAATATTGCCTGTAAGTCACTGATCAAACAATATCATTGTTTATGTACGGTATTGACTTATTATCTCATAGGACTTCTCGTTTTCCCCTAAAAATGTCCCTTTGTCGTCACACCTCTTAAAGCTTCAGCCAGAAAATTCTTGGCGGTGACAATCATTTGAAAGAAAATGCTTATATTGCTTCCAAGAAGTTTGGTATCTCACAAGGCGAGATTTCTACCGGGTCACCACTTGCAACATTATAAAGTCCAAGTTCAGCCCCACATGGCATACCGTTCTCACCTCTAGGTGGGAGTTCTCCAGTAGCAGCTCCTTCTAAGAGAACTTCGAATCGTCGACGATAAATTTCTTTCTAAGCGGCTTGATCCTTTGGCACTGCATAGAGATTTAGGGTCTCTCTGTATTTTCTATCGCATTTGAGGGGAGGGGAGTGTTTGGAAGACTTGTTCGTATTTATACCTGCAGCCGAATCCCATCATTGAACATCGAGGCAGAATACATATCACCTCGATGTCCGTTGTTCCACAACTGAGCGCTTCACGAAAGCACATTTTGCCGCGCAGCAGTGAAATCAGTATTCCCTTAGAGAAGTCATTCCTATTTTTATAGTTTTGTTTAAATCGGCTGAAAAATCACTAAAACCATATGATTGAATTAAAGATTTGCGTTGCGATGAAAGCACCAGCTCTGTTGTGGTACGGCGGAGGAGAGTACTTAAATATTTCCCAGGGGTACATGAATAAACTCAAAGGCCTTTTATTTTTGCCTGTATTACAGGTAATGTCACAGAAAACGACGTAATACTGACCTATACCTATTTAAAAAATGAATAAACAATTGAATTTTTAAGTTCATTATTTACCCTACTGTGTCTCTGTAAGCAACGCTAAGAATTTAAATATTTATTTCCTCAAACAGACGACCTCTGGCGAGAAAGCGGCAACCGGTTACGCAACTGAGGGAGTTCCGTTAACTATATGTATACTAAATATGTATTATAAAAATTGTCTAATTCCTGTATTTAATTGTCGTGTAATCATCGAAGATATTTATTCGTTTCCTGAAAAGTTTGCGCACGTAATATTTATGATATCCCTTCATAATATTGGCTGTCAATAGTTCATGAGTTCATTCGCTTCGTCCTAAAGATCGAATTCGAATTGAATTTTTAACAACTACACTAAATTACTTCTACTCATACATAGAATAGTTCGTTAGTTAGAGAGTGTTTCGAGTAATTTGATATGGTTAAGTAATCTCGTGAAGGCATATAATGTGAACAAAAAAAAATCATTAGCGGATATAATACATCAATCTATTTTCGATTCTTTACCTATTTACGTTATGTTTGTTACTAAAAACGTATTCAACCAATACTATTTTATAGTTCGTCTCTATAATTGAGACATGAGCTGGAACAAGATTATATTTCCTGTGCAAATATTGTGCTAAAACAACGTAAAACCAACAACAACCAGAAGTAAATGTCATCGCTTTCTTATTACTAAACGAGAAATGAAATAATCCATTACAAAATAAATGGTGAGTGTAAAGCGAATTACGCGAGCAGCCGCGCGTTGCAAACCGCGAGACCAGTGAGGCTTGCAGTTTGACCTATTCTAATGAACTACATAAAAAGCAGATATCGTGTGAGTTAGGTTATGGCATGGGGTTGCATTTATACTGGCTGAGCAAGAAAAACACTTTGTTAACAGATTAGGTTATTATTACAAAACCTGGGATCCAATAATATCTAAACTAAAATCTCATGAAAAACAATCCGGGAAAATGGTGGACACCGTGAGCCGGTTTTTAAAAACGTTGTTTAGTACCAACTCCAGGGCACTAAATACAGATAACACATAACCTCTCTCCATCTGTGACACTTATTTTGACAATTAACACCTTTTGTCTCCAGTCTGCCGTGACCACGCACGCTGTTAAGCATGCGAAACGTCGGAAAATTTTTTAAATAATGTAAAAAACATAACTTAATCTTTTAACAAAGTGTTTTTCTTTAAAGAGTCATAGTTATATTAATAAAAGACAATATTATTTGGATGATCAAACCAAGTCATGTTAAGCGAGTTTTTCGTAGGTTTCTGGCATTAGCTGACAACTATATTCATGGCGTCAATTAGTAATAATACCTTTGAAAATTTTACACAAATATCTTTAAGAAATAACATGATAGTGATTCAAATCCATATATATATATATGTATAGCGATATTCATTTGTATTTTAATGTATGCGTCTTTGCATCTGCATATTTTATAATTCATCGTAGGTGATTGCATATGGAAACATTGGATATGCTTAATTTTAAAACAGAGAAAGCGTTTTTAATTTGAATTACTAGAAATACAATTTTCAAACAAGTGTAAAGTATTTATTTGAGTTTACTGAGACATACATAAATCGCTCAAATAAATATTGTCTAATATTATATTTAAATTCAACTTGTAGTATATATGTACTCGATACATAGATGAAATTGAATAATAAGCTTCAAGGTCATTGAGCTTTGTCTAATATTTTAAATAAGTATATTAAAGAAACTTGACACTGTCAATAGTTTAAATGTCATAAAGATATATGAAAAAAGGCACAGCAAAATCATTTTACGTATCTTCATTTTGAAATAGTGCACAGCCTTTACCAAGGTCGACTGGATCGCTTTTACCTCTGACATTATAAACTGGTCATCTTAATTTAAATTCTTTAGGCTCCTCGATAATTGACGAATCTTAAGCGTTTTGTTTTATCAATACGATGTATTTCGTTATTGTTAATTTATATCGATAATGGATGTGGGCTGAGTTTTTATAGATTTATAAAACGTAAATCCTGTTTAAACTCAAGCTCACCTGATCTAAACTGATACAGCCGCCCATAGATACGCCCGGTCTAAGAAGAACAGTTGTATTGATATATAATTCAGCTTTATTAACTATATTTTTATTGAGAGGCATAATTTCACGTCATGTTTTAGATTTTCATGTTAACATTGGTAATGTCCATTTCAATTATCTGTTCCATGATCAGAATCAATGTTTAAGGTACAAAGTTATATCGAAATGAATTATTGGCAAAAGTCAAAGTCGTGAAGTCCTCACCTTTGACATACAAACTGGTTCGACAACTCTCGCCTAGATTATGGGTATGAGTTAGATAAAATACATATATTATATAAATAAATATAATATTATTATAACGTTTCTTTAAGAAAAAAATATATAAGAGATTATCTTTGTAAACTTTTAGATGAAAACGTGGAAAATGTTTTTCTCAGAGGAACGAATTTGAAAGATTTAGTCGTGTTAGTTTTTATTTAATGGTTTGCAATAAATGCAACGAGCTTTACGCAATTTAAAAACTCCGAACAGTAGTTTAATGGCTCTAAGACATGAAAGATATGCGTTAATATTTAATTGAAATCTCGTTCCGAATGCAATGGTGAGAGGTGCTTATTACAAACAGTCGTGGGAAACTTAGATCTATTAACTAGGACATTCCTAATTTAAACTACATTTAAAATTTTCTATCTGTGGCTTAGTTGGAGTTTGGTTAATTTTACACAGATTAATAATAATTGGTTTCTATTCAGTACAAAGGAGGTCGGTTGTTTAATAAATAAAAAACATAATTTTTAAGAAATCTATACTAACTTAATGCAACTATTGTATATCATAAACAATTTTAAAGTTAACGATTACAAAAAGCGTATGATAACTAAGTTATCAGATGATATCTCTGTAATAATTTGATAAATATTTGTTTACTTACTTGTCGTAAGTGTTTTTAATAAAGACTTCCTCACTTACCTCAAGTAAGGACACAAGACAAATAGGGAAGAATGATTTTCTTGACTATCATAATTCTAAGCGATTACGCGTATCATTCGATACATAATAATCGTAAGGTGATCGAGTAATCGAGACATATGCGAATCTAGAAAGTGCAACGTGTTCAGACTACACCTTATATCTTTCACTTTTCACTCGAATTTTTACACAATCGAGTATTGTTGATTTCTAGATTACGTATTTGGAAAGGTTCACTTTCAATGATATTCTAGAAGGGAAAAGTTAACATACTTAGCATATAACAAAAACATTCAAATAACTGGTTTATATGAATTTCCGCATATATAATGTTGCCGTGTACTCTGGAAGAACTAGGTTTGTTTACAAAGTTTTCGGGTGTAGTATAAAGGTCATTGATCCTTCCCACAGAGGTATTTTCTAACCAAGACGTATAGGGACCTGTCTTACTTAAGATCAGGTGAGCCTCCTGCCCGTTTAACCCGTACTTTTTTATAAAAAAAGACTTATGTATACGATTTACTATTTAAAAAGTTGTCAATATCAAATCGAAGACATAGAGCGAATATTCGCAACAGCTGTTACAAGAGAAATAAATTGCCTTGTCAACTGGTCTACCTTTCTAGGTCAAACTAGGTGATATTATAAGACGCAGTATTGAAATCTTGTTACTCAAGTTTTAAGAAAGAGTATTTATATGGACTAATATTTATATATATATCTTATTGTATAATCCGTAAGCCTTTGAAATGAATGAAATTATTACATTAGAAAACTCGCTAATGCTATTTTATATATTTGAATATCACAGTAGTTCTACACAAAAGCTACTGTCGTTATTTAAACACATGAATACTAAATTATCTAGATTTGTTATTTCCGTCAAAGCTCTTGAATTACATTATAAAAGCTCACGCATTTAATGACTATTTGATGAAAAGCTTTACTAAGTAACCTCAGAAAGGTTATATTAAATAGTTAAAATCTAAGCTTATGTGAAGGGAACATTCATATCAACAAGGTCTTCCATTCAAGTCGATTCCCATACCAAACATTCACCTAACATTGTCTATTGTTTGACCATCATTATCTCAACTTTTGATTTTCATAGATTATAAACCAAGGTATTTGCAGCAACGCTTTATAAAGAGCATGTATTTCTTGTATATCTCATGTAGGATTAGTATATAGTTTGAATAGTTAAAACTAACAAAGTTTCTTCAAAGCGATTTGGTATTACACAGCATGATTGCTAGGATATGTCGTAACTAAAGTATGGTGGAAAACGTGCACGTACATGGCTTATGATTTGTTTCACAGCCCGTGAGTGAGCGAGTACGTTGGCGGCCTTTCAGGAATCTGTAGCTCTCACAGGTAACGGTGAGGCTGTTGACACTCGGTGACTAATTATTCAAGGTCCGTGTTACTACATGTTCATCAGAACTTAATTTTTCCTAAGTTTGCAACAATTTGCTCATTATTGTAGTTAATTATAACTATGTGAAGATGTGTAGTTGACTTTTATATAAATTTAATATCCTGCGCTCTTAAAGTATATAGTTTTAAATATAGTATTCAAAGATTATTAATCATCCTATGAATGCAGATACTAAATACATACATAAATAGGAAATCCGGCTAACTGCAATACTTTTACAGATTTTTGTGTTTCTATTATATTGTGTTTATATTTTAATGTATGGCGTCACCATTTGAACAACTTTTAAATTAGAGCTTTAGTTATTATCAACTATAAAATTATACAAAAATAAGATGTTCTCTCCACGATTTTACAATTCCGAAGACAACAAAGGATGATAAACATTTAAAGAATGCATAATACATTTGCAAATACTTCAAAAACAAAGGAAGAATTCGAAAAACAGCACGCACTTTAATCATTAATTTAGGGCTATCAATATCCCCTCATAATAGTGTATTTAAATATTTGTTTATTTTTATGCGCATATCTACTACTGGAAATATTAAGTATTAGAACTGCCCGTTTAACCCGTACTTTTTTATAAAAAAAGACTTATGTATACGATTTACTATTTAAAAAGTTGTCAATATCAAATCGAAGACATAGAGCGAATATTCGCAACAGCTGTTACAAGAGAAATAAATTGCCTTGTCAACTGGTCTACCTTTCTAGGTCAAACTAGGTGATATTATAAGACGCAGTATTGAAATCTTGTTACTCAAGTTTTAAGAAAGAGTATTTATATGGACTAATATTTATATATATATCTTATTGTATAATCCGTAAGCCTTTGAAATGAATGAAATTATTACATTAGAAAACTCGCTAATGCTATTTTATATATTTGAATATCACAGTAGTTCTACACAAAAGCTACTGTCGTTATTTAAACACATGAATACTAAATTATCTAGATTTGTTATTTCCGTCAAAGCTCTTGAATTACATTATAAAAGCTCACGCATTTAATGACTATTTGATGAAAAGCTTTACTAAGTAACCTCAGAAAGGTTATATTAAATAGTTAAAATCTAAGCTTATGTGAAGGGAACATTCATATCAACAAGGTCTTCCATTCAAGTCGATTCCCATACCAAACATTCACCTAACATTGTCTATTGTTTGACCATCATTATCTCAACTTTTGATTTTCATAGATTATAAACCAAGGTATTTGCAGCAACGCTTTATAAAGAGCATGTATTTCTTGTATATCTCATGTAGGATTAGTATATAGTTTGAATAGTTAAAACTAACAAAGTTTCTTCAAAGCGATTTGGTATTACACAGCATGATTGCTAGGATATGTCGTAACTAAAGTATGGTGGAAAACGTGCACGTACATGGCTTATGATTTGTTTCACAGCCCGTGAGTGAGCGAGTACGTTGGCGGCCTTTCAGGAATCTGTAGCTCTCACAGGTAACGGTGAGGCTGTTGACACTCGGTGACTAATTATTCAAGGTCCGTGTTACTACATGTTCATCAGAACTTAATTTTTCCTAAGTTTGCAACAATTTGCTCATTATTGTAGTTAATTATAACTATGTGAAGATGTGTAGTTGACTTTTATATAAATTTAATATCCTGCGCTCTTAAAGTATATAGTTTTAAATATAGTATTCAAAGATTATTAATCATCCTATGAATGCAGATACTAAATACATACATAAATAGGAAATCCGGCTAACTGCAATACTTTTACAGATTTTTGTGTTTCTATTATATTGTGTTTATATTTTAATGTATGGCGTCACCATTTGAACAACTTTTAAATTAGAGCTTTAGTTATTATCAACTATAAAATTATACAAAAATAAGATGTTCTCTCCACGATTTTACAATTCCGAAGACAACAAAGGATGATAAACATTTAAAGAATGCATAATACATTTGCAAATACTTCAAAAACAAAGGAAGAATTCGAAAAACAGCACGCACTTTAATCATTAATTTAGGGCTATCAATATCCCCTCATAATAGTGTATTTAAATATTTGTTTATTTTTATGCGCATATCTACTACTGGAAATATTAAGTATTAGAACTCATTGCAGTGTACACTGTTTTACAGATGCTACATCCTGAGGATGCTCCCTTGTCGGGGCGAAACGTACGACGAGTGTTTGAGGGTTTCCCCGCGGAGTATTAAATTAAATATTTCTTTTATAAATTATTTAATTAAAAACACTTCTACACGTTCTTGAATACAATATTACTTAGACTTTGATGTTATTAGCTCCCATACAACATATGAAGCCGCTTTTGTGAAAAATTTTTTTAGTACATTTAAACAACTTGCCTTAAACCTTAAACTTTAATTAATAACTATTTAGATTATATTATATAATTTATTTAGTAACAGATTACAAATAGAATAGTCGTAATTAAACATATCCACTTCCTGAACTTATCATAAATTTCATTTAAATGCCCTAGATGCCTAATTATAATATTGACAACCCTGTTGTGGTATGCAGCCAGACGCATAGGTAAATCAAGGAAGACGACGGAGTCATTTATTTGCGTTAAACGTGTTTCTTCAATGCTTTCAAGTTTGTACGACAAAAAAGCTCGAAACTTCAATAATTGTTTTGAATAATTTTTTCAACTGTTTCAACTGGAATAGTTCCGTTCATTTTCATTATATGAACAAGATGTAACAAAAAGACAAAACAAAACAGTTAGATTTTTTGGAATAATTCTCTTCTTAATATACTTTCTCTTTCAAGCTCACCTCAAAGTGCAGATAGCAAATGTTAACCACTAACTAACTAGTTAGATACTTCCCTAGGACAATTTAAACCAGCGACTCTTGGTTAACGTCAATAAACTGAAAGTGGAAAATTCTTCTTATGTTGGATATTTCGTTGTAATAATATTACGTTACGACGCAATTGTAAAGTGGTAAAACCGTTTTGTCCAATAAAACCTTCAATCAAAACTCCAAAGGAATATTTTACAAATAGTAAAATATTCTTACTACTACTACTGTTTTCTTGTACTGGTACTGTTTTCTTACAATTTTAGTATTCAAGTGACAATATTATAGAAATCATGTACTATAGTTGCGTAAGTGCAGTATTTAAGTTATTAACTTTGTCAAATACAGCGAATAAAGTCTATTATTATTATTACTATAGAAATCTGTTGATTCCAAATGAAGTTGTACTACATAAAATTAGATATGCTTTATATTTCACGAGTGGAAGTCTAGGAAGTGTTAATACTGGCAATTAATCAGTTTTAATTAGAATAATATAAAAGCCTTGACGTTTGACCTCATAAATCGGTTCACTTAAAAAATAATTTAAAGTGACCCGAATTAATCAAATATCGTCTTCCGCATCTTTGACATTTCGCAAAGACCGTTAAACGCTAATCAAACATTTTAAATTCGTCTAATTTGTGAATAATTAGTCAATTATTTTGTCATTATTATGAAATTTTATGACGACTGGTGCGTCATTATTTTGAAATGTATTTCGCAAAAAATCGATCGTAATGATTAAAATCATTCTTTCCTCTTTTTAAACTTTATATTAGTAGAATAGAAGGTAATAAATATCTGTATAAGCAAACAGAAGAACTGGCAAGAAGTTACATCGGTATTCATTTAAATTCTTTTTTTATGACATATCCTAGAGGCTCTTACCTTGTTGAGCAAAACCAATGCAATAAAATTATATTATTTCAACAATAGCATCTTAAATACGTAATTCTTCTGTTCAGTTATATAAATTTGTATATTTTAGTTAATTTGGTTTTCACGTACTCCAAAGCGACAAAGATTTCAATAATATAGCGTAATCAACATTTTGTCCTTGTAGTCTGCGCCCGCGCACATTCTCTACGTATTTTAGCCTAACGTTATAAAATCTACATAATACATAGTATTAATTTATAGCATAGTAATTAATTTTTAAAGCATACTTTAAATCGTTTTTTTTTATTTATCTTTATTTTGTATATATTTATTTTAATATGTTAGGAGAGCTTGATGATAATTGCATTACGATTGGAAATATATATTGAACGTTCCTATAGGTAATTGTATAATTTTACAATTACCTATATGATAGTGCCAACACTGTTCGAAGAGGAGCTATAAACCGCTAATATAGTTTTTGATTGGCGGCGACCAAATGGCGAGGACGCCCTGTGCAAACGTGGCGTCGAAGCGTTGAAAGCGAGTTACGAGCCTTTGGAGTTGGAGCGAGGCCAAAAGTGCAGAAGATAGGCGGAAGTGGCGGACGGTAGTGGAGACCCTCTCTGGGGTGCCATAGGACAACATAAACATATAATAGTTGGCGACACACTGCACCTCAGGGGTGCCATAGAACAATAACAATATATAATAGTTCCTGCCAGTCGGTAAATTAAAACAAGTATAGCAAAATAAATGATACAAAGAAACTATTATGCGAATATAATTCAGAATATGTACAATACTATGAATGTATCAGTTACACACCACTTTCTTGTTTTTCTACGCTATTATTGTGAGAATTTTTGTGGGCCCCAAGAAAGTTTTATTGAGTATGGGAAAAGTGGAGAAAGTACTTTTTAAATTAACCGTCTATAATTGTTTTATTTACATACTGTATAAATGAGAAATCGTACATTTTGACGAGGAAAAGTGTTACATCAATTTTTGTCTGATGCTATTGGGTTTCGGTTCATGTTTCACTGCGTACAATTAAAATGGGCACGGATGAACCATTCCGTAAAATCTACTATATATAATTGATATGTACGTTCACCATTTTTTTTAATACAGGGCCTAACGGGCAGGATGCTCATCTGATCTTAAGTGATACCACCCATGGATGCTCTCAAAGCCAGAGGCCTCACAAGAGTCCTTTATATACCACGTAAATTACTTTTATGCTTTACGATAAAAAAGCACGCATTAATTTAAAAAAACAAACTATTCTATATAATAGATATTCAAATTGTGTATACATATAATGGAAGCCGTCAAAATATAGATATAATGATGGTGATGAAAACCAATTACGTATATTAAATTCAAAAAATTACTGCAAAACTTAGTGACCGCTTTTACACAAATAATTGTAAAAATTAGACGCATTTTTGCACCGTCCAGTTAAATCGGACGTTTCATCTCCGGTTTGAAAATAGGTTTCATTCTTGTGCTACTTCTAGCAAAAACTTAAATGTAATAGAAATCCAATCAATAATGTAAATGCAGAAGTTTACAAAATTGTATTGCGATGACGAGGCAAGTTCCGTCTCGCCAATCGCCTTAAGCATTCCACGTAAGGCCGAGTGAGAGCCAGTCTTAATTTAAATTCATTGTTATATCAGATGATACGTCTGTATTATTATAGAAATAGTTTGTCTTAAAGGGCACCAACTGTCAACTGTCAACTGTCAAATTTCGTGTATCTATAGATTTATTTTCCGTGTTCGTACGATGTATGTCGTACATAATCGAAATGTCATGAATCGACAGGTTAATAAAACGTGATGTTTTTTATAAGAGAAGCTTAAATATGTATGCACATGTCCTACCACAGAAAGCTGTGCATATGATTCTCATAGTAAAAGACATTTTAAATATTTTTATATGCACTTTAATAAATAAAGGTTTTTTTATAATATTATATTACATAATAATTTATTATTAAATGCAACGTTTGTAGATCCAATTCTGAAAAGAATATTACTATGCCTTAATTAAATGAAATGGAGGCTTGATTGCCTCTACATGGCTGTATTGGAATGTTGGTAGGAACACAGTGTGCGCGCTTTTCTGCGGTGATGTAAATGTGGGTAATTCATTTAGAAATAAAATTTAAAAATTTGAAGATAGCGAATATTACTAACACAAATGTGGACTTGTCTGATGAGTAATTTTATTTATACAATGAAAGAGACCTCAATGTGTTTTTCTCGTACATTAAGAACTTCAAATATTCAATTAAGTGACTATTTAATAAATTCTTGACAACTTCTTCTTCATTAGGGGCGATAATATCGTGATGACAACACATTAAACATTAGAAATGTGATATTATGTCAACATGCAATGTAATGCAATTCTTAAATCTATTTTTAATGACATCAGTACATTCACAAGCAAAGTCAGGATATTACAGTTTAATAAAATAATTTTTGTATTTGTGACAAAGTTTTACAGAATATGTAATTTATATGATATACATATACATATTGTCGATTATATTAAATCGTGTGTACAAATATAATTTGAATACTTACTTCACGATACTAAAGAATTTGACAATGGTGGCAATTCTGATGTACACACTCTAAACTAAAAATCTCTAAATTTAGCTTCAGACCTTCAAACAGTTAGAAGCGAACCTATTCTGTATATCTCTAAATTGATAAGCAATAAGGCTTAAATTGTAATGTAGAAATATAAAGAATAGGTTACACACGTTTGACAGGTCTAAACATAAATTTAGAGATTTTTAGTTTTAGAGGTGTACATCAGAATCGCCACCAATAATAATTATTAATAGGAACAAAAATATCTATAGATCAGGTTATTAGAGTAATATTTTATTCCTTTTAGCTTTGTATGTTATTTCATTAAGAATATATAGTTTATTTTGTATATAATTATAAAATAATAATAAAAAAAAAATACCATTCAATATTATGTTTATTAATTATAATTGAATGCCCAAATGAGTTTAGCTAATGAGCGATATAACATGAGAAATTAATCGTAGGTAATAGACTGAAATATTTCGATTAGAACAACCTGTTCGTTACTCAACGAATCCGGATCCAAAACTTTCAGCATTAAGTAAAAGTTGTGAATGTCGTAATGTGATAAATTATCATCGAAATGTCTTTCATATGATAAACAACTTAATTTCACATATTTTTTCTACCACGTAACAGTTGGAAGTATTCATGCACAACTTCTCTCTAGTTCTTAACTATAAGTACATAGTTAAGTCTACTCAAAACTTACCATTTTTGTAAGGAACGATTTCCAATCGGTCCCCATTGCTAAACTTTAACTATTTAATACAAGAATCCATTCAACAGTGCAAAAGCTTCACATAATTCACATTCATGGAAACACTATAATATAATGTCACTGCACGCACTTTTAATTTGACAGATTCGCGCGTTTTGCGTTGGCGGGAAACGTGAAATCGCTCGGGCGACTCGTCTCAGACTGACAATATGGCGGGTTTTTTGAGGGTTCACGCGAGCCGATTCACTTTCTACGACCTTAGGTTGTGTGCTTATAATTAAGCGTCAAGTTTTACGTAACAAGTAGTTGTAATATTTGTTAAAATGGTTTCGAACGTGATTTTTTAGAATTGATTACATGTCGTTTGGCAGATATATTAAATTCTTACAACCATGTCTATAAAACACCTTTTTAGCAATTCCAATTTAGGAGTTGGTGAATTACATACTACTGTTACTGATCATTCTTATTAAACGTGTAAAACATTTTGTTTAATCCTCAAATTTTCTATACGCTTAAAACTAATTTTAATATTTAACAAGTAAAATATTGTGATCAAATAGTTTTGCAATGATATAAGCTACCACTCATCATACGACCTTGAGGACGCTACATGTAACCCGTTCTTTTGTTTAAGCAAGCGAAATCTACGAATCTCTAGAATGATTAACATTATACAATTATATATTTAATTGTAACAACACTTTTACATACTGTTGTAATAACAGTGTCGATTTCATTCGCATTGATTAAAATGCAAAATTTTCACGATTTTTTTTCAAATGTTAAAAATATACTTTCTTTGCCCAACAAAACCATAATGAATATGATGTTGTTAGAAGATAATTAGATATCACAAAATAATATGAAACGATGACACAAAAGATGAGCTTAGGACGAAATATGGTATAATAATAAATGAAATTATATGACTACCTGTTCATAACACTTAAACAATTCATCCCTTAAGCCAAAGCCGACGTTTTCTCTTTAGTTGGGCAAGATCTTGAGCACGTATATTTCTTATGTATTGTGCCACCAATACATAACCACGGTGGCACAAAAACCAACCAGGATCGCGGAATGTGGTCGGTCACACCCAACTACTACATAGGACACACCTTCCTTACCTCACGTATTAATTAGAAAAACCTAGAAGTAGACTTAGTTAAACATTATACACGAAATCTTTTATTAATTAATTGATCTAATACTTTTACATAATCAAAATATGTTAATTTCGTGACTAACAGTTTTATAATTTTTTAAGAAGTATGTTTACTGCATCATGAAATGTACTTATGTGGCTGTGAACAAAACGATTTAAATAAGCTAAAAACTAAATCAGCTATCACAAATAATGAGGCTTAGTTCCACACGAGCAAGTATAATAACTTCAAAGGGAAAGGAAGAACGCAAGGATGAAAAGGACTTTTATCTTACGTAACAATTTACAATCATTTCAAATTAATAAGGCTTCGATTTTGAATCTTGTTCATTTTCATGAATCAATGCTTTATACTACAAAGCATCTAGTATCTAATTGGCTCACAGAAAAGAATAAATGATATGTTTCCTGGACTTTAATTTGACCTTAATGTTTGGGTTATTGTATCAAATATTGAAACAACCATTATTGTAGTAAGTATTTGATTTTGAAAGAAGAGAAGGGGTGTTGCATCCACCGCATTATCGAGGCCCTCGAAAAAATTGCAATCAGGCCTTAGATTGCAGTGCATGAAAAGTTTTGAATCTATACTAATATATAAAATTGGAGTGTCTGTTTTTGTTATTGAAGTGAACCGTTTTTTACTACATGCATATGAATATATATACGATACATACACCAAAAAGACGTTTTTTAAAATTTTTGTCTGTCTGTCTGTTTGTTCCGGCTAATCTCTGGAATGGCTGGACCAATTTTGACGGGACTTTTTTTGATTGGTAGCTGATGTAATAAGGAGTCACTTAGGCTACTTTTATTAGGGTTCCGCGTTACGTAAAGGAACCCTTCGTCATGTCCGTTCATTCGCCCGTTCTCACTCTAGCGTCGAAACGGTTAGTGTTAGAAAGATGGAACTTTGCACGCATATATATGTATTTATTACTACGCCGATAAAAGCCTAAAATAAAATTACGTAATAAAAAACGTATAAAATGTCCAGTAACGCGCTCCAAGATGATCTAAGCCGCGCGCAGCTTACGCGCAAGACATGCCACCACACTCTCTCTACTAGGCCTATCTCTTAAAATTCCCCTTATCTGTTCTTACCTTATCCTAATTCAAAATATTGTGATTCATTTTTGCTGCTTTCCTTTTTTGTCTTTAAGTAATAATTATAAATAAAGTACATTTGTGTTTATTTAATTAGTGACGCAGAAAGAACATGTTTTCTAAAATAAGTTTTTTTGTTGTTATACCTAATCCATGCGGACGAAGTCGGGAGCTCCACATCTGTGATGCTATTCATATAAAATATGGTTTAACACATAAAACATTGTAAGCATAGAAAATCCACATTTGACTACGCAAGCCATAATATTTTCTACGAAATACCAGTCTTAAAAGAGACTAAAGTATGAAGTATTTAAATCATATTACCTTATAAATTAAGATTTTTATATTGATGGTATTCCTATAGCTTATCTATATAAACATTCGAATTCGAATTTAAATACTACATCTAAGCCAAATGCGTATAATATGTATCTTGTATGTGTTTAGGACAAAGGACACCTATTTTAATTTTATTTTTTAAGCCTCTTTTGGTCAAATTAAATATCTCTATTGTTGAAATTGCGCATTGTTGCGCATATTTTTTAATTTAGTGAATTAGCTATGGTAAATTGTTAATGGCTTGATAACGTAGGTGTGTCTTCTTTGTTGATTCTCCCCCCCGCCCAAGGGGGTTTTTTTTTTTTTTTTTAAAAAAAAAAAATTTTTATAATTTTTTAAAAAAAAAAATGGTTGTCCCCCCGGGGGGGGGGGGGGGCGTCTTCCTTCCCTTCGCCCAAAAATAAAAACACCCCCCTTTTAATTGGCGCCCCCTTTTTGGGGGAGAGGGTGTGGCCATAGATAATAATACGAATTCATACAGATAAATGTGGCCACAATAAGGTAATTCTATTAAATTTAGATAAATAAAAATAGAATGTAATTATTTTCACATTGTATCTGACACGCTGTGATGTTTTAAAATTTTAGCTGATGCATTCGTCTAGAAAATAATAGTCGAACGTTGGTTCTCTTATGGAAATAATATTGCATTGTATATCCCGACAACTTTTATACAAGGGGCAGCTCCCAATTTGTATTCTATTTGAAACTGATTCTGAGACCGGGCGGCGTGACATAACCCTGTAAAAGGACAAGGAACCGGATATCCGACATGATAGCATTGTTTGAGGAATTCAATTTAAATTAGACTTTCTCATGTTCAGTTCACAAAAACATACAGGATACGTCTTGATAGAGTATCCTTTATTTATTTTCTCTTGGTTTTATATTTAAGTATTATTTCCATGGTAAAACATGTTTTAACCGAAGGAGATACCTACAAGAAGAAGTTACCTCGAGGTTAAAATGGTCGATACTGTCGTGTCAGTTATAACGCCTGCTATAAGTGTATGAGCAACTATCAATTTATTGTACTTGCAATATTTTCATAAAATAATAGTATTTTTTTAATTAGTATTAATAAATTATTATTATGAATGCAAGAGACACACTGGTTTTTTCTTCAATCTAAAAGAACATACATTATGCATTTGTTTAACAAAACAAATGTTGAAATGAAACTGAATACAATGACGTTTAGTAAATGTAGTGTAGATGGCGTAAAGTAACATTTTTGAACAAAAAACAAAATATTGTCTGTTTTTTTCTTATATAAGATGATATTATTATTGTATTAAACTATTATGGATTGATACTAAAAATTACTAACAAAAATCATATGTGAAAACTTCAGTTGACATTGACAGCTACATCTGAACTGTCAAATCGGTTGCTGTCATGTTAGGGAACCGGAATTTCAAAAGTCAATAGTCAAATTTAAAACACAATTTGACAAACTCATATATAGTCTGTAGAGCTCGAGGACGGCCGTTTGTTAAGATTCCAAAGAAAATAATACGCGCATTCGATCGATTTAATAAAAATCTGTTTTTATAACTTATAAGGACATGTTGTGATTTTGTTGTTTAGTATATGTGAAGTTATAACAATCCAGAATGGCAAAGTAAGTAGAATAATTTCTGTTAGTGAAAATTGATTGCGGTATTTTATGCTTCAATAGTTGTAGACTTAATGTACAAATTATGGTATGGAGAAAGTCGATGTATAACTTGAATACATTTTGTTATGTTGGTTAGTTATATGACTGACTATAATAGAATATAAGAAAACGTGTAATATGTTCTATAATACCGAGATTTTCGTATTAAACATATTGTTTGTATTCGAGTTTTAGGCGCTAGAATCAATCAAAAATATTCGGTAGTATTTATCACGTTATACTATTAAAATGTTTATACATTTAATCTTGTCAACCTTAGCTTAACTGATAATTATTATATTTAAATCAGACAGCATCAAATATCTTGTCTTAATACTCACACATATCTATTTAACATAGATAATTATTCATTACTATAATTTATAGCTTTTCTAATAGGAATAAAATTACAATGATGTAATCATCCACTCTTATTTCTTACTATATTTGTAATTATATATAAGAACATTTTGTTTCATAATGAATATTTTTTTGATTTAACTAAAACACATATATATCACAAAATAAATTTTAAATTAGTGAATTCATTAAAAACATTCATGTTATAAAAATAAAATATAATGTACCTTAACTGTTTTATCAAAACAAACTAAGACTGTATTATGTATAAATTCACTCTGATATTTTGAATGAATTTAAATATTTATCAAATCGTCTACCTTTGTTTAAGGGAAATGATGATAGTGTTCGTCTATGACACAGAGTGTTGTGTGGCTGAAGAAGATGATCCAGCTGATGCAGTTCTCTATTTTCATCCTGGTTGGGTGTCAGATACCCAAAGGCATGCTCTGGCTGGACAGGTATCTTTTTACATATTCTGGAAATAATATAATATCTTTAAGTATATTAATTAGTAAATGAATCATTAATTGTCTTGTAGACATGAAGTGAAGTGAAAATTTAAATCATCAAGGATATATAATATATATTTGTAATAAATGATAAAATCTAGAATATTTTACTATAGATATGCTAAGATTTTTTATCAGAACATTCCAAGTCACTGATCGTCAATCTTTTTTAAGCTTTAATTTGGCAAGAGAAGGATACGCTAGAATTATTAAAGCGATAAAAGCAATGTTTCAGCTCCTAGTCTACAGTTATGTGGCCATTTGCATAATTAAAAACCTGTTATTTTAAAGAAATTTTATTATGTTACTACAAGGTCAACATTTGCATAGTGCCAATCTTTGAGTTCTGAGTTGGAAGCTAAAAAGTAAAAAGTAAAAAATGACTTTATTGGATATAAAAAAAGTTATGTAAAGTAAGTTTTAAATGAAATTTTTTATTAGAAAACCTCAAATGTCAATGAAAAAATCACAGAATTAAGCCTGCCGTAGGTCAAGAAGCAGTAATTTCAAACATTCCAGAAAAAGGTCAAGTAGGATTGGATTACTTGATAATATAGTTTGAATACAACATTGTAGGTAATTGTGGTTTGATAATTAATGAGGGGGCTTGGCATTGGGTGTGTCAAAGCAGGTTATCAATGTCTACCTAAATGATAGCACCTTTCGACACTGAATCGAAACGTTATGTTTAGATACCTACTGAAAGTATGAAAACAAATTAAACGAGTACCCGTTTAACTTTAAAATATTTGTATTTAAATATATACCAATATTTTTTGTTTAAATGCGCCTATCTCGGGAGCTCCATGTGCGAATTGAAATATTATTTTCGCTATTAGATCGAGGATCTATCTTGATCTAAAGATAAAGAATATAAATATATGAAAAATATTGTGAGAATGGGGAATGGGAATTCTTTTTCCCGCGTTACCGCGCGATTATTATAATGAATGAATTTACCACAAGGTGTTATATTTATTTTTTTATTTACAAATGTTAATCAGGCGCCGCTAATGTAAGCGATAAATGTATTAAATACAGTTAGTGTTGAGATGGACCTATTTCGTTGTAGCCTGACAGAGTTTACAATAGTGACTGTAAATATACCTAGTTATAAGATGTAAATGTATTTTTAAGCATAAATAATTTCTATAGTAGTAGTAGTACTGTAAAGATACTTATACAGAAATGTCAAAGTAAACATATAGATGCGTTTCACAAATAAATAGAAGAAATAATTAAAGCGAGACACGAACATAAACGTAAACACGCACGTAAAAAGAAAAATACGATTCGAAAATTAAAATAATAGATGTGGTTTAAGTTTTAAAAACAACTCGCACTTTAAGAAACCGTGGAGAACGAAAATTTTCTAAGAAATACTTATATGCATAAAAATGATGACTATTTTTGAATGTGATTTTAATTTAGGTGGTGGGAGCGGCGCATTGCGTCAAGTCCCTGTTCTCACAGCCATCAGCGATCACGTTGCAAAGTGGGAAGTTCATCATCAGGGAATACGGAAGATATGTGTTGGTGAGTTATACATGAATTATAAATATATATATCCCACTACAGAAAAAAGGTCACAAAAGTTTACTATAGGAGATCGAACCAGTCTTTTCGGCAGTCCATTGTCAATCAGTGTAGAGTTCATCTGCCTACTGTACGTCGTTTCTTGCAAAGGATCCTCTGCAACTAATGTCTACCATATAATTTATATTTTGAATTTGAAACTAGATGTCATGTATGCATGCTGCCGAGTTTTTGCCTTCAAACACTCAAACGGAACGTTGTTCACGCTTTCTAAACAAATATTTACGATCAATATTATATTAATTATTTTTCTTTAAAGAAATTTGTGAAAAAGATTAATTTTGTGCCTTGTTCGAGAATTCAAGACAAAAATTATAGTCGTATATATAATAAATTCTATGTACAGTTTGATACGTACTATACCTTTTGCACTAGGTTGTGAGTAAAACAAATATAATAAATATATTTTAAATTAGAGGCGAACAAGTATTAACCGTGTTTCTTGAAGATTATCTGTCAGCGATTGTTGTATAAGCTATGGTTATAAGCGATTAGAAAACCGTATGTTGTATTACGCAATAGCGTTTATTCTTACGCAATTTTACGTTATTATACTCAAAATTGTTTCATATTTGATACCTCATATAGATTTCAGTAAACAAATGTTCGATGAGATGGGATTGAAAATGCTGTACAGCACCCTGTTGTACATGAACTAAGTTTTGGTTTCTTCACAAGTATTGTGCACTTAAACAATTGCCGTGATTTGAAGTCAAAACCTTTTCAACATCGATCTGATTAGGTTCTATGATATCAACCATTGACATTTTGAATTTCTGGTATTTTTATTACGAAATTATGCAAGGCAAACTAGTTGTCATCTCTGCCATATTAATTTATATTTCATAGGTGTTTATTTAATGTATATAACCTTGATCGAGAATTGTCCTTTTCGATAGAACTAAAAGCATAGTCGAAAAATTTACTGGTGTTGGTTTGAGGACTAAAACCTTCATTGATCGACACCTATGAAATTATCCCTAAAAATAAAAGTAGTAACAGTTTATAAACAATTTGGTGTAGTAATAAGAAGTCTAAATTATTAACGTATAGTTAAACCAAACAAATTAATTTATTCAATTCAATAGATTTGCGAAAGTACAAAAACACGCTTTAGAACGGAGCCCCGTTAATATTTATGTAGTTCTGTTATAGTAGTAATAGAGATACAAAAACCAATTATAATTAGTTGGATGAGATAGAGGATAGAGAAGGACAAATAGATAGATGGAGTGCGAAGTCTCAACGACCACTCATTGGTGGGAGGTTGAATCTCTCTTTAATAGATATCTACATATTTCAAATCCTACTAATTGCGAACGTTTGTATGTATGGGTGCTTGTTATAATGTCACGTAAAAACTGCTGATGGATTTAAACAATATAAAGGTTTACAATAATATATGATATGCATCAAAATTCATTGGCTACAATTTATAAAATTAATTAATAGAATCAGGCGTTACTTTGCGGAAGTCCATAGTACAAAACCCTAAGAGACGAATCTACAAGCGCAACTCCGCGAAAGAACCCACAGCCACTCGACGCACGTTTCGCCCCGACACCGGAGCATCTTTCGAGTATTGTTTGTATTTTGGTCTATTAGGGTTTATTTATTTATTTATTTATTTACTAACCCAAACAGCGTTATTAGGTTTTGTACAATTTATAAAGATCGGATGAATTGTCCGAAATATTAAGTAATGAGGAAAAAATCAATGTTCTGGAGTGGACTGTAAAAATCGGTTTTTAGAAGTGTTATCTTAAATAGTCCTAGAAAAAAAAGCCGCTTTAGTCTGTCTATATGTCTGTTCTTATATGTAAGCTACTATAGTCAAAATAGTGAACCATAACTGCTCTATAAATAGATTACTAAATAAAATCGTTTAAAATATATAAGGACTAAGATAAAAGAACCATTGTTTCAGTTAATTATCGGCTAATTTTCCGCTTGATCGGCTAGTTTACATGCAACATTTAATACCCATTTATAGATTATATTATCCTCGTTTGTTTTGATATTTTTTTCATATCCACATATCTAGTCGTGAAAAAATTTAAATTTTATCCTCATACGTGAGGAACCTGTGTCTGATTATTATATCTGGACACACGGTCGGTTAGCGCCAAGGTAAGCTACTTATGGCTTGTGTTATGGCTTAACAAATGATAAACATAGATACAACGTTTAATTTATGTTAAGACGTTTTTGAACTAAATATATACGAGTATATCATGCCCAGACCCCAGCTTTACCTTAACAGTTATGCTTATCAAACAAATGTCGACGGTACGATCGACCCAGACTCAGCTCGACAGTCAGGTATGGTGGCCATTACGCCAATCGTTAATTACATACACACACTCGCTACACACATACACACACTATACTGTTTAGTGATAAATGATTGTAATCCACCCATAATATTTATCTAATTATTTATTTATTTATAGTACTATCACATAATAACTAGAATTGTTAATTTTAGTAAAACATCGTTTAATTAGTATATAATAAGCTTGAGCTAGATCTTGGACTGTATTATGGCTGCGGGGTGGGTCCTGGGGACCTATAACACAGGCTAGTCCTTTTTTTAGGTTCCAATCTCCATAATAACTATGACATATATGCATGAAGCTGTTGTATACAAATTTTGTGGAGAAAATAAATAAATTGTTTACTACAAAAAGTCGTAATACTTGTCAACTCCAAATCGATTGGGACATGTACAAGAGTTATATAAATTTTTTTAGAGAATACAGAGAAATTATGACTTTGATAAGGGAATTGAAAGCCAATATATAATAATATGCGTTAATGATATTGATTGTAATCTCTACTGTGCCTTTTTGCTCAAGTGACGTCATGCTTTATACAAGTTTTGATAGACAGGTTTTAATTGTGTTGAAATCAAAATTAATAATCGATACTTGCTAACAGATATTATTATTATTATTTATTACTTAATAACCACATAACAAGGGAGAAAAAGAACAATATAACAAATTAAAAATAAATATAATAGAATAATAGAATATAAATAACGGCCTTATCGCTAACAAGTGATCACTTCTAGGCAACCTAACATATAGAAGTTAAAATGGAAGGGCGGTTTTACATAAAGAAAGAATAAAGTCATGTCAATAAGTGAGAAAAGAGTAGATTAGTAGATGTGTTATTGGTCCTACGTCGTAAAAGAGTCTTAAGTATGGTCTTGATGGTTCTAGAAGTATGCCACAGGGAAAAATCTTTAATAAATAAAAGAAAATACATGCGTAACGTGCCCCCGTCTGTGAACGGAGCGTGTAATCTTTTTATCGTGCTATTGTATAAATATTGTTAGTATCAATTTATTTTTTGTTGTATATTATTTATGGTCAGAGCATTGCACAATGTTGTATAGCAATTACGACATGATATTTTTTTGTTGCTGGATTCTGATATATGAGTTACATATACTAATACTGCCATATTGTCTTTGCTATTTCGAATAGGTATTGCAAAGTTAGTGCTGGTCGTATTCAAAGTGATTACTTACCTGATAGATTTTCGTATTTCCAAAGCTTACGTCATCCTGAAAGCTTCCATTTAAAGCTTTCAAATGAATGAATTGTGTAGAGTGCGCTTCGTTTTGCGCACACGACATGTTTTAGTATATATACTAGTTATATATCATAATGTTAAGTACTTTAGTTAAAATAGTGAGTTTAATCGTTTATAAAGAAAAATTATATATAAATACATTATTATCGATCTTCTCTAATTGGAATAAATAGAGCTTAAAGAAGCTCAATTCATAATGTCGTGGAGTTGCAGCCGGAGTAGAAGTCGGGGTAGATGGGTATTTCAAAAATTGTGATTGTAACCGCAAATCCTCTCACTGTTACAAGCGAAACTTTGTATGTTTTTAAAACTTTCACGTAAAAGCTACCGAATACGATTTCAATGTATTTTTTACCTATTCATGATCCAAACAGAAACATGAAAATTAACAACATATGAATGTGATATACATAATGATACTAGCTGAAATATGATTCGCAGATTCAATTAAAATACAAGGGTTATATTATAAGGTTGGTTGAAGTCTATTCCTGCTCAGGAGGTCTTAAGCAATATATATTTAATTTGTTAAATCAAATTATGTAAATTAGGTAATCTATGTTCTTTAGTACACATTACGAATTCCTATATACATTATATTACATAGTAATAACCGCTCTGGATATTTTTTTATTTCGATTGTTCGTTTTATGATTATATAGATTTTTCTCGAGTGATCATTAACATTCATCGTTGTAGCGTCCAGAGCACTCGAATCACGGACTAATTAAAGCTCTCGCCTAGAACAAACCACTTAGCTTCTTGAATATTGAAGCGCCCTCGTAACGGAGCCAGCTTCGATTATCATTTCATATATTTGCTCTACATATTTATAGATACATACATAATTATAGTTGTTCTTGTAAATGTAATATTTTGAAAAAATCTTACTGCAGCATATAATATACAAGCGGTATAAAATTATGCTGAAAGTAATGGAATGCTTTTGCAATTCAATTTAACGTGATAATTGAATGGTATTGTAAGAAAATATATTTATATCAGTCGTTTGACACAGACAATATCATCAATTTGAACTTGCAAACAGTGAACTCGGGTAAAAACCTGAGTAGGTTATTTCAAATGCTCTGCGTGCACTCATAGTAAAAAAACGAAAGGGTATTATTTAGTATTAGCTTTTAGCTAATAATTCCATGATATGTTCCGTATCGGTTAAAGTCATCGAATGATTATTTTAATAAAGTAGTTGAAGATCCGTCATAGACTACGTTTGTCAAAAATCCACCCGAGTTTTGTAAAAGATATGAAAGAAACATCTTAAACTTAAACAATTTGATTTTTAATAAACTCCTAAAAAAATTCTTAAATACAAAATTAATAGACATCTTTGCTGCCGGTCATGTCAATGTATCGCGTCATTTGATCGGTCACGTTGAGTTCGTAAGGTTTCATTTGTTAAGCGCAAAAGTGTAATACCGTCCGACCTTAATAAGGAAACACGATTTTACACTCCTCTATATAAAATGTATAAGTTTCACACCTGAGGTGAGACGTTTTACAGGCTGCGCTCCAATGAACTGTTCGATGCATACTAAATAATTACTGTATTGTAAAGGAAACATCGTTTAACGAAAAATCTGCAGGAATCCGGTACAGTTCATAAAGATAGATATAGATAGAAATTAAGAAATTAAGTAGTAAATGATAAGATATGAAATTAGCTTTACCAACTAAAAAAATCAATACTAATAATTTCGAACATATTTTTTGTTTAATTTAAGAAAAAAAATTAAAGAATTGTTATTACAAAAAGCTTATTACACAGTTACTGAATATTTGGAAGATAATTTATAATATTAAGTCATTTTAATTAGTAGTTATGAATTTAATTGTAATATCTACTAATAGAAGTGTACTCATAGTTTGCATGCCTTGTGGTTTATGTACTTTGTTATACCTTACGTTTTTCTAGAACCCATATTCGCAAACGAATAAATGATTTATGATTAGAAATCATAAGGTCTAGCACAAATGTTGTCTATGTCTATTTAAGAAATACGAAACACGTCGACGAAACTCAGTTTTTTACATACAAAGAGGTGGTTTCCGTGGGTATCCAGATGGGTCAGTTCACGGATTAGTCCCAACATACGTGTAGACCGTACTAGAGATGGATACATTTATCTCGAACACAATAAACGTTACGTTTGGATTGCGTGTACATGTCCGGATTGAGTAAAAAAATCTCGGAAACTCTCAATATATTAAGGTTACGGCCTTAGTACACTTAGCCTTCCCTAGAGGTCATTTATACGAAACAGCCTACGTTCAATTACAATTCTACAATTTATAGGCCTGCCTTTGGGACTTCATTCGGACCCTCCTGCTAGATCACGAAAAGTATAGCGAGCCCCACTCACTAAATACACTATGACAAGGCATTCAACCTAAGGAACTCAGATACTTACCGAAGACTTTGGGGTATGAATCGCTAGAGCTGTCGAGCTATGTTTGTTTAAATTTGCAATTAACGTTATTAGGGGCCAAATAGTCCGGAGTTACTACAAGTCGTGAGGGAATCCTATATTATCAGAATGGAATTCGTGGACGCTTCGCCAGAAATTAGAATACCGCGAATGGTGTCGATACTTAATAAATTTATTAATCTGCACCAGTTGTGATAGGCTTGGTAAGATTAAGTGAAGCCTGCAAGGAGTTTTTGTTTGTAAGTTTAGGTTAAGGTAGTTTTTAACTATGTTTTGGCTTATTCATGACCTGCGGTGCCAGACTCCCTGGCTCTGAACTGCTGGCAAGCGCACGGTCTTCTCCAGCCCTCTTGATGCTCTGCAGCTTCTCTCTCCATCATTACCCTCTCACAGAAAAAGACCATCGCTGTCCAAGTCTACATAGCATATAATATACTTAGGAGAGAGAAGTCTGTCATGATGACTCGCTACGCTATGTCTTCCAGAACCCCGTCTAGTCTACATGATATATCTAAACATCTATATATATAGATTTTTAAGCATTATTGTAAAGTTCTTTTAAATCGAGTTTCTAGTCTTTGCTTGAAGAAGATATACACATTTATAGGATCTTATAAACATTATTTAAAATGACATAAATATAATAATGACGATTGTGTTTGCCACTAATAATTTTCCATTGTATTGTCCATTTATTTTTCCATATAAAAATAACAATTCAATAAAAATAATGTTTCGCTTGGAGTGGGTGATGCCCACAGCTATTGCTTCATCGCTCTATAGAAAACAAATATTAGAAGCGATGATTGCATACTTGGAAGTGGGATGTGGGACGAACAATATTCAAATTTATAGCGTATAACAAAACTAACAACGAAAAAAAATAACAAAAAACCGCCAGAACATAGAAAGTTGTAAAATTTAAAAGGAAATTTAAGTATGATACTCGTGTTATTAAGAGAAAAATCATACGTTATACCTTTTCAACAGGCGATTGGCAGTGATAGAAATATTCCCGACTGGGTGCTCAAAAACCGGGCGAACCTGCTCACATCAATGATCAAAGTGTATCACGGCGATCTCCAATCCCTGGCTGCGTCCATGGAGGATCAGAAACGCCTTGCCGAGAAGCTGTACCAGATCTTCGAGACGTACCTACCGGTGCTGCAGTATGGCTGCCATATTTTCCAACGAGTGCCAATGTTGAGTCTCCCAAAGGTAAGTTTTAAAATATGCTCTTTATATGGTCATCATTTCCATAAAAAATCACTTAGGGGAAAGAAAGAAAACAATTTTTATTTTTTGTCTAAAAAAATATAGATATAAATGTACTTAAAATAAATAAAACTTACAAATAATTCACTGGTCACTTGAAAATGGATGCCATTCAGCATATGTTAGGCCATAGCATGTGACCCGACGCTGATCATCCGTGGCCTCCAAGGTGCAAAAGTGACTACGACTAACTTAATATGAGATTAATAACTATATATATCCTATAACATAGTCTGAAAATATGATAAGCTTAGACAATATATGTATGTGTGTATATGTGACAATATTGTCTACAGCTTTATAGAACAAACTCAACGTACAAAAGTTATAATTATAACATATTTATAAAAAAAATTATCGCTGTATTTTTGGTGTATGTATAAAAAATAGATACATTAATAAATTATACAAAATTGTAGATAATCTAGCCACAAGTATCGCAACGTCTGCGGTTTGAGGCCGCATTCTTAAAACACGTTTGATTTTGCATATGTACAAAGCCAGTCAGATTTTGTTTTTAATTGTACGGCCAAAACCTTTTGCGCGACCTATAAGTAGAGCTGAGATCTTTATAGTATTAAAAAGAATACCGAACACAAAAGATATTTAAACACCAGAACAACATAAAAATGAATGTGAAATTCACAGTATAATTGTGAAACAATTCAATTCAAAAAACATTTGTCTATATAATTTTAAACGGAGAGTCTCTTTGAACACGGAAGTCGTGAAGTTGGCTTATGTTCGGGATAGACTATCTCAAATTAATCTTCTATATGAACGCCCTGTAATGGTATCAGAAAACTCATTTAACAAAGGGCGACCTTCGAATTGAAGCGTCAGTTTTACAATATTTGAATGTTGTAAATGTAAAATCTCACCATGATGTAACTGTATTTACATTTTACTATATGCATAAGATGAAAAAGTTAACGAGGGAACATTAAATGTTCCTGAAATGAATAGACGGCTGATTACAAGCTTCAAGCTCAACGCTCGTATGTAGTTATTTTTAGCAGCATAATTGTTTCATGTTATCGTTCATTCAGCGATAAGTGTTGAATTATTTCGCTACGGCTTGTTACGATGGTGTGTGTTAGCGTCCTATTCGTCATGCCCATAGGGCGATATGTTAAATTGGATTTGGTAAAATATATTTTTACGTGATAGCAAGCAAACTGGAGATACTTAAAAAGTGCTTTCTACCCATACACTTGCATATTATGTTTAATAACTCGAGAATTTGCGCTGTATTTATGCCGATATCGGATTGAAAATAGTAATAAGGTATCGCGTGATCCGCTACAAAGTATATTTTTAAATGGATTTGACATAATTCGAATTAAATTTCAAATGAAGCTATCGAAGCGCAGCGGGTCCTTGAACTCACGATCGAGGTGAAACACACAACAAAACTCGTAAAATATCGTTTGCCTGTTCCATTAAATGATTTTTTTGTATCCACTTCGAAATGCAAATACCATACATATCGAAGGGGACCAACTAATCGACTTTATAAACGTGGGATCATTTTTTCTTTATATTAAAAGGGAAATACTGTACAAGAAAATCAATTCGACTGTGTACAATGAATTCAAAAATCTCGGTGTGCAGCGAGTAGTTACTCGGTTTAAAGCTGTTAGTTGTATGTTCTGTGGAAGGTTTTATAAAGAAAACTCATGTCAATTGTCATGTTAAGTAGGTGTGCCTAAATGTACCGCTCGTTATGTTTAATTAAAAAAATAATCTAAAATTCAAATGTTATTGCCGTTTAAGTGCAAATGGGTCAGCCAATTCCTATTTATTTCTCGTAAACAGGATGTTGAATTCATTTAAATACATTATTTACGCTTATTTAATACACTAATAATTGTACTAAAATATTTGTTACTGTTACTGAGTTCGAGATAGGAATTATTACGTTGTCAGTGAAATATTTCAGGAAAAAATTGGAAAATTTATTTCACTGAGATGTTAGTAATGTGTGGTCCACTAAAACTATACAGCCCAAGTTTTCGCTTATTTTCAACATAGCATTAAATTATATGGAACTGCTGCAACCACAAAAATACGCCGCGCTGCCCAAACATTTTTTAATATTCACAGGAGTTACTACACACATAGATAAACAAGACGAATTAATAAACATATTTCTAAAATAACATTTAGATTTAATACCCTCTAATAATACAGCAAACGACATGCAAATACAACATGGAAAAATAAGGGTTTTTTTCCTGTGCGTTACGGAACGTAGCACTAATTAAGCCGGCCTAAAAACCGACAAAACATGAAGAAATGTCAATACAAATGTACAGCGTAGGTGACGTTACAAATCTTTAAGTACTAGAATCGCAATATTTCACTGTTACCACGATAACATTACAATGTTTACTTAATTGTAAAGGATTAACGATTTTATTGCGGTAAATTTCCATCTGATAAAATGCTCGCCCAGTACGGTTACGTTGTATGAAATAATTTTTTTTACATGGTTTTATAATTTCACCACAGACGTAATTAGTTTTTATGATCATAGATAGATTTTATGACCATAAAAACTAATTATTATTAGAGTTTATGGTCATAGATTAAATATTTTTGTTATAATTAAGAACGATGTAGATTAGTGGGTTGGCTTCAGATTTGTCTGCGTATTAATCATTTTAACCGAGCTCAAAAAAGAGGTTGTCATTTCGTTTATGTGCGATCCATTTAATCTCCAAGGACGCGATAATATTAAAAGGAATCTTTATCAAATGTAAAAAAAAAAAAACCCTTTTAAAGAAAAGAAGGTATAGAATAGGGCACACATAAAACACTGTTAAATATTAGATAAAATGGTATTTGAAGTTGACCTATTTTATTTACTTTTATTCAGTTCAGTACATAATCAAATGTTCGCCCTCTTGAGGACACCACTAGCCGAGCGCTAAAAATGTTCAAAAAGTTTTATTCATGATAACTATAAAATTCTCTACTACAATTGTGAATAGATACACTGTAGTACATTTCCATCTGATAGAACAAAATTAACAATCCACTTGTTTTACTCGTTCAAAGCGGGACTGTTCCACTTTAATGACGTCTTTTGAACCGCAATTCTGAGCGCTATTATGCTCTACAATCTATTTTTCGCAATTTCCCTTTGTGCTTTATTCTTCGTTTTGACAATATCCTATTTGAGCCCTTTGGATGAAAGATTTTTTATATCTTACATAGGCATAGAGAAATAGATGTTTCGAATGGAAATGTAAACCGTGTAGTAAGTGATAAGTTGCGTTTTCTTTTTATGTACGATCCAAAACAATACGAGGTCAAGTGAATTTCTAAAAGTATCTAACTGTCTGAATTGCATCAAGATTTCAGATAACATTTGCCAAATTGAAATTTGTCTTTTTAAGGTTCTTAACAACTTAATAATCATTCGAAGTTTAAAGAAAAATACTACCGTGAGCACGCACGTTGTAAAACACGCGAAACGTTGGAAAAATTAAAAAAAAAAATATATTTAAATATTGTAAAAATACATAACTTAATCCGTTAATAAAGTGTTTTTCTTTAAATGAGTAATAGTTATGTTAATAAATAAATAAATATTATCATACGATATAATATCGTATGATAATATTGTCTTATTCTTAGTGTCATTGTTAGTTTTGTTTTGTCGAACTCATTTCAGGTTGTAGAGAACTTTTTAAGAAAGAAAATAAATAACTGTTAGCATAATCAACGTAACATTCTGTGAAATTTTCTTTTATAGAGTGCCACATCGATATATTTGGAGTCGATGCAGATTTTGGAACAGTGTCGAAGGAGTAGAGGAGTTTTGGGAGGCGTCATTTTATATAACAATAAGTGAGTGATATTTTTACGATTAAGCTTTGAAAAATTAAAGCTGTGAATAAATTACGTATTGTTCATTCAAAAATTTATTTACACTCGAAGTATTAAAGCGCTTTAGTTACAAATTAGTTTCTATTTCTCTGTTTTATGGTAAGTGCAGTCCCCTTATGGTAAGTGGATTTTATTTCAAATGTTTCTTTCTGTTTAGAGAAGCTTTTGTTTGAATGGTCAGCGTTAAGGATATATCAATAGATCGTATTTCGGCAACTAAACCTTAAAATGTTTGCGAGACAACAGTCTGTTTGTCGTTGATAAAGTTCTAATGTGTTTTTGACATTATTCGTTAGATTTTTAGATTTAAATTTTTTTAGAATTAAATTAAAAATCTACTAAAATAATTTGGGTTCCCGAAAACAAATGTTAAGACACATATTTTATCAATTCAAGGCGGCCTTTATTTATTAAAAATACTGAGTATCTCATCGGAGCGCGGCAAAGATAATTTGGACAGTTATTTTGGGAATTGGCGTTTATTTTTAGTATGCGTGTATTAAGACTTGTAATTTAAATATGCAAATTAAGAAGTTTTTTAAAAGACTTTTTACTTGTGTGCGTTTGCTTAAACATTCACAAGATGTGGGAAAATGAAACAAATCCCCAAAAGATACCTCTAAGATTCGTGTTAAAAAATTTATGAAATGTACGTTTTAAATGTAACTTTCAGGATAGATAATTAATATTTATTTATACCAAACATTAAATAAACAAATAGAATATAGACATTGATCCCAACACTAGGGAAACCCTGTGGTTCGGGTGACCATGTAAAAATTCTCCCGATATACAAAACTCCGCGAAAAACCTCATAATCACTCGAAGTTTCCCCCGACACTTTCATCTTGTTAAAATATGTATCGTTCAAAATAAGCTTCAAGTTAATCGAATGGAAATATATAAGATAGCGAAAAGTATCATATTATATCTTATTAATAAATTTAAATATTTATACATATTTTATATATATCCGTCTAATATCTGTCTGGGATGCTATTCGGAAACTAAGGTTGCTGCTGTAGTAATAATAAATCGCGTTTTAATCTGTCATAAAGTATAAGGTAGCTTTACAGTTTTTAGGTTCCCGCCAAAAATTTTCCAAAAATTTTTAGGCTATCAAAATCTAGGAGTAGGCAAGCTTAGAAAGAATGCTTTTTGTCAGGACTGATGTTATAGTTCTTTAATTGTTAACACGACGAATCACACATATCGCACCATTTTACAGTAACAATTATAATGAAATATTAAGAGGAATAATAATATTCTTAATAAATAAAATGTTCCATCTAATCATTATACATCTGCAATATTTTTCGACCACATACTGCGTTCGAAACGCCTCTGAAACTTATATGTATCCAAGTTTTTAATTTTTGTTATGCTGTTTTATTTCCCAACATACCTGACTCGCTTCAATGGGATCGTTAACAGAGTTATTTTAAAACGGGTTCCGAGTTATTTATACCGTTAAGGAATTCCGATTTCGTATATATTTCACAGTATAATCATTAGCTAAAACGGTTTAATTAACGAAAACGGAAGTAACTAAATATTAATGTATTAATACAAGTAATCGGCCTGTTATTCTTGGACGATCTTATCAAATATAAAATCTTATGCACTATTCATAAAGTGTATATCATATTTGCCAGCGTTCAAGCGTTCAAAATATGTTTCTTTGTTTATACATTTAAAGTGTTTTAAAGATTTCATATCTTCTTAGTAAATATTTACATCAATGTTACTGGATACGCACGCAGACATTGTAACGCTCTTCAGAATGTGAGTAAATTATTAATCGCGTGTCACAGGTCCTTCTTTACATTTTTCTTGCGTTCATTTCGATGTGATGAGAACACGTTTGAGCTAGTAATAAAAATCTCTGAGCAGACAATTGTGGAGTCTTACTTATTAAAAGAAAAGTACATTATATAATTCTACTGACTGTACGATATTCCGGCAAAACATACATGTTGTATTCTTATGTAGTCTTCTAAATGGTATAACACCTGGATATAATTAATAAATGATTATTTCCAGGATAATTTCAACACAACTACCACCCAGTTTGACCTCGTATATAACAGTTGTAGATCCATATCGGATAAAATCTCCAGCAGAAACTCTCGAAACGGATACCCCTTTACCTCTTGGGTCACAAGTATTAGTGGTATATGTCGGTAGAAAGACATACAATAGTTTGAAGAAACAATCTAGCAAATTGCAGGACTTCGCTCGGAATGGGGAAGAAATGGTTAATGGATTTAAAAAGGTATGCATAGCGAATAGAATATACCTCTATTGTCGAAATTAGGTGTTTAACAGTTTTCCGTGTTGCAGGCTCAAGAGATCGAAAAAGAAAAAGCTAGAGATCATCCACAATCCGGCATGAAAAGGGATAAGTCACTCTTATTCACAGCAGTGCCAGAAGAAGACCACACCATGATCTCCCCTCCCAACAGAGAGGAGATTCCCGGAGAAAAAAGAAAACCCAGTATGCCTGACGTCGTTCCTTTCGCAAATAAACCAAGATCACGTCCAAATAAACTCTCTCTTAGCTTTAAAAACCAAAAGTCGCTCGACGAAGACGTGAAAGAAAATGAAAACGTTTTCACCGGCCAGACCAGTGTATGCTCAACGCCAATGGTCGAGTACAAACGCTTACACGGAAACATGCTTTCGATATGTCAGAACCTTGAGAATCACGACAAATCAGACGTAGAACCGGACGTTCTGAAAAATATTGAAAACACACTTGACGAAAAACGAGATAACAAAACCGTACTCAACTCAGACTGCGTAGCTGAACATTTTATTAACAAACCAGAACCCCTAAGAAAGCTGGCCAGTGTTACCGACCTACAAGAGACGATTAAAAAGATCTCCAGCAATGGATCTGAAATTAAGCTAAACTCTAAAGAGCCGATGGATTCATCACCGACGCTGCAACGGAAGAATCAGAACACAATCACAATAAATGACCCCTCATTCCCAGTATTCAGAAACGATGGAATAGCGATCTCAGAGTCACTCTTCAACCAGTATCTAGAACAGTATTACGCCGGCATGAAAGACAAGAAGGAAGAAAATATGTTTAATTTCAATCTAAAATTATGTGAACTGGACAAATTTCAAGATTTTGACTCGGAATTGGCGAAGTCCCCCCAAAGAACGCCGAAGAAAATCGCTAAAGATTCGACAAGGACGCTGGCTGTTACAGACCAGTCCAGGCGAAAATCTCTGTCGTTACCCCTGAAATCTTTGAATACAGATCAAACTGATTCGGATATAGGTTTTAAGAAAAAGCTGTCTGGGGTCCAGTTAACCCCGCTTATGGAAAAGTTGAGCCATCTGGCGTTTTCAGACAAGTCAAGTGGATACAGTAGTAGAGTTATGACGCCGTTGGAGCTACGTGATATTTTAACGCCAGGCTTGGAAAAGCAGATTGCCTTCAGTGAGAAGTGAGTGATTTTGATTTTATTTCAAACATCTTAAGTATAGATATATTAATAAGTTATCTTCTACTTAGATTCTCTGACATTGCTCATATTTATTGCTCATAATTTTTTTCTTCAAGCAAGTTCGTTTGGGGCCAAAGACAAAAATTGCTGTCCAGAAATATATATGACATTCTTAGTTCTTTTTACATTTAATTCATAATTGAAATATTCAAAAATTTTACAAAAAAATATTTCGCTATAAGCTAAAGCCTAAAATCTGGAAAAGAGTCTAATGATTGTATAGTTCCAGGTCAAAAGTGAACCGAAACGAATGGGACAGCGAGTCTGATGAAAGTGAATCGGACGAAGATTTATTACCTGAATATAAATCTCATGCAGTCAAGTGTGCTCTATTTGTGAGCGGACTACACAATATGGCGCTGCTGGCTCTTATGGATGTTGAAGCAGCTAACGATCCAGAGACTATTAATACTTTGGTAAGTTTGAGGGCACATTCATAAACGAATCTCTGAATCTATGAATCCTTTACAAAGCTTCAACTTTTACACCTTCACGTAAACAATCATACAAAAAATAAAATGGACATCTTTTGTGCAGTGGGAAACATCACTTAACGCGCTGGGTCCAATCGAGCAGCAATGTATAGACCCTCTAGTGGCGGGACCAGAGGCCCACGACTACAGCTACCTGATGCTGGACCCCGATTGGGGCACCGTCAAGAAAGGAGGCCCGTGGGCAGCGATGGACATCGCCACTATGGGGCTCATACACAACGAATTTGAGGAAGACAGCGAGATCTCAGAGTTTATGTTGCGGTAAGCTCTCATCTTGCCCTTGTTTTACTTAGTTGAACAGCGGGTAGAATATTAATTTTTTATCGCGTATTGTGTTTGTATTTACAATCAGGTAACATACAGGGTAGCTGGATTTCTTAGGGTGAAGCTGTCTTCTTTGCCTCGTGGCTTAATTTGAATTTTGCTGATTGATGTGATCACTAACTATATTTTTCATTAGGGTCATCGTCGAAATAATAAAAAAATCGGTTTATGTTATTGCTTGAAATTGGCTTCCATATATAATCAATTGAATAAAAATTCACTTTTATCTCACACTCGTAAATGCAAATTAAAATGTAAATGCGTCGCGAAACCATTAGTTTCGTATTTTTTAATCTCGACCGAATTGGTCCTTCGAGATCCCGTTTTACCAGTTGGTACCAAGGACTTTCCAAAAATACATATTTAGACGTTTCGTTCCAAAAATAAAATTTTAGAGAGAGATATTTGGTTCTTTGTGGTCATAACATTTTGTATATTTTATATTCATTTATGTAAATGATACAGCTTGCAGCTAAATTGCATTTGTCTTTGTAGACAAAAATACATTAGCACTTTCCGCTTACTCTATTAGCAAACGGCGGACACCATTTTTCACCTTAAATTTTTTTTTATGTCCGCATTCATGAATTTAAATGCAGTGATACATAATAATTTATTTAAAATTAACATCCTGCCTAATAAGAAATTGTTATGAATGTTACTGACACTCTCTTAAAATCGGAGTTCAAGATTTGCGTCAGTGTTTATTAACTTTTTGTTATGTCAAAAAAATGACGTAATCATATCTTACAGGAGCGAAGACAGTGTAGTCCTGGGAGTGTCCTGTGGCAAATCGCAGATCTTCTACCAAGAGAACGGTCAGAGACAGCCTGGTCTCCCTCCGCCGTCTGACATCCTTGCCACTGCGCCTTTACGCGCCAGGCGAAGATTACACAGGGACCACTCGGCTTTAATACTATAGACTGCATAAGGTACCCTCAAATATGCGACTGAAGATGTCTCCCAAAAATCTGAATGAACTACCTTCAAGACCTTATGCACCAGGTCAAACTTGCAGGAAGTTTTAAAATGTTGACAGTGATGTGTCAAAATCTCGGCCAATCTTCATTAAAATATTTAAAAGATATTGGAAGATACAAGTTTTCAAGGAACCAGTTCAGTATTTCATTTAACCAAGACCTTGACATTGATTTTATATTTGTGATAAACCTATTTATTTATGAAAACATAAATTATGAATGGTATATTATTTTACATTCTAACGGTTTCTAGATTTCCAATAATTTTATGTAGGTATCTATTTTATATAAAAATGTGTTCAGACTTGATTGAATCTGGACAATAAAATAAAGCTAATCACACACTACGCATATACGGTAAGATATCCTCAACGTAGCGATTTCTATCCATATGGCACCGAGTTATACCATGAGCCAGTACAATGTGAAGCGATGTTGAAAAATATTTCACACAATTTAATGCTTTTTTGTCGTGAATTGCAATAAATATTGCCCTTAGATTTTAAAATTATATTGTTTATTCCTTATTACCAGATCCTGGTAAATATCAGATTCGACTCGGTCCTTTAACTTTATATGGGGCTCCATCCAATTTCGACGTGTTTTAGTTATTAAAATGCGCGTCATGCATCATGTCTAACAAACTTAGCAAGGCTAAAAGCAATACTCCCCTCGTTCAAAAAAATCTCGTTACGTTGAAAAATTTTGAATTTCATATTATCATATAAGACGCGTAGTGTGTGATATGCTAACTCTAGTATGTACTCTGTATTGATAGATGTCCAAATACGCAAAAGCGCTCAAACATTTGAAATGTATCGTTTATCAGAACATTTTGAGCGACATTTCTGTGTTTGGATATTAGTAATTATACTCTTTTAGTGTAGGCTAGAGTTCATAATATTAGTAGGGATGAAAACGTTTCATTTTATACGACTATTGACTTCCTTCCTATAGATATACACTCTCCAGGAAAAAAGACTAGTCTTTTACTTGAAGGTAAATTTTGTACTTTAACGAGATACCTTTCAAACTAAAGTCCATATTCCAAAAAGTCACTCGTACTTCAAACCATCTTAGGCTGTCAAAACATTTTTTCTAAGTAGCTTTCACAATGCTCCAATAGATCTAACGATACTTTTTGGAATACGGGCCTTAAAACCATTAGCGCGAAGTTTTCGTCTCGTAAAAGGTGCGCCATATTAATAATTGTAGTAATATACAGGATCCGTACATATCTTTGATGCCATCTAAAAATATTTATTTACAATTGCACATTTCATAGTTTAATTGCAAATCGTCCGAATTTTGTTACGCAGTTAATTCCAGCCATTTTGTGTGGTGAAAATGCTATTACTAGCTTGATCCGGCCATTCTCTATAGCTAGTCTGCTCAAGCTTGCCGTCTTTAGATTTTTACTTTAGAATATAATTAAGTCAGAGGCTAGAAATATTTGCGCACTAAAGTCCCTAGGTTTAATGTAGGGCACAGGTCAAGTTTCATTTTCCTTATTTTTAATAGTCTGTCAAACACGAGTAGCGCCATCTCGTGACTAAAGATATACTTAGCCATAAAATTATCAATGAATTCTTGATGTACCAGTGTATACACTACATTTTGTTTTCAAAACACTTAGTATTGACATGTCAGATTTAAAATGAATGCGCTATATAATTTCGTTTTTGATCTGTATATCTAGTATTTAATGTCCTTACCATTCCTTTTTGCGACTGCTGGACTCCTTTGCTCCAGTTTCAATCTAAATGCTAGGTGCTTTTATAAGGCATTTTGTATTTATTAGGACTTCAACCAATTTAGGGATAAGTTTTTATTTATTGTAATTTTGTTAATGCAGTATTACGTTGCATTTCTTAACCCAACGTGTTGAAGATTTGTTATGCATACTTATTATTACCTGTATCCTAAGGTGAGACTATCCTATGCTGCTTCGTTATATTGTTCTATTCTATTAAGTGGGAGTTTCAAATTAAATGCACCATTTAAATAAACATACACCATGAGTTAGACCTTAAAATATCGGGCAGTATTTTTGTACGATTGCGTTTATCACTGTCAAATTCATGAGGAGCTAATCGAGTGTTAAATTTGTGTTAACAATTCTGATGATTCAAATTGTGATGTTTGCTTAGAAAATCAAGGCGTCCAAAAAGTTAACTATAGTTTTCTACTTCGCTGCATTCCACGTAGAAAGAAGTGCCAATTATATGCAATATTTATTTATACTTCTATATAGATATTTTAAGTACTCGAAAACCCGATAGTGAGATTTTTTTGTTACTTGTACGTATTACTACTGAGAAATAAAGTTATAAATATATAAATTTTTTCAATCTACCCTATAATGAAATGCTACTAAATACCCATAATTAAATGCTAATGATACATATTAATACAAAAATATATATTCCCAATTACTGCTATGTTGAACATTGCCGTTATTAAATACAGGCGTGGTCTTGGAAAAGGCTAAGAAGCCACCGCACTGAAAACCCCCCTTAAAACACAGGTTCTCGACAGGATAGTTGGAAAGTGAAGGTGGGCAGAATGAACCATGAAGAGTCGTGACTTGGAAAAATCATTATTTATTAACAACTCGTTCACAACACAAGTCTACACTAGAATGCAATATCACCAAACTATATATAATTACATCTACGGAATCGAACAGAAATACGCACGAGTCGCTCAAAAAATATCTGTGTGGTGTGTAAATGTATGTAAAGAATATGATCTGAGGGCGATCTTCCGAGCTTCACGTGATCATATTCTTTTAATTCGCTCAGGCACTGTTCGCCGCAGTCCGGCCACCGATACATTTCAAACATTCAAAACTTCAACACAGTTAGTTTTTCAAGGAACTTCATCCTTTACTTCTTGTTTCAATACCTTTTCAAACAAACAAAATCAATATTAGCTTTAATGTGAAATCTTTATTAGTTACATCTAGTGGCGTCTAAGCGCTGCTTACAACTAGGACCCTTATCGCACTCAGTGCTGAGCCGGTACAGGTACTCAATAAATGCAATGGCCGGCTTTAAGCTATGTCGGAGTGACGTCAGCGTCGCGAACCTAATACCGACCTGCAAAGTCAAACACCAATGTAATATGGCACACGCGACGCGCGACTACCCATACATACATACATACATACATACATACATACCAAAACAAAGGTAACATTAAAACTCCAACAACCAAATATACAACTTACCTCTTGCTACGATCGTATTTAGTTTCTAAAAAGTGTAAGAATTTTTACTTTAATATGGGCTCATAGTCGTACAATGCAACAGATATGGATAAATAAATAAGATTGTCTATAAAACTTGAGATACAAAAAAAATTTAAACCAGCGGTACGCTAGGACCTTTCACATACGCCAACTTACGAAGGTTTGTGGGAAAAAAATGACAGAAAAACAGATCTCCTTTCTATAAATCTTAAATACCTCTTGTAGGAATAGGAACCCAGATGATTATTCATAATAGCATTGTTGCAAATTGATAATAATAAATGATAGCTTTTTCTAATTGATAAAATTTCCCTGCTTTTCCAAAGACATTTTACTACAACTGCAGCATGTGAAAATGCTAGGGTACCGCTGCTGAACAAACAGAGCTACTTACGCGGCGAGTAGGAACGTTCCCGCTCGTAGCGCCGCGACCTACGGTAGTGCGGCGACGGCGACCGGTGTCGGTAGCCTCGCGCGTAATAGTCTCGCTCCCTGTAGCCGCCCCCACCGCCGCGGTAGTAGTAGTCGCTGGAATCAGACACCACATCTCTCTAGTAGAGCCGATAATAATCTTACTTTGTGCACCCCATTTCATACAAAATGAAATCTCAAACTATTTCAGTACCAATTAATTGCCTTGAATAGTGGTAAAAATGTAAATTTACAGTAGTTAGTTTACACTACTATTATAAATGAAAGTAGCTAATGTACTTTATAATTTAGCATTTGACTACGTGCTTATGAATAAAATTGTACTATGGTCATCTTTACAAGCAATTAACACTTGGTATTATTTAATAAAGCGAGGCATCTTACAGAATTGTTCCTGCAAATTCAAACTTACTCTCGGTCGCGACGCCTTTCATATCCATTGTCACCTCGGTTCAAGCTGGAAAACAATTTTGGCTTTTGTTACGTCAATGTCATTTTAAATATACCCCTAGCAAAATATTTCCTACTAAATTTAATTGTATATATGGCAGAATTGCATATCTAATACTAGAAAGATTAATTGATAGTCTCTACTCTATTATTCAATTAGACCACACTACTGGCATAACACTGTTTGAGTAGGCCTTTAGTGTGCTAACTTGACTTGAGGCAAGCTCACTCTAAATCTACTCTTAATTAATCTCCCAACAGTAAGGAAACACATACAAATAATAATTTTGTACAAGCATTTCTGTGTTGGTTACACATACATTTATTTATGTATGTAAGATTTTAATTTGACTTTAATCTTCAATGTTAATTGTATAATACTTACTGTGTAGGCTTGCCCATATATATCCCTGGTGTAGGCGTGTGTGCTCTCTGTGTAATGGAGAAGTCCACCCTAATTCTTCGGCCATCAATTTCCATTCCAGTACATTCGTTCTTTGCCACTTTAGCATTCTCTTGTGAATCGAAATACACAAAGCAGAAACCGCGAGAACGTCCAGTCTAGAAAGGATTGAATAATGTAGTAATAATACAATTTTTTTACAAGAGTCATCATTTTCATGTGTTGTTTATAACACTTGTCATGCCAACCTATTTATATACCTAAGATTTTCATTAATATCAAATAATATTAAGAGCAATTGTATTTAAAATGTTAATCCTCTAAAAGTTTCTGTTTTTACAGTTTTAGCAAAATGAAAAAAAAAAAGAATTGACTTGAGTTCCCTTTACTTAACAATTAATTTACATACCTTTGCATCAATAACTATTTGAACTTTATCAACATTTCCAAATTTGGAGAAAATGTGATGTATTTGTTGTTCTGTGGTGTACAAACTTAGTCCAAACACACCTAGACAACGGGAAGGTGTTGGGTTCTCCTGAAAACATACAAGCCCTAAAAATTGTGAAAATTTTATTACACAGGTAAGACTGCTCTCAATAACAGTAAGCCTGAGTATAAAAAGACATTTATTAAGCTTTTTTAGCTTGAGTCCATTTAATAAGCTTTCTTTAAATTTGTTTCTAAGTGTACATATATGAAGCATTATTAATTTAGAAAATATTGAACACAATTTTTGAATCAAATACATTGTGAAAATAACTATCAAACCACTTTGAAGATGTTACATTGCCCAGCGACAATGATGTAACTTGACGTATGGTTTACCAAGTATTAAAGTCAGAAAAATCTCTATGAAGTACATAAAATCAATATACGAAAATCAAGGCATCAGAAACATCATGCTGTTCAACCAGTTCTTCTTAATGTCGACTATCTGGGATAGAAAAAATTATGTTAGATCATTCTGAAATACATTCTGTTATACAGCAAATACTTTAGCATTTCTACTCAATAATTACAAAACTAATGAATACTGAATAGATCAAAATTAATCTAAACTTATGTATACAAATTACAAAACAATCATAAGTACATTTCTAAACCTTCAAGGACGTTTTTTCATTGCTCATTAATGGATTCAATTGTCAAAAAGCTATAAAATTTTAAAAAACAAGTTTATTCAAACATGATAATTTCAAATAGTCAATTATTTTTTTGCTGGTTATCAAAGCTGTGCAAAATATTCATTGTTAATGGAAACAACATTTACCTTTCCTTTTTCAATATAATAATACCTTTTGACAATTACACAGTTGCTATGGCAACATTAGAGATAGCAGGTATCCATTTTGGTGAGCAAAGAAGAAACGTCTGTAGTCTATTCAAATCACTAACCAGACTCACCCGGTCACCAGTATGTCGGCGCCTGGATGACATAGGGCTGTGAGAGTGAGAGCGACCTCGTGAATATGAGCGGGAACGAGAGCGTGAGTAGCGGGTTGAGCGGTAGCGACGTGGTGACACCGAGCGTGATCGAGACCTGGAGTAGAACTTGCATATCATTGCAAAATTCAACACTGCATGCCATTAATGTAAAGCATTTATAATCTTTATAATCTTACAGTAACCATGAATGTATTTAACAGACCAAATCGATAAAGACAGAAAGATTTTTTGACAATTGTTTATTCAAAAGAATGTATTGTGTTGCATGTGAAAAATGTCTGGTATTGTACCATAAAAATGCCATAACATTCTAGTAATCATAAAACGTTTACTTCCACAAGTCTTATCACCAAAGTACAATGTTAATATTGCTGATAACATCTTATTCAAACATCAAACAATTTTTAAACTTATTTTGGTTAGCGAAAACATTTGAAGAAACAATATTGTTTATTGAAAATTTTTCAAATTTTTATTATAGATATTATGTCAAATGTGACTTGTAATAGTAACAAAGCTTTTAAAAGATGAACATTGCGCAATTCGTTTGTCGTTGCCTTGACAGCGAGGTTACATCGATAAAAAATGCTACGGAAATAATTATTTTCAAACAATAATTTCCTAACTGATTGATTTAATAATTTACACGTAAGTTACATCTGTAAAGAAATGTAAACTTACGGGCTCCTGTATTTACGACTAGAGGATTTTGGCGGCGGGGGCGTTCTTGACCGGCTTCTGCTATGACGAGACATGGCTGGAGGCTTCGGTACAGGCTCACGAGAGCCATTGCGAGTTCTAGAACGGCTTCTCTGTAATTACACATTAATATCGCAATTATCATTTACCACGCGTCAGAAGCCACCGGCAAATTTGGAAACGATTCTGAAGTGGGAATGAATTAGAAAATACGTAGTCTACATACCTCTCGATCAGACATGTTGGATAAAAAGAAATTAAATAACAACGAAGTAAGCAAATAGAAACAATAATCTCAATTAAATCTTAAAACTTCACAATATAATGCACTCGCACACGGGTACCGACAATGCGGTTTTAAAGAAAAACAAGATGGCGTAGATCGGCGCCGCGCGGGTTTCAATTGTCGGCCACAGATTACGGTATTGCCACAGGCGGCAAGATGGCGGTTGGGGAAGTGTCAGTTGTGCCACAGATTGTATTGAACACTATATGAATAGTGTGTCATCTGACATTTATCTTATATTACTGACAAAGTGATAACTGATAAGTCTTAAAGTCAACTCATACGTCGTGTGGGTTACACTTTTGAAATTTTAGTTTCGTGTTCGTGGTACGAATAATTTTAACGTTTAGGTTTTCTTTATAGATGGGTATTAATTGATATTAAAATATTTAAACTTATTTGAAAATGAGTGAAAACAACATAGAAAATGGTCTACCAGGAGATCAACCTCAAGAGAAAACAGCCAAACAATTGGAAAAAGAAGCAAAAAAAGCTGCAAAATTAGAGAAATTGAAAGCAAAGTTGGATAAAAAGAGCGTTGCACCAGCTGTGTCAAAAGATAAGACAGAGGTTAATTCATTAAGTTGGCTATTCTTTATCAGTTGTGTTATTTAAAGAATGCTTTAATTATATTTATATATTTTAGGTTAACACTAATTTGTGGCTTAGTGAAAGGAATTGTTATCGACGTGTATTCTTTCGTTATTGCATCACTTCTTTATTAATTGGAGGATTTAAGTCTGCTATCCGCTTCGTCCGGCTTTAACAGAGTAATAGTAAAAACAGTTTTATTGTAATCAAAATTTAAAATATTTTCACAGAAAAAATCAAAGGAGACAAAAGAAAGTGCAGTATACACAGGAAATACTGCAGCTGGAGATAAGAAAGACATAAGTGGACCTATGCCAGATGCCTACAGTCCTAAATATGTTGAAGCTGCTTGGTATGCTTGGTGGGAGAAGCAAGGTTTCTTCAAGCCTGAATATGGGGTAAATAATAATTACTGAGAAACTAAAAAAAAATTATTTCCTTAAACCTTCAAACCTTCTTGTCTGTGACTGATTTTTTATTAATAATGCATTATGCCTGTAATATTTTTTATAGAAGCACTGCAATGATTTGTAAAGTTAAGGATTTTTTGCACATTAAAAAAGTAAAATACAACCTATACTTATGGTCTGTTAATCATAATTTATAACATATTATATGGCAATGTTTTGAATGCAATGCTTAATTAAATTTGTGTTTTCAGAAAAAATCTGTGTTAGACCCAAACCCAAAGGGTCAGTTTGTGATGGTAATTCCCCCACCAAATGTAACTGGTTCATTACATCTTGGCCATGCTTTAACCAATGCAGTGGAAGATGCTATTACAAGATGGCATAGGTACTTTTTTTTATTAATAGCTTTGACAAATAATTTGATGGAATAGTAGCATAAGTGTATTGTTACAATGGGTATAATATATAATCCCTGCTTCTAGTTCAATAAAAATATTTTTATTTTATATTTTTTCTTTATTACTATGCTATTATTTTTTTGCAAATTAAGCCACAACAGAGGCTTGTTAAAACTTGTATGTTAATTAATTGCATTTGTCCTGCTGATTAAGATAGATATCCCAGATTATACATAAGCTTGGTGAACTAGTATTCATAAAATAAATTGTAGGATGAATGGTCGTACAACACTTTGGAATCCAGGCTGTGATCATGCTGGTATTGCAACCCAAGTGGTTGTGGAGAAAAAACTGTGGCGAGAGAAAAAGAAGACAAGACATGAATTAGGAAGAGAAGAATTTATTAAACATGTTTGGAATTGGAAAGAAGAGTGAGTGAACAGAATTGAATGCAATTTTATTTTTTTAAGTTGTTAAATTATTCATAACAATATTTTGGGGCAAGCGCATACATATATATGTATGCGCGTTATTCTGTTAGTGCTACTATTTATAAACCAAAAATGGTTGAACCAATTTGATAAGTAAGTGAGACAGGGATAAAGGATGCTTATTTTCCTGTAGTTATACATAGTCACACAAAGTTCGTGACGTCACAAACTTAAACTTCTTTATTTACACTTAAGTGATATTTAAATAAAATTATTTTCAGGAAAGGTGGTCGTATCTATGAACAACTAAGATCTCTTGGGTCTTCACTAGACTGGTCAAGGGAACGGTTCACCATGGACTCCACTATGTGTAGAGCTGTCAATGAAGCCTTCATAAGATTACATGAAGCAGGGGACATCTACCGAGCAAATAGACTTGTCAATTGGTCTTGTACGTTAAAAAGTGCTATTTCTGATATAGAAGTTGATAAACTGGAGTTGACTGGACGAACACTGCTATCAATACCCGGGTACGAAAATAAGGTAAGAAGAAAATTATCCAATGTCCAATTCTCAATTATCTGAATTTCTCTCCCTCTTTCTAGTATATAGCAACTAATATTTCTGAAAGAAAACTGTTTATTTTTACTAAATGCCTTAGTGAGAGTTGCTATTTTGTCGATATTTGAGTTGTCATATAACATTAGTATATTAATGACATACTGTTATTTCAGAGTTGTCATGTCTGAAATATTCTGTGTATTAATTTTTGTAGATGTTTGTTATTCTTCCACGCTGAAACTAGTGAATGGTTTTTAATGAAACTACAATAATTTTTCTAAATATACTGAGACTTATATGTGGGTGGAACTGTGGTGTCAGCTACCTGTATATATTTTATAGACATAATAAATGTTAAAAGTACTATTTGAAATAATATAATTGTAGGTGGAGTTTGGCGTCATCGTACACTTTGCGTATAAACTGGAGGATTCTGATGATGAAGTGGTTGTGGCCACTACTCGTGTGGAGACCATGCTTGGTGATGTCGCTGTAGCTGTCAATCCCAATGATGATAGGTATATGAATGTTTTTAGTTAGGAATTAAAATGCATACCTTCTGTTTCGTCTATTTTAAAAATATTTGCGATTGAGATATATATAGTATATAATATTAATTTATAAATGTATTTTTAAGATATAAGAAGTTTATTGGAAAACGACTGGTCCATCCAATAGTGAATAGAAAATTGCCAATCATCGCTGATGATTATGTAGATATGACATTTGGAACTGGTGAGTTTAAAACAACCATATTAAAATATAAATGGAGATTTGTTAGCAATATTATTTTTCTATAAGCTTCCATGTTGAGGCCACCAACAAGATTATCTATGACAATTGCTACTATATAGTCACAGAGTATGCAAATATTCCAATAGACCTGATCATATTTTCTGAAATATATAATGAAAATACGGTTTTTATTAAATATGTCATAAAAATTGAAACAAACCCTAGAGTGGATGACTATGAGCTACGGCCATGCCACTAGGCCGACCCCCTTCTGCATCTTATATATTTACTTTTAACTCATCATATAATTTAGGTGCGGTGAAAATAACTCCGGCTCACGACCAGAATGACTACGAGATTGGAAAACGTCACAATTTGCCGTTCATCACCATTTTTGATGATGAAGGCCGGATGTTGGATAATTGTGGACCTTTCGCTGTAAGTATTTTTATGGAAAACGCAGGCGTAACAGATTAGTGAATTGTCTAACAAAAATACAATGTTCCAAATTAGATTTGAAATAAAGTTTTTAACTTTATTCATATTTTGTCAAACATTCATAGTCTATATTTTAAGAAATAAATATATACATATTTATATTCTTAATTTATGTGACCAATGTCTTTAAAATTGTCGAATACTTTTTCTTTCCCTCTTAAAAACTGTCCTTCTGATTAGTCTATATATTTTCTCTCTGTTACGTTTACTAATATAGCACCAATTTGACTGAAGTTGTAGATATAGGTGTATGGGAAGCCGCGGGAATCAACTAATATATATTAATACATGAATAACATTCGAATACTGTTGTAGAATAAGAGACGATTCGATGTCCGTCGGGAGATTATTAAGACTTTGGAAGAGAAGAAACTGTATAGAGACACCACAGACAATCCAATGGTAGTACCACTATGCAGTCGTTCCAAAGATGTCGTTGAGCCCATGTTAAAACCACAGTGGTAAGTATTATATTCAAAGATTAGAAAAAAATCAGTAACTGCCATTACTATTACATCTACAGATTATATGCGTAAAAGAAATTAGGTTCGAAAATGGAACAAAAAAATCATTATTTGAATAAAGAACGAAATAAATTCACTTGAAATATTGCCTTGGCTAGATCGAAATAAACTTAATTAATAAAGAACTTAATTAATAACAAAAATAGTAAACTTTAATTTGCTATACAAAATATATAATATAATAGTATCATTCATTACAACAATTGTAAACAATCTACTGTTAACTAAACCAGTGTTTTTCAACCTTTTTCATGATGGTACAAAAAAATATTTCGCAACCCCCCTGGTATTAAAAAATATTTCGCGATTTTTTTCGATATTACCCCCTCGACCTTCGGTTTTTTATCATGTATGTTTTTTTTACTAAAGTACCCACTTTTTTCGACCTCTGGCGACCCCCCAGGGGGTCGCGACCCACAGGTTGAAAACCAATGAACTAAACTATTTCGTCTCATTCGTGTACAGAATAGAGATAGATGAGTTCAACTAATTGCCTTTCTAAAAAGCCGCGAATTGTAGGTACATACGATGCAACAATATGGCGTCTGAAGCAATAAAAGCGGTGAAGAGCGGCGAGCTGAAGATTATCCCTGATGCTCACGAGAAGACCTGGTACCACTGGATGGAGAACATCCGGGACTGGTGCATATCCAGGCAACTGTGGTGGGGGCATCAGATACCCGCCTATAAAGTCACATTGCCAGAACTTCATCCCGCTGAGGTATTTAATATTATATTAACGCCTTTTTTCATGAATAGCCCGATGGTAAAATGATGATATTTCGATTCGATTTTGAAGAAGAAGAACGTTTGTGACACACAATGAGATATTTTCGTTGATTTTGCAAGTGTGGGGAGTGAATGAGCCAGCAGTGAAAGTGGTCCTAGTGCAACGTTTTCTAGTATAATAATAGCTTAAGGTCACCTATAGGTTAAACACGGTAAAGTTTCCGTATCCATAACAATTTAGCAGGTCGAATCTGAAGCTGCGATTTGAAGAGTTCCTTATATGACTAGTATTTTTTCTAGCTGATCGCTATTCTTCTCTCCAATTCTTCAACGCTTCTTGATTTGCTAAAGGAATTTTTTTAACGAAATACGTATATTTCGGTAATATTTACGTACATTCTAGGGGAATATTATTAATAAAGATTTCTACATGGTGTAATTGTAATTTAGTGTTATAAAACCATTATCAAACCCATATGGACATATGGTGTAGAGCTCTGTGGATCTGCAAGCACCTCCAACATTGAGATCTTACAAAGGTTCCAAAATATAACTCTCGGAATGGTCTCCAATGCTCATAGTTTCTTTGCTCAGGTTCATACGAAATGATGAACCTGAGAATCATTTGAGAATGAGAACAGTGAAGGAGGAAATTCGCCGCCTCAATAAGTGCTACCAGGAGAGACTGCAAGGGCACTCAAACAGACTTGCCAGAGAGCTCATGAACGACAAAGGCAACATTTCGCGCCTTAAAAGGTGGCTTGTACTGGACCTGGACCGGAAAAGCTAGCGATCTTACTATCAATGAAAGGGTGTATGTTCAATGGAACATTACCTTGCATAAGACTATGACCACGAAAAAATCTAATAAAAGCTAGAAACGCTGATCGTAGGTGCAAAACGGCACAAAAAAATGTATTATGAAAAGCAACCAAAAGAAGACATACATATTTTCTCAGAAATGTGGCCCAGGCTGGATGACCTTAGCAAGGGACAATGAAATGGGAAGGTTTAGGGGAGGCCTACGCCGTAGAGGCGACTACTGTACATTGGTCAATTAATATACATTCACGATATATAATTAAAATTGTATAGCTTAAGTAAAAAAATTATAATAACCTAGCTTAAGTATAATAGAAATAAAGGCTTATTTATAATTGTTATACCAAATATCATATCAGAGAATTTACGGGCTCAACGAAAGAATGGTCAAGTGTGTGTGGTATAAAAGGGAATATACCTCGTGTGTTCATAAGTTTTGAGACGAAATAAAATATTCATATTTTTTTTAATAATAAGCATTTATTTCCAAATTTTTCAGTAAACTATTAGAAGATAATAAGCAACAATAAAATGTAATTATTATTCAAAATGACCACGCCTGCTTTTAATACAGGCCCTTAAACGATTGGGCCAGTCGTCTATGGCGGCACGAATCTTCTCCAGTGGAATTCGCCTTGCTTCTCGGACAAGGGCCCGCTTCAGAGACTCCAAGTTTGAGTGGGACTTTCGGCAGGCCCTGATCTCTAATTCAGTCCATAAAGAATAATCTAGCGGTTTGAGGTCGGGACCAGGGAGGGCCACTCGTCCGCCGCGATGAAAGCCGGTACATTTTCCCTCAACCAAGCTTGGGTAGATTTTGTCTTATGTGATGGCGCCGAGTTTGCTGAAAACCCAATCTTTGTTGTGAAATAAAGTATGAGACAGGGGTTTCACAACAGGCTCTAAAATGTCACTTTGATAATTCTTGGCTTTCACCTTGACACCTTGTTGGCAGAAATGGAGCGCAGTGGAGCGTTCATAGGAAATCCCCACCATACCATCACACCAGCCGGATGATGGGTTCGCGAGACATTTATGCTGAAGTGGGACATTTTGTACTTTTGGCATAAGTTTATTGTTTTGTTGTTGAACTTTTCTTCGACAGTAAAGATTTTTTCATCGGTGAAGAGTGATCTTCCTCGCATCGTGTCTCCTAAGCAGTAATGGACAACGATCGCGTCTCAATTTACGAAAGCGATCGTTTTAAAAGTGAACTTTCCTGCGGCTATACGCCTTTACCTTAAGATCGTATTCAGTATTCTGTTGACTGAAACTCGCGAAGTATTAGTTGAGAGCGAATTTCTTCTGAGTGCGACATGGATTTCGGCAAAGTCGCTCTGGATGATTTGATATTGCAGACGTCCTTACAGAGCGTGGCCGACCACTCCTTAGACGATCTTGTAAAGAACTTGTCTCCTTGTATCGTTTGATGGTGTAATAACAAAGTTAGGCTAACACCAAAAGTTTTCACCTCACGGAAAATCTCCATTGGCTTTTTTCCAGCCTTAAATAGCGAAATCAGAGTCGCGCGTAATTCTTTTGTGCCCTCCATCACGAGAAATTTTAAGCAAATGAATTTGAAAGTCGAACATATTAAAAGATAACATCCTAAATTCAAATATTGAAAAAGAATTAAATACCATCAAGTAGTATTTTATTAAGAATTTTACGTATAAAGTTTGTCTCAAAACTTATGAACACACGAGGTATAAAAAGTAAATGGGTTATAAAAAGGATCTAAAGTTTGGTGTCATCATGACGAAGACAGTGGCATCAGCCTGAATGGGTTAATTTTACTTTCTGCTTACGTGAACTGGCGTTCGAACAATCTCAGCAGATGATTCGGCATATTTAGTCGTTTGTATGTAATACAATGGACAAACTGAGTTGCCTAATTAATAGAATCAGGCGTTACTTGCGGAAGTCCATAGAACAAAACCCTAATAGACCGACCAATATATAAGCAATAGCCTTATTTTGTACTTTATACTCTATTTATAATTGCTTACATATTGGTCTATTGCATTTTCGTGCTTCGTTATGATAAACGTCAAAGTTTACATTATAAGTATAGCAATGAAATAATTATAAACAATTTTTGCGACTCACATTAACTTCAAGACATGTTGTAACTTTTGGTCCTTCGAATCGGATAATTTGCCTAATCATTAATTTGTTGGCATGAAAATATATTTGTTATATTAAAAATATATGGAAAAAGCGTTATTACAGTGATAAATTATATTTTACACACGAATTTGTTGAAACTGCACTTCGGAAATAACGAAAATAATTTAAAGGGAACCGAAGAGCGAGTGTACGTAAAGCCGCATCGGCGACGCACTCGCTCGGGCCGGAAGAAAGCGCCGAAACGAACGCGCTCAGTACGAACACACATATATGTATGTACGCACGTAAATATCGTCACAATTTTCGCTTACAAAACGGGGGGTGAGAATATCAGTTCAAGGAAACTCCGTTCAATTATAATTGATGAAATTTCTTCAAACGCATTTCAAATTCGCACCCTCCAATATTAAAGCTAACAATTGCATTCAAGCTGCAATGTTATATGAGGAAGCTTGTTTTTGCACACCGTATCAAGTAATAGCTTGTGAATGTACATGTGAGAATGTATTAGGTATATAATATATTATTTTATTACGAATATCATTTGTAGATTTTGACAGAGCATGCAGTTTGATTAGAATTTACATTATTTTGCGTTTGTTTTGCACAGTTTTTTGCTTTGATTTTGATTTTGTTGAAGTTTACACTTTTTAGGCTTTCTGTGTGACATTCCAAAATAGTTACAGTCGCCTGAAATTCTGTTAATGTGTGCTAATATTAGGTCTTTACCTATGAAATTGCCGTTTTGTTTGAAAAAAGTTAAAGTATTTTTTTTTCGAACTTATTTATTTATTTTATTCAAAGTAATAACCCCTGCAATCATGCATCTTTGCCAACCTGTGGCGTTTATGGATGCCTTCTTGAAAAAATCAGCTGGACGGGAGACAACAAACTCTAGGGCTTGATGCTCAGGGAATTGAATTTTTTCCCCGCTAAAAGTTGTCCAAATTTTGGAAAAAGTAGTAGTCGGAGGGAGATTGAGAGGGCGGAGAGGGAACTTCCAAACCAAACTCATGCAGTTTGAGACGTTGTGTGAGGGGGGCGTGTGGAAGAGGGAACGACCGATTACCAAGTGGGAGACATGCGAGTCGCATGGGTATTTCAATGTACAATAGTAATGTGCCGTTTGTAAAGCTTGATAAAACCACACTAGACACCAAACTGTGACCATCACCTTTTAGGGTATTTTTCGTTTTGCACATTGCTTTGGTACCGAACAGGACAACCAACTGGTTTTGATGGAAAAGAATCCATTTTTCGTCAACGTAAAATTCGTTCAAAAGTCTTGCCTGAGGAGGCAATGCTTTGTGGGTCGTTAAGGGGGCCCCCGTATCAGCGCAATCTGTGCATGGACCAATATTGCTTTGAGACATCAAGCGGTCAGTGTTGAATAGCTTAACGCTTTAATCATAGTGACAAGGCCAGGTCATTTTTCAAGTCAATTCCCAGAACGGTACCGAGCAAACCCAAGGTTGTACGTGGAAGTTTCGTAAACGTGAAGGTGGGCGGTGGTGCCACGACGGAATCATATCAAAGTAATATAGGAAAAATGTTGAAACTAATGAAAATACAACGCAATCAAAAACAAAAGACTGATTTTGTAAATAGAATGTCATTTTTAAAACAAAATTAATTTGAATTTATAATTCATAGCCAATCAAAACTTTTTTTGTTTGAAAAAGTCTGTACTGCAATACGGCAATAAGGTAAGACCTTGTTGTAACGTAATTACATAATTTGATAAAAATAAAATTTGGATGTAATAAAAATGATATTTGTCCTTGCAACTATATTTGTTATTTAAAGATTATTTTTGTTAACATTTTATTATACGTTTCAAATGGTAATGAGTAGAGACAGCATTAGGACACGCAAATTATCATGAGCATTCGCTGTAACTTTTAGAATGAAGAACTATGGGTTTCTGCTCACTCCGAAGACGATGCACGTAAGAAAGCAGCAGCGAAATACAATGTGGCCCCTGCTGATGTCACTTTGAAACGGGATGAGGATGTGCTGGATACTTGGTTCTCATCAGGGCTGTTTCCATTCGCCATATTCGGCTGGCCGGAGAATACGGATGATTTGAAGGTAGGATAATATTAAATTTTTAAACCACTCTTTAACCATCATTCGAGATGTAATTGTAAGTTTCAGGATTAATTCTAAATGTATTTTGTTTTATTTCATAAGGTTTTTAAACCAGAATTTATTAATTTACCTAAATCGGCGATACGATTGCAATAAGTAATTGAAGTACCCGAAGATCTAGTGAAGTGTGATTTATAAATCGTTTTAGCTGATCTTAAGTGATAGCTCCCAGGTACGCTCATAAGTAGTAAAATTTGTATTTTCCTTAGGCTTTCTATCCTACAACACTGCTGGAGACGGGGCACGATATACTTTTCTTCTGGGTGGCAAGAATGGTGTTCTTTGGACAACGGTTGATGGGGAAACTGCCTTTCAAGTAGGTACTAAAATTTAGTATGGGTGGATGTTTATTACTATTTCACGTAACAAACTACTGAATGGACTTTGTTGAAATTTAACAATATAGATTATACATAAGATATATATTTATCTATAATTTATGATATTGTGTGAATTGTCTAAAATAGTGATATTTTTTCTTACGTGAGTAAGAAGATTGAGCTGTCGATATTTCAAAAAGGTCCAAAAGAGCCTGCCATATCTATATCTCATATCTCATCTCTATCATATAGAAGTATATATATTAAATTCTAAATGAAAAGACTCTTATCACATCCATACTAAATATAATAAATGTATTTATATCTAATGGTGTGCATAGGCAATAGAAAATTTTAGTTGACATCATAATACAGGTGCTCCAAAGGTTATCGATAGGTGTGTAGACCGTTGTATATACCTAAGTATCCTCATCAACCAAATGTTGCCAAAATTCAGAGAAGTATACCTCCACCCAATGGTCCGCGATGCGCACGGTCGCAAGATGTCGAAATCCCTGGGCAACGTCATCGACCCAGTGGATGTGGTGACCGGCATCACGTTGGAGCAGTTACACGCTCAACTCGCGGAGTCGAACCTGGATCCGCGGGAGGTTGAAAAGGCGAAGCAGGGTCAGAAGCAGGATTACCCCAATGGGATACCGGAGTGTGGAACTGATGCACTTAGGTGAGTATTTTAATATAAAAGAAAACTGTAACAAATATGTTCTTATTTATTTTGTTTGTATCGGTCCTCGCAGTTTCAACAGCGTTTATGATAAGATCTTGTTCTTATGGTGCCGTCTCCTTGGAGGTTGGCGATCATCATAGCTAATCTGACTTTGGATGCCGCGTTTTTGAATCTTTATTCTATATTCTAGATTAAAAGATCTAGGATACAGCATCCTAAAAATTCTACTTACCACAATCAATTGCAAAAGTAATAGAATTAAAATACTTTTTCCTTTGTTTTTTTATTGTATTTATATCGTAAAAAAAATACTTCCACTAGAAATAGAATCCACCATGCTTGTTAGGCGGTCAAATTGTTTACAGGATCTTTTTTTCTTTTATTTTATTTTTTTATTAAAATCTCAATCTTATATGTTAAAGAGCAGGCGCGGATTCATCTGATGTGTTTGTTTAAGTGATAAAAATGCGCTACTTTGGTATGTTGCCGGCCTTTATACAGCCTTATGTTTTCAGGTTTGCCCTATGTGCAATGACGCAGGGTCGTGACTTAAACTTGGATATCCTCCGTGTCCAAGGATACAGGTTCTTCTGCAATAAATTATGGAACGCGACCAAGTTTGCGCTCATGTATTTCCCCAAAGATACGGTTTATAAGGTAATCAAAAACTATAGATAATTTAAAAAAATCTTTAAAAAAAAAATGATTTTTTGCTCACACCTATGAATGATAGGGCCCAGCATTTTCGAGTATGGCCTTAGCTTCATGTAAATTGAATTATTTTATGAAAATACGGTAAGTGATTACCACTTACTCTGCCGATTACGTAATCCAGAGACAGTTATAAGACAAAAAATACTCCATTGTAATCGATAATAGATTTCGCGTCATAGTATGATTTTGTTCTAAACTGGCTATATCTTAAAGGAAGAAAAAAAAACATGTCCTTTTTGGTAGTTTTTACTCGAATTGGGCACTCGCCCATGTATTTTGGCTTAGATATGATTTTTCGATTTATATCCATAGGTACACGCATCCGGCCCACTGCCATCGACTCTATCGATGGTAGATAAGTGGATGATGTCGCGATTGTCCAACGCTGTGAACAAAGCGAATGAAGGATTCCAGAGCTACGATTTCCCCGCTGCCACCACCGCCTGCTACAATCTGTGGCTCTATGACCTCTGTGATGTGTATTTGGTAGGGCTCATTTGTTAAGCTAATAATATTCCCCGATTAAGTCTCGATAAATGGACTAAACAACAACATAAAAAAATATTTTTTCGATTCGCTGCAGTAACTCCTGAGTGTTCTACGTTCAAACAAACACACGCAAAGGTTTTACAATATCGGTATAGATTAAATTACATTACATAACAGGCCCTGTTATTCACTTTCTGATCGAGCAGCTTAACTTGACTATATTTTTTATAAAAAAACATAATACTTTTATTTCATAATGATTGAAACAAAAAGATTTATATGTGTAAAAAAATATACAATTTTGGTTTTCTAGGAATATTTGAAGCCAGTATTCGCTCAAGGCACTCAATCCGAGCAAGAAGCTGCAAGACAAACTCTATACACTGTTCTAGAGTATGGGTTGAAACTACTGAGCCCCTTCATGCCTTTTGTGACCGAAGAGTTGTATCAGCGACTTCCCAGAGCTGATAGCTCTTGTCCATCCATCTGTGTGGCTTCTTACCCTGTTGTAAGTACTTGAGAATTTTTTCTCTACTTTTTAAATGTATCATTAAATAAAATGTAGTATATCTGACATAATTATTAGCTAATCGTGGTAATTTTAAGCACCAATATTATATAAAAAAAGAAAAAAAAAATTTTTTTTGGATATGTCATTTTATAAAGATTCCAATATATTTCTTACAGGCTACAGACACACCGTGGCAATGTAAAAACTTGGAGACAGATGTGGAAAATGTCATGAAAATTATCCATGCAATAAGATCAACTCGCTCTGAATATAACATACCCAACAAAACAAAAACTGATGTTTATTTGATCCTCAGTGAGGAATTGAAGGTCCTCACAGATGTATTTGAGAAGATGCAATGTTTAGCGTACAGTCGGTTTGTGGATGGAGCGCCTCCAGCAGGATGTTCTATCTTGCCAATATCGGATAAGATTGAGGTGCATCTATATTTGAAGGTAATAAGGATCTTTGACAAATGTTAGTAATGAGTTGTAGCATAGAACATTTATCTTACAATGCTGTCGTTAATTTTTGCGCGTGTTAGAGGTTTTTTTTGAAAAATCATTACGTTTTCTAACAGTATTTTTAAAATTGGAAATAAAATACCAATTTCAGCTAGTTCAATATCATAATTATATCAGAAAATAGAATGTAAAAAAAATAAAATAAGTAAATAAAAAAAGAATAGAAAGTTATTTTTACATAACATGGTTCTTGCTCATCATAAGGTTAATTCAACCTATAATAAATAATATATTTGAATTTATACAAAATTATTGTATCAATACCTGAAAATTATGTTTTAGAAATAAATTTGAATGTTCATTTCTAGGGTCTGGTAGATGCAGAGAAAGAGATAGTCAAACTAGAGAAGAAAAAAGACGCTTTAGAACAATCATTGAAAAAACTCAAGCAATCTATGGCTGTAGACGACTACGCTTCTAAAGTACCGGTAGACGTTCAAAAAGCAAACTTGGAAAAATTATCGACTACTGAAGGAGAAATATCAAAACTAGAAACTGCTATACAAACACTTAAAGTATTTTAAAGAAATTGAACTGTTGTAACTGTCTGATACTTTAAATTTACAAAGCAATTGTTATACCTCTGAAGCAATAAGTGTTGTAAAGCTATTTATTCTCTTTATAAATAAATGAATTTTTCTAAATGAGTTAAATGATTAGTACTTATCCTAACTTTGGTCCCTATCAGTTATTTTACTGTCTATGCTTAAATTCTATTTCATTTGTCACCAAGGGATAGCCCTTCAGTTTTTTAGTTTCCTACTATACAAACCCCAGAGTTATTTGAGAAGTAGAAAATCTGTACAGAATAAATAGAAATATAATTTCATCTACAAACCTAACGGTCGTCTTTAAGTGCAGACTAATCAAATTACAAATAGAAGCGGATTTACATGTCTACGTACATAAATTATTTGTAATGTATTTCGATGCGTGTGACATTTCACTGATTGTTGACATTGACAATCGACACAAGTCTGAAAATCAATCTTGATTATATTTTTGAAATTCATGTTTGTTTATAGATAAGTGGGTGACCAAAATTAGAAATTTCGACATCAAAACCAATTGTTGTAGTTATTAAAGTACCTAGTAGTTAATGAAAAGTTTAATATTTACTTTTGAGATCTTATTTAAAACCTTAGAAGATAAGGTCACACGACTGTTACTTTTTTAAACATATTGACTACCATAATAAAAACATGGAATTTCCTGATCTAGGGAAACACTGCCAGTATCAGAATTGCAACCAAACAGATTTCCTACCACTACAATGTAAATGTGGAAAGGTTTTTTGTAGAGTTCATTTCAATGAACATTGTCATTCTAGTGACTGTGAATTAGCGCCAAAACCTAAAGAAATAAACCTTAACAATGATGACCAAATATTCAGGTGTTCAGAGAAAGGGTGCAGAAAAGGGAATCTCCACAAAATGTTGTGTAACAAGTGCGATAAACACTTCTGTATTGAACATAGATTTCACCCGTAAGTAATAATTTATCTTTCCAATATGTGTTGATTCCTATTACATATACTTGAATTTTGAATACCATAAAAATATGCTGTCAGAAATTAAGGAAAAATGGATTGACTATATTTTATAGTCCCTGATCACAATTGTCCTAATATGACTTTCATTATATTCTAGGTCATGTCCAGAAATAGATGATGAGACTATGGCATTAAAAATTGAAGAACTAGAAGCTCCAAGAAGACAGTTTAGGGAAGCAAATATGCATTTGCAGGATAAGGTATAAAATTAAGTAAAAATTCTGATAGATTTGATTATTTCTATACAAATAATAACAGTATATTGTAAGTTTATCCTTAGACAATGCATTAACTCTTAACATAACTCTTTAGTTTTGATGTATATGTCATGTACTATCTTATATATTTGATTGATTTTTAAAATTTTCAGATAACAGAGAATATTAGAAAAGCCCTACAGTCTTCTGCAAAAGTTAAAACTGCATCCAAGATACATCTTATGAGAATCAAACAGAAAGCCAAGGGACCCAAAACTGTACCTCCAAAAGACAGAATTTATTTTGCTATTAAAAAACCTATAAATTTGCAAGCTAAAACTGTTAAAGTCATCCATGATTTTGAAAATTTAAGGCAAATTGATACAGTTGTCTTAGATCCTGACTTAAAAGACACAATCCCTGTGTTCATAAGCGCATCATGGAGTCTCGGGAGAGCTATAGACAGTATATGTGATAGTTGTAACATTAAAAATGATAACAACAAAATGGGTTCAACGAAATTAAGGATATTTAGACAGCTGGATGGCTACTGCATAAATCCTGTCCATATGGATGTTGAGCTGCATCAATTAATTAAAAATGAAGTTTTATTAGAAGGCGATAAATTAGTAATGGAATATATAAGTACAGATGTATTGAACACTCTTGACGATACTGCTCAAGTGTTATTAAATTGTGAATAAAATGAATAATATATTTATGAAATAAAATTATCGCTACGATTTTTCTAATAGTTTTAGTATCAATTTTTATGAAATATTTAAAATTCATTTTAAGATGAACAATTTTAAATCTAATTAAGGATATAGAATATATATTAAGAAAATAAAACCAACGTAGATCGGTAATAATATCATTATTTACAAATAAGTATAAAATTAAAGCATAGCTTCTCCATTCTCTTTGATCTGTGACTGCGATCTTTGGTAATCAACTAGCGGTAACAGCGGCGCAGGCGCAGAAGGGTTTGTTTGTGCGGTGGGAGGCGGCGTTCCTAGTTTGTACTTCGCAATCAGCCAATTGCACTTCCCGGTACGAGCTATGAGAGTCAGCAGATCTCTACGATACTGCTTCGTCAGTATCGCGTATAGGAATGGATTCGCGCAAGCGTTCAGCGGATAGAAAAATACTAGCAACACTTTGCCGTGGCTCACATCTACCAACGGGACACCAGCTAAAGCAGTCACGCCGAAAAATGCAACGGGCGCCCAACATAATAAGTCTGTGCCGATGAGCAGCGCCATCTTGTTCGCTATACGCCTCTCCGCGGCTGCGGCGGCCCCTCTCCCCCCGTACTTCTCCCCCCCACCGCCTAACGATCTGTAAATCTGCACGTAACACACGACAATAGTCACCCAAGCAATCGCATTGGTCATAAACAGAGATCCTTGATACACAGCCACGCCAACGTTCTCGCTCTCCACGGGCAAGCATATTGACGTTGAAGAATAATCGGACACGCCGAAGAGCGGCAAACCGGCCATCAACACGGAGAACAGCCACCCCCCGAGCATTATCTTCCCCGCCGCCGCCAGTGTGATCCGTCGATCTAAATAAATCGCGTATGTGATCGCGAACCATCGTTCTAGAGTTACGATTGTCAGTGTGAAAACTGACAATTGTCCGGAGAACACTGACAGAAACCCGGCAATTTTGCATCCCGTGCCGTATTGCCAATCGTACGCGTAGTTGAAGAACTCCCCGTAGGATCGCAGGTCTACGACAGCGAGCATGGTCAGGTACACTCCAGTGCAGAGGTCGGAGAAAGCGAGATGGCACATGAGGAACCTAGGCACTGTGAGCTCTGTGTGGTTCGTCAGCAGCACCATGAGGACGGCCACGTTGCCCACCACCGCAGCGGCTATCACCAACCAAACGCTGGCTCGCAGCCACGACCAGCCCATGACGTCTTCGCACGGGTTCAGTGCGTCGGGTAGCGGCGTGCATTCTATTTGTCTGCGACTGAAACGAATTTAATCCTAATATAAATCTATATACAGGAGAATCTGTTCAAAACGAACGTCATAGCCTAAGCGTACGTACAAAGCATTTTTGTGATAAAATTATAATTTGCATATTATTGCAACTTTTTTCTCAATCGTAAATGCTTTACAACGTTGAAGTGACTTTTTTATACATACGGTTACATCAACTGTAAATTACAGATTCTAAACGAAAACGAAACTTCGCTTTGTCATACGTCAGATGTCACTATAAACGAAGTAATTATATATGACTTTGTTACAATGAGTTTTATATGAAAATCAAACATTAGAATATATTTATTCATATTGGTCTAACTTAGAGCTCTTTGAATGAATGAATGATTGTATCTTTGCTATGGACTTACGTATGGCTAAAGCTGCCGCACTCCGCAAATGATGAAACACCCAGACTACTGTCGACCGGGTCATGGAAGTCTCCTGGCCCTTCGTCTTCGAAGCTGGAGGAGTCTGAGAAGTAGTTTTCTTCCACGTCATATTCTTCACTTGTAGTGGTTGTTTCTCCAGAATATCTAGTGTAAATACTTATAATACTATTTTACTGTTATTATTATTATAATTTTTTAAATTGATGATATTCCAGAGGTCACTACTCCGGGGGCACATTGAAAACCGGCGCTCCGTCGACAAGAAATTATTGTTGACGGAGCATATGCTGAGCGTGTTCCCTTCCACACGTCCAATTAACTTGTAGTTTGCACTAAGTATTGTACAGTTGTAAAATGTGGAATGAATGTTTCTTTTTTTTTGTACTAATATTTTTATAAGATCTCTGGTTGACAGGGTAATACTTAAATGCAACAACAACTCACATATGGTCGGTAAGATAGCCAGGATAAGAAATTTATAGCTCGTTATAAGTTCTACATATTATAAATACAATATAAATGGCCAACTGTTGGGCATGGAACCCAAGCCTCACTGTTGCCTTGGTTATTAAATAAAACATTAAAATTACACTTTTCGTGTATTCCACATTACATATTTCACTGGTTTGACTTAAGATACTCGTACATCGTACAGCTAGAATGATTAATTTGCTGGTAGATGAGATTTACTTACGCCATTGAAGCTGTCGATAGTTTGACGTCTTCTGGTGGCAGCGATCTTCGTCTTTTTGACGGATTTTTGTAGCTCTTCCCACATTTCTGAAAAACATCTGTATTTACTAAGAAGACAAAGCTTTATTAGCAGATCTATCGTCATTAGTGAAATACAAGTGGATATAAATAATTTCTTTATTGATTGCAAAAAGTTATCGCTTTGACTTACCACGTCTCTTTATTTGCCTCGTTTAAGTTGATCATTTCTATGAAAGCTTAAGCTTTCAGTCAGTTATCTATTTTTAAAATTTCTTGTCACGGGGTTCGAACTTGAACTCCTCCGGAACGGCTTTACTAAATTTTCACCCTTCTAAGATCAACCCTTATTTTTTATTTATTAATTGAAAATTGAAATCACATGTATGGCAAATCAACGTTTGCCGGATCAGCTAGTACTTATATATAAGATTGCTTATGTAGACAAAGCGATTATTTACGATATTTTTGATCACCGTATGGATTTCTACGACCTTTATCTAGCCATTAATATAATTTAATCTGATAGCAATTCTCACATTAGGTAATACAGTCATACCTGAGCCATATTGGCCATCTGTGTCTCATACAATGCGTGCCTCGCTGGATTGTGCCTTTCAGGGAATGAGAAAGCGCAGCAATGGAAGTGGTGCGTCAGGTGGGCGCGTTCTAGACTCTGATAAACATTTTAATAATCTATTTAAATTTTATTCATTTCGGATAGTTTACCATACTAAATTGTGTAAGATAAAAAAGATCTAATTATTGAACTAAGTTTTTGAAAGCAGAATATAGTCAAGCAATAGAATATTAATTTTGTATGCAGTTGTTCGTTCGAAAGTTTATTACAAGGTGATATGAATTAATGTTTAATTTATTTATTAACGAAAACAGCGTTATGCGACATTTTAAATAATGGAAATGATATTACTACAAAAATAGAGACGTGTTATACAATATGTATAACACGTCTTATATTATACATATTGTTATTGTTACTCTATTTTATTGTTAACTTTATTTTATTGTTACTCTATTTTTATTTAAATGAAAAAATCCAAATGAAATAGAACAAAAACAGGGTATGCCCAATTTAATTTTTGTATTAGTGCTGTTTTTTACTTTTAACTAACAATATTTTTTTAAATATATATATAATAGTTTACTGCCTCAAATCATTCAACTATCACAATTACATTTTGTTTAATTTAAATGTATTATACGGATTAGAATTCACGTTCATTAGGCTGAAGATTCTGTGATATCATGTGATGGTACGACATTAATAACAATTACTCACTTGAAACTCATAAATAGACGGAATGTATTTTAACGATGGTGTCCTTTCAATCTTCAGCGTTTCTAATTTCTCGAGACCCTTCGTTGGGAGGGACGTTATGGCAGTGCTACTTAAATCTCTGGAAGAAATTAAATAGTGATACAATTCTATTACACCAATTAACTAGCAATGCTCTACGAAATCTTCAACAAGCGACGCACGTTTCGCTTCGACACCGGAGCATCCTCAGGATGTTGCTTCAAGAACAGCATACATAGTGTGTGCGTCGAGTTTGAGGCGTTTGCCAATAAATTGGTGTAAAAGACTTTCCTTCCACAAACACTGGTAAAGCAAAACAACGCCTGATTCTATTAATAATTAGTAAGAATATTTCCAAGATTGCATAATTTCACAAGATATTTCAATATAAATAAAGTATTTATTCTTATATATGTTCGTATAAAATTAGCTTTAAACTTACAATTGTCGTAGTAGAAGATTACCAGCAAATGCGTGTTCGTCTAATCTTCTCAAATTCGGATTCCCTCTGAAGCTTCTGTAAACGATTACAGCATTACATGCAAATGTTCATCAACTCATAAATTATGAAAATTCAATTTTACGTACAATTTTGATATCTGTGCGTTCTTAAACGCATGCGCAGGTACTTCTTCTATTAGGTTGTAGTTCAACGACCTGAAAAGTTACGAGTAAGTAAAACCTCCTTTAATTTAAACTTTTCTATATAATACTGTAATAATCCGATTAAAATTAAGTAAAGTAATTAATTGGTATTAACTTATTCTTGAATCATTAAACTTTAGTAAGATTTAACATTTGTCATTTTATATCAAATCAATAATAAATAAAATATTAATATGATTAATAACTATTGCATTTTTGAATTTTTACTATTAACTAAAAAGTTTTTAACTACTTATATTGATCTGTGATTTGCTTTTATAACGAAAAAGTTTTTATTGTAATTTGGTAACACATGTATAGAAAAGATCTGTAGCTGATATTAAAAAAAAACATAAAACATATATATACCTAGTGACTTACACTTGATCAGCGCGGACACGCAGCGCATGAGTAGGTATTCGCTTTATGTGATTTCCCTCAAGATCACTACAACAAAACCAGAATTATTTATTAATAAATAAACAAAGCACCATTCGTTTAAGCTTGAAAGACAAATGCATTTGACAATTGACAAGTATCAACAAATTGAATAAAATCTGAAGTCTTACTCCGCAAAGGGGTTGTATAAAGGTATTTATGAAGCCCATTAAACTTACATGGCTTGCAAATAAGACAAGGATCTGTTTGTCCCTTGTCGGTGGCGATCATGCACATGACTGAGATTTGGCACTTCTACCAGACCTGACGTTGTAACCATACTGGAATAAATGTTCTTTTTATTTAAAAGTCGCCAAGAAAACAAATATGTAGGTCACTGCAACGTTCTGCCCATGACTACATCACTTGTGGTGACTAGACTAGGAGGCAGGAAAATTAGAGTTAGCTCCAATAGTTCGTGATTGTTAGGGTAGTCATAACTTTGTATAATAATGTTTGTTTAAGTTAAATATAATATTACAAACAGACCCGACATTGTAACCATACCGAAACTTAAATATATTTAAATAGGACGTTTTGGGAAATTCAGCGTTTTGTCAACCAATACTTCTAGACAAAGTTGATTAAAGCGGGAAAATTGGAAGCTTACTCTCATTATCCCGCCTAAATCATCTCGTATAGAAATCCTCCATAGAGTGTAGTATGGGACAGAACGAAATCACAATTTATACTAACAAAAAATATTTTTTATTTTATATTTTCAATTCCATTTACGTAAAAAGTTACGTATTTAAACAAACCAAACTCTTAAAACGATTTTACTCCTGCTTACAATTTATGGCTACACAAGCTAAATATATGAAGAATATTCATACAATATGTTTACTAAAGCCTGTATATGTGTTAGTAGTAAATAGCTCATATCAGAAACATACATACGTACAATGTGCGAAGTTCGGGCAACGCCGGGAGCGGAGCTATCTTGTGTAGCCTTGGTGCTTGTGTTATAAATCTGTGATCGAAAACCTTCATTTCATAAAATAATTAATGTATATTTTAATTTAAACACGTAATAATTTACAGTAATTGAAATAACTATAGTCCGATTTTTTTGACTATTTTTTTTATAACTAGGGGGCAAACGGACAGGAGGCTCACCTGATGTTAAGCCCATGAACACTCGCATTGCCGGAGGCTTCACCAGTGCGTTGCCGGCCTTTAAGATACCTTAACGCTCTTTTCGTGAAGGTTCCTAAGTCGTAGTGGAAATACCTCTATTGGCAGCTAGTTCCACATAGCGGTGGTCCGCGGCAGATTGTTCCTTCTTCAGCGCTGAATTCGTGGAACGGCGTACATCGAGGTGATACTGATTATCAATTAAGTAATTCCTGGAGAGTCCATTTATGCGCTAAGATCTGATGAATTAGGTACTTGGTGATGGAAAACATCTTTTGCATTCACCACTAAGATTGATAGCGTGAGAGATCCTCTATATTTTTATCACACAAACTACAGATTGAGGGAAAGCGCTGGGGGCAAAGTGCGAAGAAACAAAAGGCTTTAATGGAAGTCTAAGAGGCGGCCTATCGGCGTATAAGGCTGAGTCGACCCATTGGAGTATACATATCTTGGGTGTTTAAAAAAACGCGAAACGTATCATAAAACAATCAATAATGTTTTGTTATTAATTTAATTATTGTCATAAACTGAAATCTTTTGCTTTATAGGACATATGAATAATATGCGCATGCATAAAGCGGAATAACACAATTTTGGGCTAATAATGTAATTACGATATAGTATCATTACAACCAGCTCAATGCTAATTTATGGCCACAGTAAATTCTTTTACTTATCGCGAATGTAATCACTGTCCATTGTGTTATTTTTAAAATCATATGATAAAACTTTGATCGTTTTATGGTTTAAGGGTTCCGTATCTAAAGGGTAACAAGGTCAACACTATTGAGGAGAGTTTATTGTCCTTTGTGTAGCTCATAAACCGTGAGAGACAACTGAAATTTTCACAGATAATTTCTGCGGCCGCTATAATATAACCTCAATAAAAAAAAAAACTAAAAAAAAAATTTAACCCATACAACAAACTGCATTTTTTCAAGTACGGAATTCTTGCGCGAGTTTGACTCGCACTTGGCCTTATTTTCATATTATATCTAAATTTAAATCTGTAAGAAATACTTCGAATAGTTTTAACTACGAATTTTTTTTGCTAGTGTAATAGTCGATGTCAAATGTCATCTTTTGTCTTTTACTAAATAGTTATAAAATGGCGATCGGCCCTGTCAAATCCAAGGATACCGTCATTATAATGTATTGCTATACATTTGTAAAATATATAACTATTTTTAAAAAAATATATAGAACTCACAATGATTTGAGATTGGGCATCTTCGTCAGATCTTCAACCGCAACATGCTCTAAATTGGGTGCGTCCATTACTGATCTGAAAAAAATATAATTAAGAAGTACTTAATGGATGTTAGAGAAATCCTAAAATATAATGTTTGTCAAAACATTAGATCTAGTCATTTAGAAAATAAGTTGCATGACAAACTCTACGCCGTAGATGCTCTACGACCAGCAGAACATTTTATAATATTGCATGTGTTCTAAAAAGGACTTGTAATGAATGGAACTCTAAGTACGTCCTTACCAGACGAGAAAATCGAGTTAATTCGTTATAAAATCGAGTTGGCGCAGGGAAATAGGAGCTCCCTCAAATATTAAGTCAGAATAACGCAAAAATATTACAAAAATTATACCTTATCCCAATCAATTCAAGAACAAGTAGAACGAATGGCTAGCCAACACGATGCTTGATATCAAAATATATCGTCAAAAGTATCATTCATTACAAAAAAACTAAAATCACACAGCGCATTGGGGATATCCAAGGAACATGTTTCTTGAATTGAAATCTAAAATCTACTATTTACCTACGAATTTGCGCTTAGAAGCCTAAACAAAATACTCATCAGACGGTTAATTAACAGTGCGTTAAAACAGAGTTAAAATACAACTTACAAATGTTCCACTGTGTGCAGGTGGTAGCCGGCTGCGTGAATTGAACGAGCAGTTAGACGTGTTATGTTGCTCTTCAGCAGAACTACGGAGACCCCTTGACATGGCTGAACTGAAATTTAACAGATTTCCATTTAAATGCATGTTAAGCTCTTAATATTGTGTTTTATTGACATAACTATTACTCATTTAAAGAAAAAAAACTGTATTAACGGATTTAAGTTTTAAGATTTTTTTCCGACGTTTCGCGTACTTTACAGCGTGCGTGGTCACGGTAGACGAGATGTTAAGTACGGAAAATGTAAAATATATCTAAATTTTGCAAAAATACATAACTTAAATCCGTGAATAAAGTGTTTTTCTTTAAATATTTTGCTCTTGCAAAAATTAATTTAAAAAATAAACGATACGAGGTTTTTTTTTATTATACCATAGATTAATAGGAAGTGGAAATATTGACTAAGAAGTTTGTATTTGCCTATATGTTTACCACATGTCCACGTGTCGTACGTACTGTCGTAGATACTGTCATCTATTCCAATTTACTTAATTGCCAACTTGTTTATCGGTGCACCTAAGACGCAGTAGCATGTTCATTAGGAAAAATATTCGCAATCAACTATCCTTTGTTATGGGTGTGTATAAGGAAATATTTACACATAAAAATGAGATGAAAGTCGCATTGTATATGCTTACATCTTTGTAAATCAAGAAAATCAATCTCGGGCATAGAAACAGTTTGCAAAAATATTCTAAATATGGTCTAGGATCATATGAATAATGCAAAAATGTTAGTTTAAATTCAATTTAATTCAAGCCATATAAATTATATAAAAGCCAAGTATGATAAACTTTTAATAGTAACTATAGAAGGGAGTAACAACGAACTAAGTAACTTCTTAAAAGTAAAAAAAAATCATTTTTAGAAAGATTTAAATTCTAAATAAATCATTGGTGTTGCCTAAATTTAGTTAGCAATTGAGCACTAGAATGGGGCTTATTTATTGTTAAAATGATAAAATTATTTAATCAGCGTTAGGAATTTTCGTAAACAATAACATCGATCAAAGAGGAAAAACTCACACCAAAGATATTATATACATACATTCATTAGTTTAACAATCTATAAAAATGCTTATAAAGAGTTTCATCTTACAATGTGTCTCATTATTTAAAAAACATCACTCAGACGAAAAGTTAAAAAAATGTGCTCAATCGAGAGTCTAAAAGACTGCAGACTGATTTCAAATTGTTCAAACCATTGAATACACTATGACCTATGTAATACACAATACAGAAGCCAATGCTTATTATTCGAAATTATTCGAAATATTACATAGTTAATACTTATTATACTTATAAGACTAAGTAAAAAGTTCCCAAACATTTTAAGAAATTGAAGTGACTTTAGCCTTATTTTGACCATATTATCGATCAATGCGACAAAGCATCTTTTATCGCATAAACTAGTAACAATCACATATTAACAAGTCTTTTAGTAATGAATATGATACGGCTCCGTTTTACTGGGACAAAATATATCTTATTCATAACCCCATTTAAATTAATTTTATTGGTTAAATTGAATAGTGGCGAGAACATAAATGAAACATTTTCTACTCTCATTTTACTGTATTTGGTCAAAACCGTTCAATTTATAGAATTTCATGTTTCAATGATTTTTTATGTCTGACTAGTTATAGTAAATTGAGCTAAAAGTGAACACTCAATGTAGTAACTAAAAGTGCGAAAGATATTATGAATGATATTGCGAGTGTGAACAGTACAATGAACAAACCACCTTCGTTTTAAGTTGAGCCTTCAACACGAGAAGTCCTGCATTTACAAAATCCCAATAGACCAACATACAAGCAGTACTCCGCGAAAAACCCGATAAGGCGTTCTCATCGAACGCTGTTCGTAGAGGCAACATCTCCTGATGATGCTCCCGTGTCGGAGCGAAACGTGCGTCGAGTGGTTGTGGGTTTTTCGTGGAGTACTGCTTGTATATTGGTCTATTGGGATTTTGTACAATGGACTTCCGCAAAGTAACGCCTGATTCAATTCATTATGTCCTGCATTTAGTCCGTAAGGCGTATTACATAAACAGCTCAACACGATTTCTTCAAATGTAAATAATATTCGCGTTTACATCCGCTAACGATTTTTACTTAAATCTGGTACTGCTCTGCTAGATTTTAAATATACATATATGTTAATATTCAAATCAACAGTCGTATTTATTATATTTGCGTAGGCATTAGAACACGTTAGAATTTTTATATAAACATAAGCTCGTGACTGAAGCTGTATATATATACTACATACAAGTCGTGACATACATATTACAATGTATTTTGAATATTATTTCATGTTTGTGAAATTCGAAATTGATAATTGAGTGTCCGGTGTGGAAGTTATTCTGTACGCTTAGCAACAACTAACTCACGGTGTATAACTAAATAACTGACTTTGGGCTAACCGACCTAGTGTCAAACGATTTCCGGTATAATTATTAAATTAAAATGCTGGCAGCATTTCCTTGCGAACGAAGAAAGCACTTGTCTTCATTACGTTACATAATACACATATAAGTAGTTGTCTGCGTAAGGGTTGTCTGTTCTGTATATTAGCCCTTTAATCAAGAATCCGTACGATCGTTGAGTAAATTTGCTAACGCCCACAGCAATTATCCCCTCCAAGGTCGTCTGCCAAAACATACTTTTCATACGGATATCGTTATTGCTTTAGGTTCCTCCGTGATCCTGTTTATATGAAATGTTGCCTGTTAGTGCCTCTCGATTGTTGAGTCTAAGTTGGCGCCTTAAAGATTGTAAAATTAAAACGGCATTTACGGTTCGAAGTCTTTGAATCCTTGCATACGACAATGTCGAATTTGGATATATTATTTGACAATTGACATAAATAGTGAATGACTTTCAGTTCGAGCAAACGTTACGGGACAAATATTCTCACTTTAAAATTAAGAATATCTCATTAAAAACAAAAATAATGATAAACTAGCTATGGTAAAAATAAATATTTTTATAATACTCTTTTTGCGAATGCGTTCCAGATAAAAATATTTATCAAGATAATTAAAATTCACAATAAAATATATATTTATGTAGAGAAATAAAATCCATAAATAAACTGAAAACTTAATAATTTAAGAATGATTTAGATTACAATTTACATAAATTTTATTTATTTATTACAAGAAACGCAACAAACTCACATATTTTTTACACACATACCAATCAAGATATATTAAAATTAAAATAATTAAAAAAAAAATAATAAACACACAATAAAAAAAAAATAAAAAAAAATAAAAAACTATTTAAATTTAAAAACAATTTGATAAAAAGTTATGATCGTTATGTTGTAGGTTGTAAGGGGAACTAATGTGGCTATTTTACCAAAATACCAATGTGGCTTTGTGATTAATGCATTTAGATAGGCGGCGACCTATCGCCTAAACAGATATCCAAAGTAGAAACTAAATTTTACGCAAACTGCACGCCCAACATCCACGTTTATAATTATCATTGGTTCATTCTTAAAAAATATGATTGCCTTGCCTATGTTTTTTTATCAATTCCGTTTTAAATAAACAGCTAAAGCCTTTTATTATTTGGCAACAAGAAAACGATCCGCCATGAATTAACTTTTTTATCTACTACCTTGAACATCAAATTTAGATATTGATAACGCATTGTGATAGACGTGAGAAATTTTTAAACGCGTCGTTCATGAAACATGCCTGGTTAATAATTTTTGCATATTTATACAAATCAGTATGTTTGTTTATAGGAATTTGCGTGTTAGATTTTATTCACTCAATTTTGTATTCATTCAAGTGTTCATTTATGTAAATAGCAACAATTGCTATGTTATATCAATAATAATAGTAGTAGGCTCTGTGATTTGTTATCACGTTTGCTAATTAAAAAAATTAAATGTGTTTGGTTCATTGTATTTTATCGCTCGAACTTGTTAGCAAAGTGTAGTTCTCGTATTACTTTCAAGCAAAGTGAATCGAAGGCGTGGTTCCGCAATGACATCCGCCAAGGAACAGTTCCATTTGGCAGAATTTGCCCGACGTTTCAAATTCTTGACAGCCTTTTAGATTGTGCAAATAGCCTAAAACTAACAAAACCAACGTGATTGTAGATTTAGTTTACAGAATTTTAACAGAATTGATTTAATTCAAATTATATCATAACGTTTTGCATGGCATTACTATCATTTTAGAAGTGCGCTGAATTTCACCGCCGATGTAATCACCCGCATATAAATGAACAATGCATTTTTATTATTGCAATGTATGAAAAATAGTGACACATTGACATGTATGAAAACTGGAGATCCAATTGCATAATTTCTGGGGAAGCTGGTAGCTTCAAGAAGGTCTTGGTGCCACATCCACACAAGGTAAATAAATATCACAGATTGTTAAATGAATACTCGACACACAGAGACTTTTTTTGGAAAAAACTTGAAGCTGCCAACTATTGAACTAAATAAAAAAAAGTAATAATAAATATTAATATTATACTAAATCTTTTTTTGTTTACAGTAAATATGATGAGTGAAATAGCCAAACTTACGTTTTTGGTTTGTAGAATGCTTTTAATACTTAATAATAGCGTAACCGCCAGCTTTATCAAATACAAATGTGATATTTCTTGATATAACTATAAATATTTATTAATCCGTCTCAAGTGCTTTGATTTGTTCGTTCAATACAAACAACTTACATGAGAATATAAAATCAAACAGAAGCGATCTCTCAATACATTTCATGGATATACCTATTATACATTTCAGACAAATTACTTTTTTTTTCTCATCTCATTTCGAATCTCGAATCTCATTTGACTCTTTTAAACTCAATTTGTTTGAGGGATTTTTTAGTTATCTTATTTATAATACAGTTTTTAAATGATAGGAACGCAAGTCAAAACACGGCCTACAACTCTCCATTCTGAATGGGTTTCATTATAATTCTAGAGAGAGAGATCTGTATAGATCGTCTCACAGATCCCTATCTCTATCATATTAGTGTAATAGCAATTTGATGGAGATGAAAGAGTAACTTACTTCGTAATAATAAGCTTTATTGATCCCAAATAAATATATTTTTATTAGTTACTTTTACAAAACTCTATAACACCAATCTACAAGTACTACTCCCCAAAAAAACCCGCAATCACTCGACGCACGTTTCGCCCCGACACCGGAGCATCCTCAGGATGTTGCCTCTACGTCGAGTGGTTGTGGGTTGATTCGCGGAGTATTGTTTATAAATTGGTCTATTAGGGTTTTGTACTATGGACTTCCGCGAAGTAACGCCGATTCTCCTAATTAGTTACGTTTCGTTAATGTGTTGTAAGTATGTAAAAAAATGTGTCCCTCCCATTGCCATTTTTGTTGCAAAGCACATTGTAATGAAACCGTTAATTTTTTACCTTCGTTTTTTATGCCTGTTATTTTTCTTGCTTTTTGCCTCCTCCTTTCTTAGTAAAAAAGAGAGTATAGTTAAGAGAGTGAAGTGTACTTCACCGACGACTGATATATGGTCGCATAAGGACAAAAAAAAGAGTTTTATAATATGGTTCCTTCTGATGAGAAATAAATATTTATTATGAATAGTAATCAAAGTTACGAAATATGTAAGAAAAATAGATGCAATTTTGATGCAATTCTGTATATTTTTCCAAGAAACAGTGACTGATGCACTTTAACCAACACCTGGAGAGCATAATTTGAGCCAATGTCAATATGCCATGACCTATTTTTGAGAATGCATTTGTCTTCAAACCAATTGGCATTATTCCAGTAATGAGAAATTAAAAATTACCTAAATCTTGTGAATTCTCAGACAGTTAAACCACGCTTGATTATAACTAATGTAATTGGAATGATTGTTGTACCTATCGTGTGGAATTTTTTTTTTAAGAGAGAAGTCGGGTCACTTTAGGTTGCCCATGCGCGCCTGCAAAGCCAGGAGGCTTATAGGCATGTTGTCGGCCTTTTAGGGCCTCTTTTTTTTGCTAGTGAAATACGTCTGTAGTGGAGGTTGGTAGAAAAATTTAAAACCGCTGTGTGAACGCCGAGCGTCGAGGGCCTGATACGTTTGATGAAATTTTGCATTCTGCCTCGACGTCCTATGACCTATAATATTGATAATATAAAATCGTGGTACTATTTATCGTTAATATTTTTTAATAAATTGCACTATTTTGCCTAGACACATGTTAGCATAGACATAAAAAAGAGATGGAGGTATTTTACGTTTTCAACCTTAAGAAATGTTTTTACGCACTTTAGCTGTGAAAGAAAATGAAATGAACTTCTTTATACATAAATTAGATTTAGGAAGAATCGCAACACTGACTTTTTTCAACTTCTATATCTACATTTATTGTAGACGTTCTATAATTTGTTGTAAATAATAAATCAAAACACAACTTTCTAAGTGTCAAACGTATTGATTTAATCACAGTCATAATTCTTATTTTTGTCAAAAATTCAATATTAAAAAATCAACAAATGAAATTATCATATCATATAACGCGAAAAGTATGTGTCTCCGCTCCTAATCTACCAATGTTCTTAACATTTAGAAGACGTCCTGTCAAATTGTAAAATTACACCCGACATACGCCTAAGAAACATCTCTCTTTATACTGACACAAAATATTTGAAATCGAGCACTCTTCCGTAATCAATTTACCACCCGTTGTTTCGTTTATATCATCTATATACAACTTAATGCACCTATAAATAGAATATGATAATGAAAATACATTTACAACAATGATATCAATGACTTCCCTAAGTATCTTTATCATTTTAATCCTAAACCTCGCAATTTACCGATGGGATTTAGCGTTTCCTTGCATGTTAGCGTGGTTTCTTCTTTAATAATATTATTTTTGTTTAAACGCGCGTATCTTAGGAACAGTAGCTGGTACTTTCCTCGCTCAGCTGTGCCATGTAGCGAGAAAATGCTACCAGCATTAAGAGTACATCAATCAGTATTTTAATTATTATTATAAGGTATATTATATTTTATATATGTTTACAATGTAAGGAATAGATATAAGCCTTAATATTGTGTTTGAAACCTGTCATTCCTGTGTAAGAAACACAGATCTAATTTCTTATTTCTTCTCTATGTATCCTTAACACGGAGAAAGCATACAATATAATACTTTATTGTCATAAAACAATAATTATTTTATCACAACTTGAGCAAAACATGAGTCTTCATAAATTCCATTAATTAAACTAAACTGGTAACTTTTGTATCTCAAAAACAATGATTTACTAGTACTAAAGATACAATTACAGGTTACAATTTTCACAGATGACGTATATCTGTTGCTATATTTACGAATAAAACGAAATCATTACTTAAATCTTCCACAGAACTTACGTGAATCGCGCGAGAGTCCAGTTTTTTATAGCTAGTCCACTTCAAATACAAATAGTAATATTTCTTCTCTATATCTTCTTCTTCTTCTTCGCGTGCCTCTCCATTACTGGAGGTCGGCTGTCAGACTTTTGAAGTGTCTCTTGTCTCGGGCCAGGTGCAGCCCTGCACCTGCACCTTCTCTATATAAGACTAGTAAATTCATCAAGAGTTTGAATCCAATAACTCACAATAATGAGAAATATAAAGATCTGTAAATGACGCTCAAACATACAACAGCTCACCATAGGAAATGTTTTTGTGCTAGTCTGTAGCCGCTTTTGCGTTATCAGCGAGTTATAGACGCCGGCATAATCTGTCAGTCACGATGTATCAACACGAAAAACAAACAGACAAGTCAATTATTGATAACGTTGCTTACAGGTTATTCATATATTTTCATTTTAAATCCTCTTGGCGTAATGCGGTGAATTCGCTGAAGAAATATTTATTACACGCCCTTGTCTAAGGGGGCAGCGGGACATCAAACAATGAAATAAGGTTGTTTATTTATTTTTTAAGGATTTTTGTACAAAAAAAATTAACAATAGTGAAAATATTTAATTATTTTTAAGATTTTTTATTATTTTGTTGTATTCTACTAGGTATAATGTAGATTAAATGGAGAATTATATTACAAATTATTATTTCCGTTAACTTTAGAAACGTATATGAATCTTTTTTTTTTAATTCTGTACATACTCAAAAAACCATGCAATATGTTGCTATATAATGATTGACTTATTCCAAATAAATGTTGTTAAATAGTGTAGATTCCATGAGTAAGTTTAAAGTCTAGTATGTGGATTCCATAGGTAAGTATGAACACAGGTAAGATGCTTTAGATATCGCAACCTAACTATCTGGATAAAAGTTAAGTTCACTTCCTACTCGAATTGAAGTCCGCTTTTAATCGAAAAAGGCGCATACACTACATTCCACAATTGAGATACATACGTGATACATATAGGGCACTATGTCCAATTCAACTATCCCTGTTATTTAGAAAAAATATTTGTCTAAAACATATTTCATACTAAGCCTTAAAAAATAAACTAACATATAACAATATTATCTTGAAAATCATACAAATTTTATACCCGAGATTTAAATTCAACGAAATAACGATGACAGTTTTAAATTGTAAATTTCATGTTCCTTTTTGCCTAAATAATTAAGATTTATCTTGTCTAGCAACGACATTTTCAACTCTATAAACGCGAGAGTTTGTAAGTATGTGTGGATGTTTGTAATTGGTTTACGTAAAAATTAATGAATGGCTTTATTGAATACAATAATGTAGCTTATACAACACAGGCTACAATAGAAATGATAAAGATATTGTGTGTATTGTCCAAAACACCAAGTAATGAAGAAAAAATCCAACCATCTATTCTGGAGTAAGCTGTCAAAACCGCTGGAATTACAAATATATGAAAAACAGCTTTCACATAGCTTACGTTTATGTGAATATAGCCAAAATAGTGAACCATAATTACAATAAAAAATATTTCAAATACACATTTGGTAGTAATAAATTTCGGTCTAAATGAAAATAGATAATTTTATTTAGAAGGGTAAAGCCGCAACAATGATCTCGTAATAATAATATATGAATAAATGTGAAGATCGCAAAACTATTTAGCTTTTGAAACCACGTAGTATTTTAAAAATAATAACAGATGTAAATGTTTATACATAGTCTGTGGTCAAAATGTAAATTCGAAAAAGAATAATCCGCATTACACGGAAGATGACGATAATATAACCATTCAAATTTTCCAAACTCATAGTAATGCGAAGGATGTCATTTAGTTAGCAGAAAACATATATATGGGAAAAATACCAGAAATATGATGGAAACGTGGAAAAAAAAAAAAACGAGGATTATGACATAAAATCAAGTTACAAATTACACATGACGAGTTATGGTTGAAAAGGTAGGAAAAAAAAGAATAAACCGCTAAAATATTATTCATATTTCAAATTATTATATTAACTTTTTTGTTTTTAACTAAATGAATAAACAATGTTTTGCAAATGAAGAAATATTCTGTCTTAATTTCTTTAAAACAGATAGTTTTGTTTAAATTCCCGATCAGCAGAGTGAACAATTTGTTCAAAATACGATCTAAGCAAAACTAATCTATATTAAAAAAACCATTAACTTACCTAAAAAATAAAAACACACTAACAGTAGTTTCCAAGACAACATATTAACCATAGAACAACTGAAAGTACAAACTAGAACTGTAAGTACAAATTGCATTGTCTTAAAATCATTTTTATCACATCACTCACACGCAATTTAGTCTATTTTCACTAAAAATTTTCGTAACTTAACAATGTAACGTTGATATTACTTTAGAAATGATCTCGTCAAAACGTCTGAACAAGACGGCGATTAATGCGCTACTGTCTACTGATGAAGATTGAAGAGTGAGCCGTGAAGACGGATCACAGAAGTTGAACGAAGAATATACTTAAACAGGTGACAATTGCCACTCTCAATGCAATCACAGATTAATTATTATAAGCCTTTTTAAAATTATACTACAGTTCTTTTTTCAAATTCTAAATAAAACTGAAAGGTACTGCAAAAACATCATTTTTGAAACCAAATAAACATATGCTATGTTGGCATCTATATACACCGTCGTCGTTAACCCTAATTCTTTACAAGTTACACATATCGGTTACGTCAAATTCGCCGTACCTTAAAAATTTATTCCATGATGGTGGTAGGTGCTCATAGTAATTAGCATACATACGTAAACTTGTATATTTTGTTTCGAGACGATATAAATAAATCCTTTGTTGTTTTGATGTGGTGAATCGTTTATACATTGAAAAAGACACAATTGAATAAGAAATTAGGTAGAAGACACAATTACGCTCTGTTTATATTGTATATGGAAATAAATCTGTATTATTATTATATGAGACATAGATTGTCTATTAAATAACGGCAAATAAAAATCGGCCTAGTCTTAGGCTTCTAAAAAGTAAAGTTTCGCTCATCCGTAGGACATCAAAATAGACCACAGACGAGATCAAAATATAGCAGTCAAAAATTTTTATTCTAAAATTTCCCCTTGACAACAGGATACGCGTAAGCAGCAACTTTTGTGTCAATCGTCAATAAACTCAAATTAATAAACGTCTTGATTTAAAAACGATATCGTTTGTTGTGGTAATATAAATTTATGTGGAATATACATCTAGCGAGAAATAAGAAACACAGAGGATATAATAAATAAAGAATATATTTAGAGATCAAATTTTAAATTTAGAATTAACAGTTTGACAGTTCATGAGACTTACCTACGGCCAGGATAAAATCTAGATCGACCATTGATAACAGACGTGATTTATTCTGAAAAAGTATTCTTTGCTGCAAGTTTCTGTTGCTTAAACATGAAATATAATATTTATTTATAAATATATGTACAACTATAATTCAATATGTGCCTTAATTTAATTATTCAAAATCTTCTATTATCTAACAACCTACCCAACAGGTTGGTATTGCAAAAATTTACATTTTGTCTCCAAGGTAAAAAAACCTAAACTATTATGAAAATAACTTTCCGCTACACAACGTAGATTTGGTTCTAGAACCAACAAAATAAATTTTATGTGTCATTAAACACGCCACACATCTCCCGCGATCATTATTAAAAGTAATATTCGATCTTGGCATTGTTCCAAAATTCATCAATTGTTCGCATAGAAAAGAACGCTTCGTTTGAACTGACATTTGACTCAAGAGAATATAGTACAACAAATCTTGTGAACCTGGTTAAAGCATTTTTATCTTGATCACGATTTCCAGCGAAACAAAAATGATTTGATTATCTACATTCCTACAACGTACGACCACAAATAAATGGCCAGGATCTCAAAGGAGCGAATAGATACATTCATTGTAAATAAATAATAAATTATAATGAATTGCGTAAACCATGGAATAATTGTCTAATAAGGCTAATTGTCAATATAGGAAATTTATTATATAAGTATGCTTTCCTACAAATGAGCCTTTTATTTGGCCTATATATCAGATAAATATAGCTAATTAAATCTAATAGAAACCGTGTCGATAACTATTTGTTTTCTCTACGTTATCTAATCAAACACTTCATCCGCGTTGGAGGTTTATTAATTTAATAGTGTTGAAATAGTGAATCAATACAGTGAATATTATGTTTTCTTAATCTGAATTCCATCATCGGCTGAACGTGAAATTCCATCCGTATCACCTCGATGTCCGTCATTCCAGAAGTGAGCATTTCAGAAGGCACTTTTCTGAAGGAACCAGCTGTCTTTAGAAGTATTTCCGAACCAAAATGATTTAGGGCCCTTCAAGAAAAGAGCGAATAGGCATTAAAGGCCGGTAACGCACTTGTAAGGCCTCTGGCATCTCCATGGGCGGCGGTATCACTCACAACCAGGTGAGTCTCGTACTCGTTTGGCCCCATATTTATACATAAAATAAAAATGTTTTGATTCACAGTATAGTAATTTAGTTTATGTCTCTGTATCTGTGGCATATGTATCTTGTATAGTAAGCCGAACTAGTCTTCATTAGGGATTAAATAAATAAATAAAATTGTATTCAAAGTTTAATTAGTATACATTAACAAAACAATCCTTGCTTAGCATTGCGGAATTCAGTAATTCTGCTGTTTCATACTCCGATCACAAGATATAAGGATTAATATGATAAGTTTTATTGCAGAAAATATTCCGTTGAATTTATTAGTATAACTATTGACACGCCCCGGCTCCGCACGGGTGCAATGCTTATATTATTTCCGACATATATTACAAAATGTCGTTAAATCCAACTTTCAGAGGTTCTTCGTCATCTATTCTATACTAATATATAATTGGAGTGTCTGTTTTTAATATTGAAAGAACCGTTTTTTTTATACATGCATATGAATATATATATACGATACATACACCAAAATGACAATTTTTAAAATTTTTGTCTGTCTGTCTGTTTGTTCCGGCTAACCTCTGGAATGGCTAGACCGATTTTGACGGGACTTTTTTTGATTGGTAGCTGATGTAATAAGGAGTCACTTAGGCTACTTTTATTAGGGTTCCGCAGTCTACGTAAAGGAACCCTTCGTCATGTCCGTTCATTCGCCCGTTCTCACTCTAGCATCGAAACGGTTAGTGTTAGGAAGATGGAACTTCGATATATGTGTATTTACTACACCAATAAAAAGCTAAAATAAAATTACGTAAAAAAAACGTATAATACAAAATAAAATAGTGCATCGAAGCTACGCTAAGGCGGTACGAAGTTCGCCGGGTCAGCTAGTACAAAATAAATTTTGTTGAGGTGTTATCTCGAAAGAGGGACATATTATAATCGCAATTCGCCAATCGCTGTCCTGCATTTTAAAGCTATAATACTTTCGAAAATATTCATTTTAAAGTTACATATTATACAATACCATATTAATCTATATTACATGCACAATATATTCTAATTCCTTATTCCAAATAAACCGTAAAAGTAATGAATAAAAACTTTTTTGTTGACATTTTTAAGGCGTATAATACAGTTGAACATTTTTTTGATACATCTCGTAAGGTTCAGCCAACATATGCAATGTATGTGTCAAAAGTGTCTATTACAACATTATTTCTATGACCCGGTTGGTCGCCATGTTGCCACCAACATAAAAGTGTTTTAGAAAGACAATTTTACCTTTCTTGAACCTGGAAATTGAATCATAATAATATAGATTAACTTTCGTATTACTTTAATGCGTAATAATACCACAGAGCATCTTAATTAAGCAAAAACTTTACATTTTTTTATTTTTATTTTATTATTATTATATACTCAAACATTACATATGCTTAAACAATTCTTCCAAACAAAATACAGAAAATTTAAAAACGACATTACAATTATATGAGAACTTATAATTTATATAATTTAAAAAAAAAGAGGTAGATTACACGATAAAGAGAAAAAAAAATCAATGAACTATCGATATCGTTTCGATTCAGCATTACGTTCGATGATTTCAGACATTGACTACACAGGGTATTTTGAAACCTCTAATCTATACTAGAATGAGTTTGTTATTCCGTTCGAAGGACGACAAACAGTATTTAACACATTCCCATCGTGACTGTGTGTTTAGGCGTCCACCCCGTTTTAATAACTTTTAGCACGTGCCTTCAAATCTTTTGAAAGATGTTTGTATCAATGTTGGAGCAAATGAATTTCCAACCCGAAACTCCTACGATACGCAACCTTTGCTTCGAGAGTCGCATGCCATGACCTAGCTGCAAATTTGTTTAGGAATTCTTCGGAGGAGGCTTACACCGGAGAGGCGTTCATATAATACAGATCTGTTATTTATTCTTACCGTGTCGATAATATTTGTTATTATAATTTTTAAATTATACGAAAGAATGTTATTTTACCAAGAAACAAAAATTACGGTGAATATATAGACGCAAATGTTTGACAATGATTACGGAATGGTGTTATAAAATAACTGTTTGCCAGAGACTGCGTCACGATGGTAATTAATCTCTGCCCGAGCGGCGGCAACGTTGATTGTCAATTAAGCAACAAACACGGTGTCCGCTTACATACAAATTAACATAGAACGGCTAGTTGAAAGTGTTTTTGGTAGAGAAATTAGAACTCATTAATAATTAAAGTATGAACTAATTAGTTATTTTCATATAACTATATTTCTATTGAAACTCGGTCATAAAAACTGTACTCTTCACAGTGTTAAAATCACTTGCAAAAGGAATATTATTGTGTGAATTTTTCCAGATATAAAATTAATAAAAACATTACATAGACACAAAGATGTAGTCAAATTTGTTTGTGTCGGCGAACTACCGTAAAGGATGTTGTAAAAGTGTACTTATCGCTTTACGACCATATAATATTTAACGACAGCTTAAATCATTCATGAATATTACTGCTCTGAACGCTTTAAACAAATATTACAATGAGTAATACTTCATCAACGGTCAGTCTCAATTCGTAAATATTTCACTTTAAAGTTTGTTCCATTCATCTAATATATAAAATTCTCGTGTCACGGGGTCCGAACTTGAACTCCTCCGAAATGGCTTCACCGATTTTCATCATAGGCCAACATCTATTTTTCATCCCCCTACATGTTAAGGGTACCACACCTTTATTTTTTATTTTTAATTTATTTTTTTATGATACAACATACAAAAATAAATATAATCCTCAATTTGACCCTTCTACGATCAACCTTAATTTATTAATGGAAAATTTAAATCACATGTATGGCAAAACAACCGGATCTTTGCCGGATCAGCTAGTATAAATATAAATAAATCGTCCCCCTTTTTATCTTTCCTCTGTTAGACAGAGAACAATGATTACTAGAGTTCAAATAGTATGCTTAGTTAAACAAGAAATAGTGCTAACATGTTTTATGGATACAAATCATTTTAAGTATAAAAAAATGATATAAATAAAACAAGGTATTCTAATAAGATTATTTATTAAAAAACGAACTCGCCTATGGCCGTCCCTTATCTATCACAAAAAATACATATATTTGAATTAATACTTTCAGTATTTTGTACAATAGTGGCAGTATTTTCACATAAGTCACCATTGATTCAGCATCGCTTTATATATACGCAAAAAGATTTGCGCCTTTCATAAAATTAAATCAATCTAAAGTTTATTAAATTAATCAATTTTAAATTTTGTATTTCCTTAAACTGTTTTATATTTATTTAAACTTAAACTGATTTAATTTATGAATATGAGAGTTAAAATATAAACTATCAAACTGTTAATTAAAAAAAAACATTCACTACTGTCGCTTATAATAATTTTGATAAAATTGATATCATAGCAGTATCTCTAGTTTTATGTGCAAATTGAAAATACATTTTGTCGAAAAGTACACTTTTGTGATGAGTAAATTTATTTTTATGTTAATATGGCGCCTACATTGGACTGGAAGCTACACTGACGTAAGCACACTTGCCAAACTCATCCAGCAGGCGTTATGTTTTTCTATATCCATTTTCCCTCATACGATAAATTAATAAATAATATTCAGAATAATTAATAAACCTTATGTACGGATATGGAAACATTGAATTTTGTATTCTGATGCCAAATATGGTAATGTTAATACTGTATTTTGCTTTAAATTGGTTTAAATATTGGGAACAAAATTTGTCTTACCTTGATAAAATAATAGACTAATACTCTTTTTCGAATAGCGTACCATAATTGACTGATTTAGTTTTTAGGTAAATGAATCACTTGTCTGTTTTAAAGACTCTTTGATCTTTTCAACACACTTACTCATAAAGTAGCTATGGTCACCGCAACTAGGCTCAGAACGACGCAGAAATAACCAAACCGTAATATTTTTTTTTAAATTTCATTGGTTGAGTTGCTTTGTTGTTAAAAAAGTTTTTATTTAAAAAAAGATCTTATAACAAAATTTTAAATTCCCCATTTTGTACGTGGTAAATGAATAAAAATTCATCCCTTTAGTCTGTGGCGGATTGCAAGGCGCGATTAGTACTGAATATTTTTTCCCGCCATAGCGAAACTTTCACAACTCGTTTTCACGGTTGAAATTATGAGTTTTTGTTGTTGTTTTATTCACAAATGTATGTGAATTGATGACAAACGTCCTCAGCTCTCCAATGACACCTCGACGGTAATCACCAATGTTATTATATTCCGTAAAGGCACAATTTATTGTTTTTATATCTCAAACTTCAACTCTCCTACATTTATTATTTTTATCATAGATACGCAATATGCGCTTTAAATTATTTTAAATTCAAAGTATAAATATAAGTATTTTTAATTAATTTTTTGACTTCATAATGCCACTGTTACTTAAAACTAAAATAAATTAAACGGTTCAAAGCTTTTGGGAATTACGGGGTAGCGGCCACCTGAAAAGATAAATTGTATACAAATGTTGCCAGTTTATATTATGTTATAGTAAAGCAATTTCAGATAATAAAATAAAGAACTATTTAAATGGTAACGGTAATAGTTTATTTTTATTCTTACTAATTGTTACGATAATGTAAGTGTAATGTAAATGTAAATATTTTGTAAAAAAAAAAAATTGGCAGTTGAAAACAGAGGCGGAGAGTTTATTGCCAGTTCTACTTAATACGAGAAAGAAAAAGTAAATTTCACTTTGCCGTAATAAGTATACATTATAGTAATAAGATTTGACTTTGACTTAAATTGTATAATTCGGTTTTAATTTTATTAAATTAATTATAATTTACACAGTAATTATTGTAAAACAATCTTTTGTATGCACACGCGTAAACTGTTTTTGTGTGATTAAGTTTGTTAGAGAGGTAAAAAAAATCAACTTCTTTCGCTCTTCATTTATTAAATTTTATGTTTTCATGAGTAAATTTATATTTTTGAATAGATTTTATATTCAATAATGAAAATATTATACAAAGCTTTGAGAAGAGAAAGAAAACGTGCGCGCAATTATATCCCGCACTCAGCTGCCGTTCGCCTCACCCGATCACACTTTTCGTAACGCTTACGTCACGCCTTCGCCAAGTTACAAGTCAAAGCTCCGTTTTTTTTTTAAATTATACTCACAACAAGCAGGTTTCCGCTCTTGGCCCGTTGTATGGCGGGTTGCGGGCCGTGGGTCACTTCGATGGTCCCGCCTTGTTTGCCATTCACCAGGTCATGTGCAATGCTGGAAGGTATTCGATTGATAATCGTAATTGAAAATAGGGGCATAAAAATGGGTATTTGGTGCCCGCAAGTATTGGATAATACGCGAATAAATAAAGACCATGATTTGAGCCAGTTGGCATAATGGTCGCAGGTTCGATCCCTGGTACGGTCAACATTTGTGGTATGAGTAGGCTGTGTTATATGTTTAGCTTAACGATATATAATTGATTGTAATAATCTAATCTAATGGTTTGGTCAAAGCACAAAAGCTTTATAAAGAAACGCGGCATCCAAGGTTAAATTAGCTATAATGATCGCCGACCTTCAAAAGGAGCACCTTAAGAAGAAGTAATAATCTAGGTTGAGTATAGTAGAAATAAAGGCTTTATAAGTTTATCAGATGTATAAACACATAATACAAGATATTAATAGCTTACTTATAATTTAAAATTTAAAAATATATAGCACGAAATGAATTCAAATTCTGTTTTTTTTATTATTAATATTGAAATATGGTTTTCAAAGGTTACATCCCATATTCAATAAATCAATTATTTGATAAACGGCATAAATAGTTAAATATGAAGCGTTAATGTTTATATAATCTGTGGACAAAACTCGCTCGCGCTTGGTATAAAATCACCCGCCAATTTTTTCCCGCCATTTTACCACAGATATTATACAGTTTGAATAATATTGTATCTATGTGTAAGCACTGCTATTTTGAACATACATACTTTGACAATTGACAATGCTTTTAATTGAAGTAGATAAAACTTACGTCCTAGTGTCGACAATTTCGATGAGGTCCGGCTTTTTGGTATAGTCTGTGACGATGGTTAACGCCTCTATCACGTGCGACACTGATATTATGAGGTCACCCTGAAATAAAAAACATGTTTTTTTATAAAGAATTGGAGGTCGTATCTCGTGGAGAACACCTCTGCTGGAAGTAGATTCCACAGTTCATTCATTCGCAAGAAAAAATGCCTGCAATAAAATTGACGATCTCAAATCAATTTTTACGGTTGAATTTTTTATACATCTCATTTGTGTTGAATCATTTTCAAAACACTTTTGTTGAATAATAATTGTTCAGATGTCATTGAACATGGAGCAACCGCTGACACTACTGACACGGTTGTTCTAAATATTGTTGCTGAAGATGTGCGATACACCAACAGCTCACATAAGAAATATTGAATATGTGTGTATATATGTGAATTATATTTAAAGTGTATCTTCAGCTCAATAAATTAGATTTGAATACGGCTTTGGCTCATTCATTTCTCACGACCGCTCATAGTATTATATCGTGGTGACGCTGCCCGATTACTTTGAGATACTCCCGTCACCTTGAACCTCTGATCCTGTACAGTCCCACTTGCTCAATAGTTTTACAAAACATTCCAATTTCAGTGGTAGATATATAAATTTATTTTGTATAAAAAAACAAGACAATTTAAATTTATAAATAAAATTAATTTATTGACATGAAACCTTTACTAAATATAGGTTTACCATGTCATCCAGATTCAAGCAGACGTCCTACTCGCACCGCGTCTTACAACAGACTGCAGACTGCACTTTCGAGCAACGTAATTTACGCCTTTTCTCAGGTTTTAAACCATGTATTAAATCAAAATAATTTTATGAAAACACGATTTGTTTATTATTTATGCAGATGTTATTTATGTAAATTTTTCTTTATAAGTTGTTACTATATGCGAAGTTTGCGAAAATAATTGTAGAATATGTCTTATTAATGTTGCCCTTTTGCTGAATATTGTCTAGTACAACCTTGTCCTTCTTGAGGTCCTGGGGAATCTTGATGAGCACGAGGCCGTCCGTTTCGTTGGTGACGATGACCCGCAGCTTTTCCAAGGGCAGCCGGTGCTTGAGCTTATAGGTCTTGCGGCCGGCCGCGTCCAACACGTACAGAGCTTTGTCTGACGCCAGTAAAGCTCGCTCGCGGGGCTTGTACCCACGCCGGTCGTACTTCACCGCCTCGCAAGAATACTGGAAAAATACTTCTTTATGATGGCATACTGTTTGGGCTGTTTTAAAAAATTGACTTAAGGTCCTATTAATAATATTTAATCATTTTTTAGTCATTTTATAATTTTTACTCAGGTTGACGAAGTTAGGTCTGTGGAGCATCCTCAGATATTTTGGAACACATGGAGAAACTGTTTTTTAGACTATTAGAGCTAAACAATGTCATAGATAAGTGGAATGTTTCTCTGTAATTTCCTCTATGAAAATATTTTTTTTTAAATATTTGTGTTTATTTTTTAAATTACAGCTTTTTTTTATAATAATATAAACCTCCATTGAATTGAAGTATTGGTAAATGAAATTCTTACAATGAGCTTTTCCCCAGTGGGCCAAGAGGGCGAAGCCATGAAAGTGTTCCGCAGCACCCGATGCTCATCCGTCAGGCGATCTTCCACGAACCGCTCCGGAATACTGCTGAAGTAGCTATTCTTCTTACCTGCAAACCACCTCATTTTAAACTTTTACGGAATTAAAACCCGGCTTTTCTTTGTGAACCTCTCACTTAAAATTTTTCAGTGGTAATTTGGCCTGAGCTAATTAAACCGCAATTTATAATATTTACTAGCTTATCCGGCAAACACTGTTTTGCCATAAATACGATTTCTAGCAATCATTTTTTTAGTTCAATAACAGTAATTATCAGCTTCAAGTGTATGGATATTTTTATAATGGATATAGTATGCATACAATTTTAGGTTAATAAATTAATAAATACGATACGTTTTTCGGTTTACCATAGCAGTGCCATTGATCACTTACTCAGTCCATTCGAAAAGTATCGACATCTGTTAGAATCTTTTGGAGATAATTGTGACAATGAATAAAAATAAAATTGCGACTATAATTAAAGATCTAAACTATCATATCTCTTAAGTTGGAGCAAACTGCTCACGGTGTGCCAATTTAATTTAAAATTAATTTTAACTATTTGAAGTTTAGGAGTCCATTGCGGACAAAAATCATAACAGGAGAGACATTAAGATTTACATATTCGCACTAGTATAAAAAAAATGATTTTCCACAGCACCCGATGGCTTCGGGAGCCCTACCTTTGAACATCTTCTCGGCCAGCAGCTTCAACTCGAAGTGCCTCTTATCGGCCGGCGCCAAGGCCAATCGGTACTTGCGGGCCAGGTGGGCCCGGTGTAGCCTGTGTAGTTCCCGCGAGGCTTCCTGGCAGGTGGCAGGACAATGCGGCCAGGACAGGTCAAGCAGTTGCGTGGGCAGCCGCGTGGCCAGACGTTTCAGCCAGTGCACCTTGGCAATGGCGAGGAAGCGTCGGTTCTCGACCGTTTCGGGGCCGTTTCGGGTGATAAAACCTACATCATCGTCATTTACCATTTTTAACGGTTCTTTCTTTTCTTTCTTTTGTTGTGTTATTGTTTCTATTGTTAATCTCGTTGGCTTTTATTGTTCAATAATTACTAAATTATTTGGCAATATAAAATATATTTATTTGAAACGTACTACAGTACTAGGAGGTACAACAATAAAGGAGGGGAAAAAAAAATAACTTCAAATAGAAAACTGTTCGTACCTTTCGCCGACTGGATAGGTTTTTTCTTAAATTAAGGTTATAAAAATGTACTTAAAAAATTGTCCCTATCCAAAATAAATTTCTGGGTTCGCTCATGATTTATACAATATATATAGCTAGCTGCGATTTCAACCGCATTATTAAAAATACATTGCACACAAAAAAAAAACAAATCATGGTTCTTACATTTTCAGCCAAATTGGTTAAACCAGGTTTTAAATGTAAGCGCAGTAGATGTAAAAAAATTTGTAACCTCTAATGAAAGCCCTGATGACGTTGGCAGCCCACCTCCGCCTCTGCAGCAGCCGCTGGGCCAGGAACCGCCGCACCCACTTCTGGATGATGATGGCCGACTGCCTCATCTTGAGGTACTGCTTCCTCTGCCGGTAGCCCCTCCACCGGCTTTGGATGATCGTCGCTATGTCGTTCTTCTTTATCTGGAACGCGTCCTCCGTCTCGAAGAGCGTTTTCGGGAATCGGATGAAGATTTTCGTACTGAAATTGTTGTTGGATTCTTTTTTTTAATCATTTTATATACATTTTGAAAACTAAGAACGCGAATTACTTTATAGTCAGCGCCATCTATGTGCAGAATTGCACATTAACAAAACAAAAGTATACAAACAGCGTGTTTGAAAAAAAAATATTTATTCAAAAAAAAAAGAGAAAAAATAAACCGCAAAAAAAATATTTTTTTTAACATATACGAAAAACACTCTGTTTACCTTGTTTACTTTATAATTAATAGAATCAGGCGTTACCTTGCGGAAGTCCATAGTACAAAATCCCAATACACCAATATACAAGCAATACTCCGCGAAAAACCCACAGCCACGCTGTTCGTCGAGGCAATGTCCTGACGATGCTCCGGTGTCGGAGCGAAACGTGCGTCGAGTGTATATTGTTCTATTGGGACTTATTTACTTTATTATACCTTTTGTTGTGATGAGAAAAAAAACACTCACTTTCCCATTCTATACTCTTCTTTCTCATATTGGAGAGCTTCAACGAGCCTTTGAACACCTTCGCGAGCTGGCCCGCGGTAATTCGGCCAAGTCTCTTCACTCAAACACTTATATCTGAAATCATTGTTCTAATGTATACATTTTATTTATAAAACCTTAATAACGTGTCAGCCTAAGTTGCACTAAAATTCAGCCTAATATATAAAGCAGGGGCTAACCTGATAATATTGCTATGGTGCCTATATTTATATGAAAAATATTTAATATAAATTTAAATTAAACAAAAACCAGTCAAGGCCAAAATATTTTCCAGAATTGTTACACACACACACAGCCCCAATTAAAGTAATACAGACACAAATGTGAGACGCAAACCTTTCAAGGAACGCGTCGTATGTCCGCCTGTACGCGAAGCCTGCCCTCCGAACGCGGAGATTCTCCATCAGCCCCAGGTACTTCACTTGGTGAGACACGAGCTTCTCATCAAATTGCACTTAAAATAACATATTTCAAAATATAATTAAATATTTATAATATATTTAAATTTTGTAATTAAACATAGCTTAATCCGTTAATAAAGTGTTTTATTTAAAAATTAAACATTCGCTCGTCTGAAAAATATAATTTGAATCAGTGTGCACTCTTTTTTTTTTTCGACGTCTACCGATGACCGCGCACGCGAAACGTCAGAAGAAATTAAAAAATAATCTAAAATATATTTAAATTATGCAAAAAATAAAATTAAATCCGTTTATAAAGTGTTGGCCTTTAAATAAAACGAGTAATGCTCATGTCAACAAAAGACAATATAAGTTTATTTTTTATATACAATGTGGAGAGGACAATGCGACAATAAATTAAACACCGTATAAGTCATCATGTCCCTAGCCAGTATACAAATATTCATTACAAATAATCTAACAGTTTAGTCATTGGACATCATTTTTTGTTTTGAACATTTACAACATGCCGTATTTGTTTACTACGCCATCACTATCAGCTTAATGACCGCTTACAAATCACATGTTCTCAACTCGCCATGTCAAGAATCTTAGTCAAATTAGTCCAAATTCATTTTATACCTTATGCCCATTACGTAAGTCATAAAGATATTACCAAAAATTAAAAAGTAGATAGTTCTACAACTCAGTTAAACAGAAAATAAACAATGTGGAAAGGTAAAATGAAGTTTATTTTCTATTTCATGTTTGCGAAGTGTGTAGTGTGTCAAGGTCGCCGTTATCTGTGATGTGTCTAATAATTTGTCCGCCTTGAAGGAGAGCGGGCTCTTTGTTTGTGTATGAATGGACTATTTATTATTAGTAAACTTATTGTTTGATATCAAATAGAATATTTAATTTAGTATAGGAATAAAAATTAAGTACCTACTTAGCGACTTGGTGAATGTGAAAAAATTTAATTTAATTTTTGTTTTTTTTATTTACAATGCTATTACAAAAGATAGAGTAAGGAATATTTAATTTAGGAATTTAAAGGCATCGAACTATTTTATGAATGGAAATTAAAAATTTAAAAATTTATTAATGGATTATAACTATCGAGGTGAATGACGATCTATTAGTGTAGGTTTAGGTATCTAATTGTGTTTATTGTGGGGATTGTAAAAGGGGTGGTTTAAAGGTTAGTGAACTCTATTTCCAAATGGTTTAATTTTTTTGATTTATATTGTATTAGTTAGAAATTTTTATTTTTTTTATTTGTTGTAGGATTATTTAATTAAAATATATAGATATATTCAGTATATTTTAAGTCTACTATAAATTTTTTTCTGTTTTAAGTGTGCAATAAAGTATTATTATTACGACTTAGGGACCTTCAAAAAAATAGCGTATAAACATTTTAAGAGGCCGGCAACGCACTTGTGAGCCCTCTGGCTTCCATGGCGCGGTGTCGCTTAAATCAGGTAGCCTGTTCCTGTTTTATAAAAAAAAAAAATATTGTCAGTTTACACTCACTCGGCGTCTTGAAGTCATTCGGCTTGATGCAGCGGATGTAGGACGGCTCTTTGCTGCTCAAGATCTTGATCAGCTCGTTGAGGGAATTCTTGAACTGTGTTATGGCCGTCTCTGGACGCTTTTTGCTTAGAAGATTCAGGTCCTGTAATTTGTGTGTGTGTTAAAATAATTCTTTGCTTGCCTGTACTTACTGTATTCAATTAATACACCATATTCTCAAAGTCTTTCTCCCTTCCATCCTTCCCATCTGGATCCTAGTTTCCCCTTAAAAGGGGAAAGTCATCACCTTGAAGCAGCAGCCGACCGTCCGATTACCGGAGCTGGACATCAGGTTCTGCATGTCGCGGAACAGCAGATCGTTGTTCTTCTCGATGAATGTGTTCACGTTATACGTCACCTCGCCAGCGTAATGGACCAAACAGAACTCCTGAAGACAATAATTTGTAGAACATTAGCTGACAAACGTTTTGCCATTAATGTGATTTCTAGCAATCATTTTTTTAATCAATAATTATTAGCTTCAAGTGTGCGGATTTGTTTATAATTTAAAGAGTTTTTAACAATAAAAGTATGCTTTATTTAGGTTAATATTATTTTTTATATGACACGTTGGTCGGTTTACCATAGCAGTGCCATCTATTGATCATTTACTCAATCCAGACGAAAAGTATCGACATCTGTTAGAATCTTTTGGAGTTAACAGATAATTGTGATTGTCAATTAATTATAGAAAAATAATGGACAATAAAATAAAATTGCGATTATAATTAAAGATCTAAGCTATCCTATCTCTTAAGTTGAACCAGACAGCTCACGTTGTGCAAATTCAATTTGAAATCGGTTAAGTAGTTTAGGAGTCCATTGCGGACAAACATCGTAGATTTATATATATATTAAGATAAAACATATACAAAAAAATGTCGCTGATCTTACATCTCGTCCCATGATCTTCTGCGTCTTCGCATCGACTTTCCGATGCGACTTGAAGTGCGCGTGACCGTCCAGTTTCTGAGACAACTTTTCTAAGAAACTCAGATCGGTTGCGTCGCCTGGACGCAGGCATTCGTCGTCAAGAATGGAGATGATACCTGAATTATGATAAAAACAATTATATTTAATAGTTACTAAAGGATAATGTCTACCATAGACATCGTAGACATGGTTGGATTGTGGTACTCCCAAGGAACAGACAAATCTGGAAAGCAACGGAGGCGTTCACTCAAGAGGGGATTTTCTCTTATAGCAATTAATACACCGTTTTTACGCTACTTACCCCTAATAAGAATAAAATAGTCAATATATAATGGTAAATATGTAATTTAGAGTCAATCAAAAAGCAATTATTATTATTGTTATTACGTAGACTACGAGGAAATAGAAATCTTTCTTCCAAAGCGATCTGTAATACCTCTAAGTTGTGAGCTAATAATACTTAAAATAATCATAATTTATGGATGATCACACCATCCATGATTGTGTTCCAATTTCAAAATTAAAGTTTAAATTTATGGGGGAATTCCTTATTTGATTATTATTTTTTTTTAAAAAGCATCAAAAGCATTTTTTCTTACAAGATTATATTCCTTCAATTTTACAAATAAACATTATTCCAAATACATAGCCAACGTATTTTATTAAAATTTCATATTTTTTTTATCAGTCCCTCACAATACCCATCAGTCCCTAGATGCCCAATAATCAGTCCCTAATCAGTCTCTAAAATTCTCTGTAAAATGACTATTCCTTTTTGGTGTAAGAGAATTCATTAATGACGTATAGTAATCACAATTGGAATATCCAGAGCGATATTGAAAAGGTTTAGGACAAAAAAACATTGTGGAATTACCCAGATATAAGTAAAAACTTTTTACGTTCTGCAGGCTTGTTGGTAGCAGACGAAAATATAAAATAAAATACTTCAGCCGCTAACGGATGAAATGGCCATTTTGACTCGATAAAAAACGCAAGAATGATTTTTGAGTTCCAAAAAATTTGAACATTTTAATGTAGCTTTTTTTGTAAAAAAATTAATTAATTCCTTAGAAAACATTAAGACCTGAGGTTTCAATGTTATACGAGTTGAACAGACCTCTATGGCGAGCCTCGATGAGGTCACAGATGACAATGTTGTTGAAGTACTCAACCGGTTCCCACTCGATGCCCTCGCGGAGGTATTCCTCTTGCTCCTGCTTCAGGGTCAGCTGGATGAACAGCTGCTGCAGCTTCTCGTTGCAGAAGTTGATGCAGAACTGCTCGAAGCTGCGAATTTTCATCGTTATTAATAAAAAATAATATTAATTTGCTGGTTAATGCAAATGGTTTAAAGTGGCCTCATGTCTAATTCCAATATTTAATATTTGAAATTATTTCCTTCTTAGTATATAATTTTTGTTTGACATAACAAAACTAAGCTTGCTAATAAAAATAACAGCTGAAGCTTTGATTATCTAAAATACGTTCTTTAAAAAAAAACCTATTTTTTTTCAATATTTACCTATTTTTCGGGAAGATTTCAAAGCCGTAGATATCCAAAATGCCCATGACGGAGGCCCTAAGGTCCCGTTCCTTTGGTGCGAGCGAAGAGTTGAGCCTGGAGACGAGCCAGCCGAAGTGCTTCTCATATATCGCCTTGGCTAGAGCATCCCTGGCGTACTGCGCTTGTTCCAGGTCCAGGGGAGTGTTGACGACATCACCCCTCGCGTCAATCGTTCGGCTCGTTAGGGCCTCGCAAAGCTTTTTAGGGCTCACTTTTAGGAGCTGAAAGGGTTCCGTAGAGTCAGTTAGCAACGATGTATTTTTTAAACAAAATATTTTTGAAAAAAAAAACAACTTTATGAACGGATTTCAATTGTGTATTTTTGCAAAATTAGACTTTACCGTGGGTAGATTCTACCACGCGGAAAACGGACGGATTTTTTTTTTGCAAAAATACATAACTTAAATCCGTTTAGGATGAAATGTATGTAATATAAACTAATGACATTAAGTTGTTAAAGCGACTTATATATAAGAATGAATTTATTAAGTAATGGAATGTGCAATGGATGTAATTTATAAAAGCTAAAAATAATCATTATATAGACTCTCAATTGAAATTGGAATTTTTAATATATATCCCTTAGATTAAATCAGGGGTGGGTTCGTAACTCCAAAAAAAAAATATCCGTTTAGGCAATCTTTAATCAGTAACAATTTATGTTACTTAAAGTATAAGATTATTGTCTGTCAAAAATATTTTCTAGTGATAATATTTTTTTTGCTACGATTTTTCATACATAATACGTCAGCAACATTTGCACTGCTATTGTCGAAGACAAATATTTTTCTGTCACAAAAACTTTCTAAAGTGATAATTATTTTTTTGTTTTTTTTTTTTTTTTTGTCACGTTTTTGTCAAACGAAACAGCTAATACTTACGTCAGCAACATTCGCACTGCTATTGTCCTGATGAAGAATCTCGGCGTAACCCTTTTCGTTCTGGACGAACCTCACATTGCCAAGATGCAGAACACTCGCCACGATCTCAAAGATCTCTTTCTGCTCAGCCTCCGGGATTTCTATCACCTTCATGGCTTCTAACACTGCACGGAATTGGCTAGCATCATTGAGCTTTTGACTGGATGAGGTCTGAAAACTTTCAAGTGTTAATAAGGCGAAGGTAAGAGTGCATATTTTTTATCCTCACATAGAAATGGTTTGAACAGTTTCAGGCGAATTTCGTGTGGAGTCGGCAATTTTATATTTATTACTATTTGGTCACATATAATAAGTGAATTTATTAGTAATGGTGTGCATGGATCTATTTTATAGGCGAGGATCATCTATATCTATATATCTCTTGAAATTGGAATTTATAATATATATCAATTGATTAAATATTTAAAAAAAACAATAATTGGCAATCAATATTAAAAATTTAAGCTCCTTACGTATAAGATTATTCTAAAATATTTTCTAAACAATTTTATTGCTACAGATCTTTTATTAATGAAATAATGTTAAAAAAAATTACGTCTAGAATGTGTCTACGAAAGACAGTAACATTGAAAGAGAATGAAATCCCTCACGTGTCACAAAGCTGCTATGTGTCACGCGTAATCCGATAATCTTATGTTCGGGAAGAAAGACAAGAGACGGCAAATATGACGTCACTCAGCGCGGACACATATTCTAAGGATTTTTTTTTGGCTATTGCATGTTTTTTTTTTGATATTGTACTCAAATAATTTTTTTCTCACAAAATTTGTCAAGGCCACCTTTTCTTTATAAATATTATGTAGTAACAAAGGCAGACATACAAATGTGACATAAACGAATACTCACATCTTCAGAGGTATATTTGTACATCTCGGGCGCCCCTTGCAACTTCAAATGCTGCAGCAGCGCTGGATCGGCACCAGCCAACAGTTGGTAGAAGATGTGAAAGTTCCTCTCCCCAGACATCTGACTGACAACCCTGGACTTCTCCAGGAGATAGTTCAAGATATGACCACCTTCGGGTGCGCCCTCGTAGTTGAATTGTATGTCCATATATTTCCCAAATCGGCTAGAATTGTCATTCCTGTGCGTTTTAGCGTTGCCAAAGGCTTCCAGCAGGGGATTACTCTGGAGAAGTTTGTCTTTGACAGTTTCCACATTGTGAAGGTGGTTGGTTCGCGCTGCTATGTACTCTAGAACTTTCTTCGAAGCCTCCGTTTTACCAGAGCCGGATTCACCTGGTACATTGGAAAAAGAGCTTTTATGAGCTACCTGAACGATGACTTTCAGATCCTTATCTCTTTTTTCTCACAGGCCATAACATGAGCGTATCTGTCTTTTCTCAAAAGTCTATCTAAATCTTCTGTGTATTGTAGTGAGAAAAAACCTTGGATTTGAAACTAAATACCAACTAATTCTACTCATTTATTACATTAAAATGTTCTCTAGGAGTGTGGGTATCCATTTCACACCAGGTGAGCCTGTTTCTTTTATATTTCAAACGAGTGTCGAATTTAATATTTTTTTTATGTCAGTCAAAAAATACGTACTGTATGTACATTCATTATCTCTGGCATGCGGTTTCTTTGAGTTTTTATTCTCTCTCACATAATATCATACATTATCTGTATTACAGATTATTGTGATATTATTTATAGATTATAGGTAAACTATGTGATTTATTATGATGACTATAATTCATAGAATGCTATCAGCGGGTACTGTTTGATATCCGATAATTGTACTTATAAAATGATAAATATGGAAAACATGACGTAGTTTCTCAATAATTGACGTTTTTTTTTTAATAACATAAGAATATTAAGTTTTCGAATGTGTATCTCATGTTACGATGAATGTCGTGACTTGACCATTGTCATATGTCAAATTTAAAAAATATTTATATTTAAAATTAGTACATTCCTGAGTGACATTTCAAACTACGGATCGAAGGTTATAAACTTGTGTTTTCTATATTAGATCACACATAATTATATTTACCATTTTTTTCTTTGTAATATAGCTATAAATAAATTATTGGAAGTATAAGTATTTTGGAACTATTAGGATATTTTAAATATAAATTAATTAAGGTATAAAAATCTTATAATTAAAAATGTGAAAAATACTAGAATAACACTCCATATAAGTAGTATAAAGCTGATAGAAAAATATATATAATGTATCAAGACTTACCTGAGATTAATATACACTGCTCTCTGTGTTCGTAGACGAGAGAGCGGTATGCGTTGTCGGCTATTGCGAATCTGTAATATAATATATTTACAGAAACCAATCGAAAAACACTTTGTTAACTGATTAAGTTATTTATTTTTACAAAATTTAAGTATATTACATTATATTAAATTTTTCCGATGTTTCGCGTGCTTTTCAGCGTGCGTGGTCACGGTGGACAACAAAGTAGAGCTAACAAAGTGTTTTCCTTTAAATGAGTAATAGTTATGTCAATGAAAGACAATATTAGAAACATTATATGGGTACTGTTATAACCCTAGCTAGTATGGACATAGCCAACTCAGCTTTTCCTTTGTCTTAAATTTTTTTTTATTAACGTCGCACTTTTGTTTTCATAAAGATTTTAATATAACAATTGAATGAGTTAGATTCTGGAAGCCGTCGCGAACATTGCTTTTTCCTAGCACTCCTTGTATAATGTGTGGGTCATAAAGTACGAGTTATTTTCTTTATTAAATAAGTAAATTGAACGTGAAGTTTTTTTTAATCGGTGCTGGTTCAAAACAGTACGAAAAACACGTTTGTATGACAGCTCTATTTAATCTTAATATATATAAAACTCCTGTCACGATGTTTGTCCACGATGGACTCCTAAACTTAACCGATAAATTAAACCTTTAATTTAATTTAACCTTAAATTAAATTGGCACACCGTGAGCAGTCTGTTCCAACTTAAGAGATAGTATACCTTAGATCTTTAATTATAGTCGCAATTTTATTTTATTCCAAATTATTTGTCTATAATTAGTGACAATTATCTGTTAACTACAAAATATTCTAACAGATGTCGATACTTTTCGACTGTATTGAATATTCAATAGATGGCACTGCTATGGTAAACCGAAACAGGTGTTAAATAATTAATTATATACATTTACTTTTACGTTAAAAGGATGAATTTATCGAGATAACGATTATCACTATCGATCGGAGATAGATGTTATGTGGATCAAGGGTGAAGCCGTACTCGCCATTGAGTGATCATTTTAATTCTCAAACTTAATTTCTAATTCCAATCACATATAAATTAAATATCATATTGGAAAAGGTACTAAACATATCGCTGTATGATCTTGGACCTACGTTTACATATTGCAGTATTTAAGCTGACACATTTTATTTGGCTCAAGTGGAGATTATGGCTTGAAACGTTTATTGACTTAAAATATAATACTACAATATTGTATGCATATATGCGGATCGATCAGTCTCAGATAGACGCCGTCGAGTTTTGTTACATCGCATTTAATACACGATCATTTGCCGTTGTGCTCATACAACTGATAAAAAAAAAAAAAAAACAAAGAAAAGAAAAAAGTATTTATTTTCAAGTAAATCTATACAATTTAGTTGACGGGGCTTCCCAAAAAGTAGTCAAGAGACACTTGTGTAGGGAATGCCTGTCTTCAGTGTACATAGGAGTTTCGATTTACATTTTTACATAAGGAGTAATTAAATTTTAATTTTAATATTTCTTTGCGAGATTTATGCGTGTGCCTGTGTGTGTGTGTGTGTGCCTGTGTGTGTGTGTGTGTGTGTGTGTGTGTGTGTGTGTGTTTGTGGTGGGTTCAATGAAAGCCAAAACTAAATTATTCTAGTAAGAATTTGCTCAACCTCGTCGTAGGTAAGGGAGAGAGCCAATCCTTTAGTCTGACTGATAAGCTGCATAGGGTAAATAGATAGTATTATGTATTTTTTATAGACATAAGGGGCAAGTGATATATATTGCCGAGTGGAAAGAAGTGCGGGAGGATATTGGAGGGAACAGCATGACACCGTCTGTTATTGAGTTTTTTATATCAAGGGGTAAAGTCTTATGGTTTCTAAAATCAAATGTAAAATGTATAATTTTCTTACAGAGAGCAAATTTGAAATTTCGTAAAGGTTTTGGTGGGGTATTTAAAAGGTTTATTGTACATCACTTTGATCAAGGACCTTTGTGTTTAAATCAGAAAGTTAGTTTTTCCTGACCGCCCCATATTGAAATGAGTATTTATTATGATTGAGCGAGAGCATATATATATTATTTAACACCCTAGTTTCACAGCGGTCTTAATAATTTGAAGATCCACATCAGCTTCCTTACCCTGCCTATAGTGGTTAGGTGTTGATGCCAGACAATCTACAATCCACAATCACTCCAAGGTACTTAACACTACTAACTTTCTGGATAGATGGGCAAATAAAGTGTTTAAAGAAGAAGTGCTACAGGAGTGAATTTTAATTCAAAATATGGGGGTTGCATTTATTAAGGAGCAAAACATACATAATTATTTGGTTTAGGTAAGAAGATTATCTTTAAGCCATTACTAACAATAGCCAGTCCCTTCTCAGCTTCCAACTTAACCTTATTCCATGTTTAGAGTAAAAATATGTTATATAGTACAACTATTTTCCCCCAAGGTTACTAAGTTGAGAGACTGTTGATATATATTAAAAATAGTGTTGGTCGAGGACACTTGGACTCCAGTAGTTACATTTTCCTCTACACTTATGAAATTGTTAATTTTTACCGCTTGATTCTTTATTAGGTATTTAAGAAGGAGAGAGAGTTCCACGGAATCCATACTTTCAAGCCTGCGTACGAGAATGGATAAGACGGTATCAAAGGCTTTTTGAGGTAAGAAAGACCAAAGACACTTTCCACCTTTATCAACTTCCCTTGTTATGACAGATATTAGATAGAAATAGTGTGGTAGATCGCCCCTTTCTAAAGCCATATTGGGAGTCAGATAGAATGTCGTACTGTTAAGTAACTTACTATTCTAGAGTTCAAAAAGTCTTTCAAAATTTTAGAGATAGAAATCAAGAAGAGATAGGTCTGTAGTGTTAGGTGAGTTATCTCACACTTATAACAGGATAAATGGAGGTTGAGAAGGTATGGAAGGTTTTTCTAAAACATAGATTGAATTATGGTTAATGGAACTATGAAATCCTTGATTTTTTTAAAAAGGATGTAGGGAATTCCATCCCAGCCTTGAGCACTATTGGAGTCTAAGGATGTTAAAACTGATTCTACTTCCTTGCAATCAGTTTCCAATAAGACAAAAGAAGACGGATGACACTCATATGTGAGAATTGATTTAGAGGGAACATGTTTATTAGAGATGTTCTCGGCCAAAGTTTTCCCGATGTTAATGAAATATTCGTTTAAATAATTTACAGAAACTTGAGGAATAGGTTTAATATTAAGTAAGTGGGCATTAGAACTTTTGGGTGGCTTATAGTGGGTGATTTCGTTTATAGTGGACCACAAAGCGGAGGGTTCCTCGGCTGGCATTAATTTTATCTTTGTTATATTTATTTTTAAGTTTTTTTAGAAGATTGACACAGAAGGTTCGATATCGCTTATAAGTTATAATTAGGATTTGATTGTGGGGATTTGATTTAAGTTTTAAGTAAATATTATTTCTCAATCTAATACACCGTAAGGCACCTGGGGTTATCCAAGGCTTTATAATTCTTTTACTATTAGTGACAATAATATTCTTAGTGTTAGATAGTAAAGCCGTTCTGACCATCTCTATAAGTGCAAAAGCATAAGTATCAGGGTCCTTAAAGGTATTAAAGAAGGACACATCATTATTTATTAAGCTTTTATAAGCATTTTCATAATTAACCACAGTTTTGCACCTGTTAGGAACAGTCAGAACACCCTTACTTAATATAGATAGCAGAACAAGACAGTGGTTGTTATTGTTGTGTTTAATATGGTATAAACCTGTCTTTGTTGTTATGTCTAAGAAAACGTGGTCTAGGAACCGTCTCCCCTTGTCGGTAAATTATGAGTCGCGAGTAGCCCATGTAATGATAACATGTTCAGATAATTTATTCTATTCATTCTTTCTTGAGCTGTCTCTGCAGGAGAAATAATCAGATCGATATTAATGTCGCCTATGATCATAATATTTTGACAGGGGGCAGTATTTTCAAGGTGACTGTTGAGAGATGAAATAAAATAACTTGAGTTAGGAAATGATGGGGAACGGTAAATGCCTAAAATTATAAAGTTAGATGTATATAACTCAATTCCGGTGGGTTTTGAAGGTTTAATTCTCTGAAATTATGAGTATTTATTACTGATGTATGCAACTACTCATACTTTGGTTAATATGTTTTTGGTTTGAAAGAAGTATAGTTCATTAGTTGTGGAATGGGTTTGTTTAAGTTTAACCAACATTCTGTCAGGATCAAAATGTCTATATGATGTGATTTGGAGAGGAAAGGAGGTCGTAAAATTTTTGTATATACTTCTAATATTTTGTGTTAATACAATAAAATTATGTGTAGAATTATCCACCTTTATTTTTAAGTCTTGTATATTACATTTTAGTGACTCAGAGATATTAATATGATCAATTTCATTTAATGTATTAAAACTATCCATTAAGAATTAATTTAGTACTTTAGGTAGGTTAGGTTTGTACTTCAGTTAGTGAGATTTTAAGATATTATTAACATAAACCAATACAGCATCATTTTGGTTAGATTGTTAGTAGTCGATACATGTATAGTTATTCAGTATTAATAGGCTTATAGCTTTAATCTACCCTCTGTCAAAATCATTATCTCTACCACAAGATTAATTTGAGACCATGCAATCTGAAGATCATCAAAATTACTTGCTACACTTCTTATATTCTGTGAAATCACAGTTAAACCATTCTTAGATAAATTAATATGATTTTTTAGGTCTCGAATATAATGTGACCGAAGATACCACCCCATTTCGATCTATTTCATTTATCGTTGACAATAAGCTAGCCATTGTCCTGTAGTGTAGATTGAAATGAGGGGGAAACAAAGTCACATTTAAATGACATTAATAACTAAGTAATTGGTTGTTTAATTTAGGACCTCCAATATCAATGTTCATTTTAAGTATTAGGGTATAAGACTTTTATGTTGTAGTTGATTGTTGACCAATAAAGTATTTCTGAAGAGTGAAAGAAGAGTAATTCGTTTTATAAATCATATTAAATGCAAAAACAGTGTCAAAATGTATGTGTATTGTTATTGTGAGTATATTATGTAGAGTATTTGTATTAATTGTAGGTAAATACATTGTATCAATTACTATTTTTGTGTACAGGAGAATAAGAGCAAACTTATACATTCCAAGTTGGCAGCATTTACATAAAAATATGACCAAACAAGAAGTAAAATTGACAGAGATCTTATTATAAAGGCATTTATAGGTTTCTTGTGAATACATACGACAAGCTGAGCTACAAATATGTTTTTAGATTCTAAACAGATTACTAGTCATTTATTTTCTTTAATTTTGATTTGAATTTATTGTAATTAATATAATAGGAGAATTTTCATCCTTTCTAAGATAGACTTTACCATAAGCTGTCAACAAAATTTATACAACACACGAACATACGAACACATACTGTTTATAAATATATTACATCCAGACCATAGCGAACATTTAGGTTCATTACAAAAATATTTACCGTACCGGGGATCGAATCATGTACCCTGTGTTTGTCTATAGTCATCTACCCTATTTCCAAACTGTTAGCAACAAGCAAATAAAACAATTAATATTCCTTCTTAAAGTCGTCAGCCGTCCATGGACACTTTCAATGCCAGAGACCTTTATGATGACGATTTCTTGAAAGTCCCTAAATTATTTTGGTTCGGAACACTTTTATTGGCAGCTAGTTCCACATAGCGCGGCAGAAAGTGTCTTCTGAAGCGCTCAGGTGTGGAACAGCGGACTTCGAGGAGATACGGATAGAATTTGGTACTCTGCCTCGATGTCCGATGATGGAATTCAGCTGCAGGTATCAATTCGAAGCCCCGAGCTTCCCATGATAAATGCAATAGAAGATGGAGACAGATCCTACATCTCCACGCAACGAAGGATTAAGCCAAAGTGACTGATCATTGACGATTCGAACTGCTCTACTTTGGAAGCGAACAATAGACAATAGACAGTTTAGGCGAAAGTTATTAAATTACACATTATCAGCATCAATCGCATGTTTACCCGCGATGTAATTGCCACTGACAGCTGACATATTGCGGCCATAGATTATATCTATGAGGGTCTACTCACACGTGCGGTGGCGCCTCGAAGAATGCTTTCTTGTAGTACAGCTTTGTTTTCTCTTCGGTGTAGATTGGGAGATTTTTGTACGGGTTCACAGATATCAGGACATTTCCAATGTAGGTCTGAAATTAGATTGGTTAGGCAATGCTTGGTTAGGCTATATTCTTATAAACATATGAATATATATTTTCCTTAAGCGATTTTTATTATTTATTGTTTTTGAGAATCTTTTCAATGTATATAAATGCTAATTAAATAATCTCAAATTTTGCTCGAGAAATGCTATGAAGCAAAACTGTGCTTTAAACATATAATAAGCTTTGGTAGTCACTCTGTTCTCACCAAGCCATTGACATACCGTAATCGCTTTAATACTATCCATTGCTGTATAATGACTGAAAAAAATTCATACAGTTCTACTGTCAGAGGCAACGTATTGGAAGGTTTTTTGAAACTGCATATTAATACGAGTGTCACATTTTGGCATCGTTATTTTATGACGAGAATACCTTGTGTATAGCGTATTTATATTTTGCGTCACGATACAGTTTGTTGCAATTAATAATAATGGGAAAAGTACAGAGCAGCAGACGGCCTGGCAGGAGGAAGAAGTCGTGGTTGCGGAATATTGGTAAGAGTGGATTGGAATTACATCCGCTGTGGAGCTCTTTCGTTTAGCGCAAGATTCTCGACTCTTTAAATTGTTAACAGCCAACCGTTAGTCATAAAGTGGCACCACAAGAACAAGAAGTATAGTAAAACAATTGTAATAAGTAGTTAAAATATAGAACTTACATAAATAATATTCTCGTTGAACCGTTTCCGAAGGTTGTCTATAAAGGCAGATTCGGAGCGAAAATCTTCAAGCAATACGAAGTCTTGTACGCCGACACGCTCGCGGTGCTGTAGCGCGTGCTCCATCACTCCAGCCACTGATAATGGCCTTTGGACCCTATAAAACACAAAATGTATGCTTATTTTACACCAAACACAATTTTAAATTACCCTCACGAACACTTCAAACTAGGCTATCACTTTTGGCCGCAACAGACGTCACATACTGAAAGCGCGGGAAAACTGCCAATTTTCCGTATCACCATAGATTATGTAATCGATATATCGCATGTAAAGATTACAAATAATTAAATATTTAATAACCTCGCACTCACCGGCACTTCTTGATTCGATACAATAGTAATTCACAACCACTGTATCCCATTTTATTGTAATTACTAACGACCGTATTGAAAACAACTATCAAATGAGAAAAATAAAGTCATTATAGTTATTAATGATCCTGGGAAGTGCAAATATTGTTAGGGCTCCCGTGTTCTTAGTTCAAAAAAATATTTTTTGTCTGTGTTATTCAATGGAAATATTTATTTACATACGAGGTCTAATATTGCCTCATTTAACAAACGGTCTATATAACTGTTGCGGAGTAACACTTTATAAATATTAGTTGTTAAGTGATTTTGTCATACAATATATATTTAAAACAGCTGTCGCACAATATATTTTATCTGTATTAAATTATTATATTTTTTTAAACTTTGAAATCTTTTAGCCTACAAACTTTTTACATGCATTATATTATATGATTATAATTGAAATTATAACTTATAACAATATTCATAAATTTATTAGTATTAATTTGATGTTATCACACATATTTACATATAATATTTTTTTGACCTCTAAAGCAAATTCTCACGTAATGTTCTACATTTAAAAAGTAGAACATAAAACCTTTTGCATGTTTCTTTTTATAAATTAAAAAAACAAACGAATGATACAACCCTATTAGCGGATATGCGGTATCGCTAACCCTATCCTGAGTTGCCAGCGTTAACGGGCGATATGACGTGAGTTATAATTAACCCGTTATCAACATAAACAATAGGTATTTTCAGCCTGTTATATTAAAATATTAAACATTAATTAAACGGTAAATTATCAGGATTTTATTGTGAAAGGATTGCGACTGGATACAAGGACAGTTTAACATTTAGTTATTATTTGGCTAGCCTCCTTTTTGTTTTTAATTTGAATAATTGTAATTAACTTTAAATTTTTTGTCCGTGCCTTTTATAGAGGCCGCATATTTTTTTATTGTTTGTACTTTTTTCTTATCGTATGTGAGACCTTGGCTTTATAAATAGACAAATAATTATTTAGGGCCTACTACAACGATCTATTTTATTTGTCTGTTGTATATGCAGTTATTACTAAGATGTATCAGTATTCCGACTGGTGAATCACTAATGCGTGACGAATATTGTATCACCCTGAGACGGATTTGGCTTTACTTAGTCATGCTAACAAAAATATGAAAACATGAATATCTTATGGTATAACGCAACTTCGCGGCATTAATAAAAATTATTTTTCTTTAAGTTCGCAAATCTCAGGAACTACGGCTTCGTAAAGAGTAAAGAATGAGTTATAGATGATTTAGTGATGACTTTCTTATCAAAATAGACGTTGTCTGTGGAAAAAAAAGTCAATAAATGGAACCTAACCTTCAAGGAAAACGTTTGTGTTTTCCTTATTAATACTCTCCCTGTATATTTATGCCAGTAGGTCATTGCTTGCCGAGTTGGATGGGTGTTAATATGCATTCGATGAGATCATCATTTTCACGAATTATTAAATGCAATGTTAGTCCCTGACTTCAACTATCACGCAATTTACGATTACGTTCCAGTTTAAATTACGATATATGTCCTTTTTGCGTTTTATTCTCATTGTAAACACGCTCTTATATATTCTATTTATTATATAGGTATATTCTTAAGTATTAATTGGTATCTATCTCTATGTTACTGGCTAGCGGTGCCCACAAGTCTCTAGTAGGAACATACCTGGATTAAAAATAACGCAGAGTTTCTTGCCAGTTCTAGTCCGCTCTACAACCTAGATTTGGGAACTGGTGGTAAATTTAAATTCATCTTTTATTTGCTAGACGGTCATACGAGTACCTAGTTTTATACATCTTTTGTATTCCATGCCATTAAATAAAATATGGATTAGTCAAATTACACTCTTCGGTACTGTTAAACTATTTATTAATTGTAAATTACTCGTCCGCATGATTCCTTTTAAAATGATATGGTTTTTATGAATAATCGGATAATAGACAGAAAAAGGTTTTTTAACGCCCTATTTTTTTAATACTATTTTAATGTTTGTTTCTCTTTCCTTAGACAGCACCAAACACAGATATCACATGTGAGGTTTTGGATCAGCATATGTCCTCTACCGAAATATATCTGATTCACCGATCGAAACTCACAATATAATCTAATATATAGAATTCTCGTGTCGCGGTGTTTGTGGTGAATCTCCTCCGAAACGGCTATTTTTTAGTTATTAATATTTGTGTTGAGCTAAAAAAAATGATTGCTAGAAATCACAATTGCTAGAAATCACACCAGTATGGCAAAACAAAGTTTGCCAGCTCAGCTAGTCGTATTATAAAAGTAAAAATGGCAACTGAAATGTCGCCAGTGAGTATAAGTTGTACTTAAATGGCATGACATTCAAATGTCAATACAATTTTGGCTTGCCGCTTGACAGTCCCCAATATAGAAGATATATGCTAACACCATACTCCTTCTGTGATAAACAATATTTCTTCTCTTTTTTTCTTCGCCTTCCCAAATATAAGAAATAGATATTGCCAGTAAGCAAAGCAATACAATGAGGAAATGCTGACTGACGTATATAAAACAATGTCGTTTCTAACACAATTGGACCTTTAAAAAATGAGAAATTAAAAAAAAACTACAGAATCTGTGTTGCACTAAACTTAAGAATACGTCGTTGAACATAAACCACCGGTTTTTCATATTATATATTGATATTTTAAATTTATTATTTTACGTGGTTCAATGTTGCTACTTTTAAGTACGAGCTTTTGTATTGGCGTAAAATAAAGAATGGCGGTCAGTGATTGCGTGCAAGTTGATTGACTGAATCTATTCTTTCACCCAAAATTCAATTTAGACAGAATACAAATCTAACATTCTTTATAACGTCATATATATTATATTATATTATTAATGGAATCCCTGAGAAGAATCTGAAAATCTCTTGAACAATAAATAAATTGCGAAATCCGTCGACTGCCAGCTGAAAGATATATTTTCCATGTGACGTGTCCTAAGTTAACAAGGAAAACCCAAGGCCTAGGACGTGTAGCCAATTCCGCAGTACCGACTGACGCTCTTATACTCTTTTCTAGCTACAATAGGAAAAATCCAGGAAACAAACTGAGCACAACCACTTGCTATGATGAAAGTTCACGGTCTATTCGCTGAACACTTGACGCCGGCATACAAGGCACTTCATGCGGAAGTACGAAAGAAGGCAAAGAGCTTCCTACAAATTTGTATGGGTACGAAATGGGCGCATACAAGTGCGAAAGGACGAATACTCACCCATTTTAGTCATCCGTAATTCCTCGTGCTTAGACAAAATGAATTAAGTTTTGGGTTTAATTGACTTTATCAATGCTATTGTAAGTGTATACACTAATTAATGGATATTTACTATCAAAATGTAAGAGGTATAAAAACTAAAACTAATGATTTGTATAAAAATATTCTATGTCATAATTATAAAGTAATTGTACTTACCGAAACTTGGCTAAATTATAATATAAAAATAGAAATTTATTTGATAGATATATTTGATGTAGAATGTAGTAATAATGAAAAAAAATGGTGGTGTTCTGTTCTCAGGGAATTGAAGCTAACCGCATTTATAGTTATGAAAGCGACTGCGAGGACATTGGTCACACTTAATGTTAAAATTAATAATACCTTTAAAAAAATTACTATTTGTGAGTATATATTCCTCCACCATCAAATTGATTTTCAAAACATTTCTCAATAATGCAAACGATTTATGCAAATGTAAACATTATTATAATAGTGATTTTAATTTTTTATTAATTGACTTCCGGCAAAGACACTTTATACATTCCTAATAATTTTAATAACAATTTAGGTTACCCTTTAATAGATTTTATGTATTATGATTTATTCCAAATAAATAAATTAAAATGTTGAGGATAAAACTCTCGATTCATCTTAATAATATAATAATTTAAGTAACTGCTTAGCCCTCGAAAATTTAAGTAAAGTTGAAATTTACACCCAAGTCTTCTTTCCAATTCCATTAACTGATCAATATCTTAAAACCAATTTAGATCTAATCTTAATTATTATAAGGCTGATTATGAGATATTAATTTAAATTAAGTTCTATAGACTGGATAGCTTATTTTCAATTGTAATAACTTAATACTATGGTAATATTATTTAAGATAGTTACATTCAATTATCAACAAATTTGTACCTAAACGGAGAGAAAGATTCAAAGTTTCCTCCTTGGTTCACTAAAAGATTATTCGTTCTCACTGAACAAAACAAGATTCGTATCAGATATTATAAATATAAAAACCCTAGAGATAAACTGGATTATGATATCCTGCGTAATAGATGTCACAAACTAATGAATAAATGCTATAGAGATTACAAAAATAGACTTGAATCTGAAATCAAATCTCAGCCAAAACTTTTGGAGATTTATAAAGACAAAGTAAAGGCTCCTCAGAATACCACTGAGATGCATCTATATAATGAAACTGCATCAAATGCACATGATATAACTAATCTTTTGCAACCTATTTTTCAAATATTTATAAAAAAGTAGTGTCAAAGTGTCTTCTTCAATCAAAAGTAATATCCACACTTTTATCATGAAAAAGAAGTCAGTAAATATATACAAAATTAAATATTTACCAAAGTGGTTCAGACGGCATCCACCCTCTCTTTGTTAACGTTTTCAAAATATCTTTCTTACCCTCTCTGTACTATTTTTAATCGATCGCTACAAGATGGACAGTTTCCAAATCTATGGAAGAGAGCTAGAATTACACCTATTCATAAAAAGGTATTATTTTTAACAAACTACAGACCAATCTCTATTCTTCCATGTTTCTCCAAATTATTTGAATCCATAATTTGTCCTATTGTTACAAGAAAATTAGATCACATATTAATTCATCTCAGCATGTTTCAGAAAAGGGCGTCAGTCGAGTCTAACTTAGTCAGCTATATTAATGAACTGTCCCATGAAGTCGATGCTGGCCGCCAAATCGATGCAATTTACATAGACTTTGCTAGTGCATTCGATAAAGTAAACCATTCTTTGTTAATTAAGAAGCTGGAGGCAGTAGGCATTGGCGATTGCTCCTTCAATGTTTACTTTTACTTAGAAAATCGAGAACAATTTTTTCTATCAATGGCCAGAATCTAGAATTTTTTATGCAGAATCAGGGTTCCCCAGGTTCACACTTAGGTCCAATTCTTTTTGTTTATGTTGATGACCTTACTTTCATATTAAAAATAGTAACTACTATTTTTTTGCTGATGATCTTAAAATCTATAGAACAATTACATCTTCTCATGATACATTCTTCTTCAAAATGACCTCAACAATATTTTAAATTGTGTCATTCCAATGACATTCTATTAATGCTCAAAAATGCTATCATATAAAATTTATAGAAAACGAAATCCTCTCATTAACAATTATAGCCTTGGGATTGATTTACTCACTGAATATCTGAAATTCGCGATCTTGGTGTAATTGTGGACTCCAAACTAAATTTTCACCCCACATCGATCTAATTACCAAGAAAGTGCAAAATCTAGATTTGTGAACGCAATAGCAAAGAATTTAGTCCCGATACTAAAATAATACTATTTAATTCCCTTGTGCCAGTCACCTGGAATTTTGTCTTCTGCGTGGAGTCCAACTTATTCAATACACTCTCAACGAATTGAAAGTATACAAAGATCTTTCACTCGCCATATAGCCTTTATTTCCGTAATATTTCCCACAGATCTTCTTATGACACCGACTTAATTTTTTAAATGACTTCTTTAGGAATAGGCGCGAAACGCATGACTTATATTTCTTTATAAAACTTTAAATAATTTACTTGATTTCCAGAATTCTTGAATCCATCTCTTTCCCAATACCATACCTCCTTCCAAGATATCCCATAAAAACTGCTCAGTGGACCTCAAGCTCGAGAATCTTGGAGCCCACTCTCCAATCAATAGTTATGTGACTTTATAACACGTACAATCATAAACTAAACATTGACATCTTTCATGACTCCTTTAATAAGTTTAAGAATAAAATATGCCAGAAATAATTATATTTTTTTTTTGTCACGCAACTTGTATTGCTTCAGATATTTTTTTTTTTTTTGTAATGTCAAAATTCCTTCCTTAATTTGTGATTTTTGAGATGGGTTTCTTTGATAATGCGTTAGCCTATAATGTTTTCACAAGAAATTTATATGTTAATAAGTTATTTGTATTTGTGTAAGTGTGGGTTCCTTATTTGAATAAATAAATAAATAAATAAATATATTGATAACACTATTTAATTTTATTACTGCACGTGATAGGACGCATGCATTCGTCATTACCTTTTAAATATAAAGAGATCATATTTAGTGAAGAGCTTTCTTTGTCCTTAAAAAAATAACCCAAAAAAGAGGAAAAGTATCCACATTTGTTTGGGGAAATTTGGGAAAAAAAAAAAAAAAAAAATTGGGACAAAAATAAAAGATCAAAGTTATCCTATCTCTTTAGTTGGACCAGACTGCTCAGGGTGTGCCAATTTAATTTAAAATCGGTTAAATAGTTTAGTTTATCGCGGACAAACATCGTGACAGGAGATTTATATATATTAAGATATATAAATAACTATTACTTTGATTATTTCAAAATACTCGTGTCATTTAACAGGTTTACTCGACATTTATTTGTTCAAATCACGTAGGTCTGCAAAAAATCGTTAAATACTACACACAATAATTCGTTGCGTATATTAAGAACGTACGCTGCTTTATTACAATCGCTTTCCGGTTTCGTTTACATACAGCTGAGTCAACCACCTCGATCACAAGGCTAAGCGGTCAAGTTATAAGCCGCGTAAGTTCATTCGTGTCATTAATTAAATTACAGAGTAAATAGACCGCATTTTGTTAATCCTTGATTACGTACCACAGATTCTATATTTGCTTGAATTTTAACTGCGTCTGTGACAACACATCTACGGCAAAATGAAAATAATTCGAAATTATACTCTTAAGGATAGTTAATTTGTTTCTCCAAATGTTGAGCCCACGTCATTAATAAACCGTATTTTTTTTTTAATTTTATAAGTAAATTAAATGATCGATCGATTTTCATTGACGTTCAATATTTAAAATAAGCATAATATAATTCCAAGCACTCCATATTTATAGAACTAAAACATTATATATATTTATATTTGACAAAAAATACTTTATATATCAAATTTGAAAATTGACTTCTTTAAAGTGCCAACAGCTTTATTTTTACTTGTATAAATTTGGGATCAAAGGAAACGGGTGACATGTCAAATTACGTCACGTACGTAAAACGGCTCTTGACAGTTATTCATACGGAATTGACGCATTCGCATGCATAAACGTATTAAATTATCAATGAATTAATTAACAGTTTAAAACTATAATTATTAGAGAAACGCCTACTAAATAATAAACGCAAATGTAATGGAAAAGCTACTGAATGGATTTTAATGAACCTTTACAATAATATAGCTTATACATCAGAAGAGCTATGCTAGCTAGCTTATGGGCGACATATTAAGTGACAGAAAGTGCGAGATATTCTGGCGTCCGCTGTTAAAACCACTAGAATTATACATATGTAATTTATGATGCAAATATCCTAAATGGTACAGAAAACCGCGTCACGTCTTAACCAAATTAAATATTGATAATTTGAATTAGAATTAAGGTAGTAACGAATTGATTTTTAAATGAATATAGATACTCGCTTCTCGTACTTAAAATATGTCTTTATATTGTTACGTTTTTATAGAGAGACTAAGATCTCAATATTGTCAGGCTGTTATACATTTTCCTGGAGAAGGCCTCGCTGTTACCAGGTCTCGTCATTAGCGTTAAGGAGGGACCGATGGGTTTTAGTGGGTGGTGGGGTCCTTCCTCTGTAGGCTCTGACCCCCACACTCTTCATGCCATGTATATGTTATCCCGGCGCGGGGGTCTGTCTATGGATTTCCCATCGTAACAAAAATAGTTTTCTACCCCACTCTAGATGAGTTACTATATATAAGCTACTCGAAATACTAATTCAGACGACTTCGCACCTAGTATTTCAATATTACTATTATTAATACGTAGACACGTCAAAATATTTAATGAATCAATATATTTAACTAATTAATTAATATCATTTTGATATCATCTTAATGTTTCCCTTATCGAAGTATTTTTCGTTAATATGTCAAAGCTGAAACCAAATTATCCATACCGAACCAAATAATCCTCAATTTAATTCCAACCAACGCTTGCCTTACTCATTCTCTGTCCGCTGCAAATATCGAATTTCACAATACGGCCAATACAAAAACTTACGAGATTGTTATCCTTATATCAATCGAGAAATATTTTAATTTACTTATAATTTTACTCTCTTCAATGGTTAATGTAAATACGTTCTACTATCTTCAATTAAACTGGTCAAGCCTATCTAGGTAATTAGCAGGCACACCTTCGGTAAGCTCCCAGTGGCATACGTTGTTTGACACATCAAATTCACAGAAAATTATAAAACTAAATTATACGTCACGTGTATTATTTATATGGAAATGCGATTTGAAAATTATTTAACAAATGTTAACTCCGACTGAAGCAGGACATTGGAACATGTCTGCCGCCAATTACTTTTTTTTATATATATAAAACAGGGGGCAAACGAGCAGGAGGCTCACCTGATGCTAAGCGACACCGCCGCCCATGGACACTCGCGAAGCCAGAGGGCTCACCAGTGCGTTGCCGGCCTGTATTACATGAAGCATACGAAACTGTTATTAAGTCAATTATACATATACAGGGTGTTTAGAGAGTTAGTAGCCATAGGTAAATGGTCGATGGGTGATGGTGTTCGCTATGTATTGGGCCTAATTAAATAAAAATTTTGCCTTAAGTTTAATGAATTTATTTCTCTAAAAAAAATCCCCGTTTTTTTATAAAATCTTGAATATTTTTTTTATTAATCATTAAAATTACAAAAGACTGTTGTTTGAATTTGTTAGTCTAGTCATGCTTCATTCAGATTTAATCATAATCTAACAACTTCAAAATAAATAAATACAGACATAAATAAATCGGATATTAAGGTCTTATATCAGATTTATACGTTAAAAAAATATGGTACGATGGTTTTATGTATATATCACTAGTTGAATTACTATATGCCACTTTCTACAACTTATATTTGATATGGTAAACGTCTCCATAGTCTATACAACTATGAGTTGGATAGTCCATTTATTTTAATTAGTGCGGTCGAATCGGAGGCAACAGATAATAATACTAGTAGAAAACATTGCATATTCGCTGTGCGAGACAACAGTAAGTGAGAATATACCCCTATCCTATTACAGTGTTAGTGCCTTTTACATTGTTAAAATAATACTATGATACAATACAGCCTTCTACATTACTATTTTCCTTTACAATTAACGACTTTATAGGATATTTCAAAATCATTACATAGTTGAAGATAGTTATAGAAAAGATTTTAAGACTATCGTGACATTATAAAGAAAAAAAATAATATAGGGTTGTTAATACACAATAGAAAATATTACGAAATATTTATTGTTTTATTGGACTGGGAGCAAACGAGTGGGCTAACCGCTGCCTGGAATGCCAGGAGGCTCACAGGCGTGTTGCCGGGCTTTTGGGGATTGTTGTTGTTGATAATAATATTAGATCACATTTTTATACACAGCCAGTTAGCCTCAAAGTAAGCTATAAATATAAAGCTAAACACATATGGAACACCCACACAATATTGACAATAGGTGGGTGCAAAAAGACTATCAACAAATGATGTCAAAATGGCACCGGATAGTGTTCTAAGCACGTTCACTATTACTCATCATACATATAAGCCGTTGACTTTCAAGCGAGGCGGACAGTTCAAGGTGATTTTCGAAGATCCATATCAAACTAGAATATGTCAAAAATGGTTTGTATAATCTATATATTCTGAATTACATGTATTAATTTATCATTTCTTATATGATAATTATAAAGCTTTATTTATTCCGAATAAATTTAGTTTGTTTTTTTCAATTAAGTAGTGTTATTAATTAATATTTTTATCAGTATGTTAGTTGTTATAATATTTTCTTTTTTAATTTAGTGGTTGAAATTTATCGGGCCCCGTTTGGGTAAAAGCCTCCTCCATTTTCTTCCATTTTTCTTTATAACCGCCGTATTTTCCCACCTTCTATTTGTCTGCCTACCCTTTTAACATTTCTTATATGAAAATTATTATTTTATGTAGTATTTGTAGTCGGACATTGCGATCTCTAACCGCCGAGTTGCAGCTCATTCGTGACACGTAATTTGTACATTTCCGTTGACCATATAACTTTTTGACAGATCTAAAATCCCAAAAGACGATTATTCTTTTTATTGTGGTTTTGTAAATTTAAGTCTAGCATTTTTATAGAAAACAGTGGGCAAATGGGCTCCGATGAAATGACCACCACATTCTTGTTTCTAGCTTTGGTGTTCCCTATACATACAATTTACATTTGTTAAGGTGAAATGAAGACAACTACCGAAAACTTGAATACAAAATAAAAGTGATCAACGCAGTGAAACCCGTGAATGGTTGTCAAACTGGATTATTATTTAGTCGCCTTCCTCACTGTATAGTTGATTTTTCAAAAAATGCTATTTAAACATGGCCACCGTAAATCTAAGGCTATTTTAAAATACGTTAAAAATGGCGGACGAAATTCTTGAACTACATCCTGAAACAGGACTAGGACAAAGGCAACATTTATCACGTATATTCTAACGTTTTCAACGATATACTAATTCACTACTGATGTCACCCAGTCCAGTGCAATGTAATAAAAATAGTTTTTGACATAAACCAGGCGAAGGTGCGGCGAGGGCGTGCCTGACCCACATACTATGACACGTCCCTAACCATAAAAATCCATGCTTACTTACATACAAATTACATTTTATTTGCATTATTTTAAGTCAAACTGTGGTAGTGTAATCTGTACAGGTTTCTCGTAAGATGGATCTTGCTCTAGGTCTTATAGTTAGAGCTACAATTTTTTTTATTTAGGTAAATACACACAATTAATTTAACAAGGCAGTTAATAGAATTTGTCTGTATATTTCATTTCTAAATAATAAATTCGTATTGTCAAGAAAGCTTATTTCGTCTTTCACATGGGATGTAGTAAATAATAATAGTCACTAGGTTTCTCAGGTACTGGACCTCTAGTTCAGCTGCCACAAAGGACTCCTTGGAGCTCTAAGCTTGGCAGAACAATAGTTGAAGAAGAATTTAAAATTGTAATATATATATATTAATAGATATTTTCTTTATTCGCCAGTAATCAAACATTAACATGAATTTTTACATAACAACTTTATCAAATAAGAATTAAGGACGTTCCGTGTCAGACCTAGTATGAAAGGGTATTTTTACTCGCAATTACATAACTTAATCCTAAGCAGACGTTTGCTTTATCCTATATCCTCAAAGTCACGAAAGAAGAGACAATCTCGCCATATGAAAATCTTTCCATCTGATAATATTAATATCTTATCGTTTGTGCCCGATAAAATAATGTTTAAGCGATAGATATTGATTTTATACTTTGTATCACATTCAAAACGGCCAACATTCGAAAACTCAGTCACAGTTCTTATCCAAGTTATTCCCGCTAGTATACGTCAATTGTCAAATTATGGTCAATTGTCGTGTCCTATCAACCTGTCATTTAATAGAAAATCGAAATGATACGTAATTAAATTATGAGGTTACGTAATAAATATATTTCGGAATTTATGTTTTATTGTGACGTAATTTTACGCGTCTAAAACATTCGTTTTTATGGCATTATTTTTAGGCTCGTGAAAGTAGTAATATAAATTCAAACTCTGTCCATCAGTGACGTTATGAGCGAATATACAAAAATATTGTCTTTTGAAATCAGTCTTTATCATAGGATTTTGAATACCATATTTTAATGGCGTTTTTACTATTAAATTCATTAAGTAAATAAAGTACTCGTAATTATGATTCACACTATTATATCACCTAACCAAACAATATATTTAATGCGTATTATAAAACCTATTGTTAAGAATAAATATTTGTTCCAATTAAGAATTATTTTTACCTTTATAGCCAAATCCATTACATTTAAGCTAGTTTTAACCTTTTATATGGACAAAGAACCGAAGACGGTGATGTAAAAGATCTTATACGCATACCGTTAAATATCTAGGTTTAAGATTCTGTTTTATAACTTAAATAGTTGATTTGATATAAGTTAACAAATAATATAAATGTATTTATCATGATAGTAATAAATTGATTCCTTAATGAAAATACTCTGTTATCACTTCTATTTATACATATAATATGAGTATTTATATGTGCATACAATGCCTCGGGTGAAGCCTTGTTAAAATTTCGTCTTAATCACTATTTACTCGACACTCGAACGCGAAAATAGTGTTTCCGTAAATAGTTTTTACACCTTTGACTTTGATTTCAAGTTCGAACGGAAGGTTAGGTAAGTTTTCGACGCACTTTTCCTTTTACCGTTTCCTTACAATTTTCCCAACAGTCATGTGAATACTAGAAGGCTTTCCCGCGGTAAATTGTTCTTGCACCTTTCATTATGCATTGTCGTGATGCAAATATATGTGCATGTGGTTGATGCAATTATTCTATTTCTCAGTCGGTTTGTAAACACGAGAATATGAAGAATATTTAAAGAAACAAACGGTGAGTTCCTTCCCCCAATTACCGTACTCATATACGCAAATGTTATTTAAATTACAAAACAATTTATGTTTTGTCTACCTTATACAGTCTAATGTTTGGAAACACCGACCTAGCAAATGTAGTCTTGGAAAAAGCAAACAATTATATTTTTAATATAATTGTACGAGAATGTTTATTCCATTGTTAAGCTATATTGCTTTTATTGAAAAGTTTTCTGGGTACCACACTTTAATCAGATCTATTTCTTGATTTATTTTTCTTTGACAAGTCGTTGATTAACCTTCTGTTACAGTTCGGTTGCCTCGCTATTATTTCCTTCACAGAGCACTGAATGGCATAGACATAAAAACTCATTGGTGCCGAGTTGTGATTCAAACACACAACCTCAGGGTTCACAGGCGATAAGCCAGTACCCAGTTCGACGCGAACACACTGGCCAATAGTTAATTGTCCTTCAATCGGCACTTATTGATTACAAAATTCGCGAATAAATTGGAGAAATCCGTTTTCTACTGTTTTCAATGTATCCTTATAGTCGACAATTATCTACTCAATAATCGTTAAAATTACCTACAACTATCATAATTTGTAGATTATCGAGTCTGTAACTCACATAATCAAAGATTCAGAAGAGATCTTTTGAAGAGGATCAACTGATGTTAAATGCCATGGACACTCACAATGCGAATGGCTCGCAACTACCTTTAAAGTGAATTTTTGGGCATTTAATGCTGCTCCTAACTAAATATGTTAGGGAAAGCTTTGTTTTTGACTGCTAAAATATAAATAAACTATTTACTTACAATATTACGGTTTTACGTATTAAGGATACTTTCGGTTCTCCAAATGGTCTTGAAGTCTTAAAATCATGACACCGTCATTAACTTCTAGAATTTAAAAAGCTATATAACACAGCAATAACAAGAGGCAAGGAAATGAGGTATAGAACCTAAAATTTCCTACTGTCCTCCAAGTATTTCCTCAATCCGATAAACATAAGGATATTATGAGGATGTGAATCATGTTTACATAAGCATAAGTAAATATTTTAATTACTGATGTCATACAACTATTGTCCCTAATTGTCGACCTAATGTGTTCTCGTAAAGCCAGGTACAATTAGTACAATATTTTGGCTAATCTCAGTGTTAAGTTTTAAAAAAATTCATGTTTCTAAATAGCGTTGAATAGTCATCATTGACATTACGACAAACATTTTGATAGTTGACAGATCCAATACAGGTCACTTTTCCGTATTTCTCTACTACTCCAATGATATAATCGTTCCGTCTAATTCTAAATAAGTTCACGACCGTCAAGTCAAAACACTTTTTCTAGAAAGTACTCGAATTCAAGGCGTCTTATTGGCATATTAATAAATAATAATAATAAAAAACTTGATTGCAGACCAGAGATCCATATATAAGTAGGTTAATAAGTTAGTAACAATTCAGTAATAAGTAAGTAAGACTAAAAAACTAAGGTGGGGCATGAACGGAATAGTAATACAGCCTCACGACAAAAAGGCTCGTTGAAACGTTATTTAAACTGAAAAATACGCGGACACAGAACATATTAAGACTCAATTCAATTATATTTATACACAAATTCAATTATTCTATTATTAGTTGTTAGTCTATTCTTATTATTAAGTTGCCTTTCGCACGAAACCCTGGCCAGATTTTGTGTGGAGAGACTTATAGGGAAAACCTTGGTAGGACACGTGACGCCGGACCAACTATTGATGCGTTTCGTTTGAAAACCATATGACAATTATCAAATATAACGTATAAACAAAGCGAATATGACTCAACTGATATGAAGTCGATACAAAGCACCTTTATCCGCGCACGTTTTCACGACTTGATTATTTTTATTGCGTCAATGAACTTATAATCGCTGAATCGCCAAGGAAACTATTTTATTATATTAGTAATACAACAAAAATACTAATACGATCCGATTCATATATACATATTTCTCAGTAATGTTATCAAAATTGACACTAGAAATTACGTCATGAGGGGTTCCATTTTGGCATTGAATTACTATCGTTAATCGCGCAACATATAAATATTTATATCCTTACCCTTACTTATATAATGTTATGCTATATTCAACATTTTTGGCTCAAAATCTATTATAAGTAAGTTTAATTGCATTTAATTATAGCTTTAAACACAATTTGGCTGACGGCGGAAAAGTACATTAACACTCTAACATTATAAATGAGTACACAAACGAGATTCGAACGCCATACCTCAGGATCCATAGGCTGTTATAATATACATATTATATGTTGAATCGTAAAAACACGCGACAATTAAAAACCAACACATACCAAGATGGTTTTAAATAAGTTTCTTGATTCTGTTCGTTTTACGTTTTTGTAATGTGAGCTTTTTATTGACAGATTATCCGTTAGTTATGAATATTGAACGAATACGCATCACTGGATTATTAACTATCCCATTGTACGAAAAAACAAATCGCTCCAATTCAACCGTTTTATCTCGTTCTATCTGACACTTTCCAACAAACACAATTTGAGTTTGACAGAATCGAATGACGTAACAGTTAAACTGGAATCTTAAGAGACGATGAGTATCTGTCATAACTAAGTTAGTATTATAAATATCTTGTTTATTATTCATGTGGTTAACTAGCCGTTAAATAACTGTCAATTAGTACGCATATAAATTTTACAGTTATATTATAAGCGGTCTGTGTTTGTATATATAATTAGACCAGACCACTAAACAGGTCAATCATATCAAACTCATTTTAGTATATATATTGGTGTCAATTCTGATACGCCAGCCTAAATTTAGGCAACATTTAACATCTAAATCGATGTGAAAACTAAAAACGAATTCGTCAGGACTACATCACAGATAAATAAATTACAAAGGACTTTTCAATTTCTCGGGGTGCGTAATTGAACTCCTCCGAAACGGCTCGACCGATTTTTATGAAATTTTATATGCATATTCAATTGGTCTGAGAATCGGCGAACAGCTATTTTTCATCACCCTAAATTGTTAAAGTGCCACCCGAAAAAAAAATTTTTCGATAAAGTATCTTATTTTTTATTTTTCTATGGTACAGCATACAAAAATACATACAACCCTAACTTACCCCTCTACGATCAACTCCTATTTTTAATTGACTGATAATTATTTCTAATGAACTGAATAAAAAAATTATTGCTAGAAATCACGTCATGTATGGCAAAACAACATTTTCCGGGTCAGCTATATTCCATAACATATTTAACAACATTAACTTTAAGAGATAAAACGTTTAGTTTATCTTATCTTAATTTAATCAATAGAATCAGTTTTGATATTAGGATATCTCGAAGAAAAAATTACAATCTCCAAAAATAAATACCTACTAAAAATAAGACGTAAATTTCCATTGCATAAGGGGGATTGCAAACATTTTTTTGAGTAATATAAATATCACAAGAAATATTTTAACTACAATGCTAACTGACATAAGTTTCTGAGTTGTATATTATGTCTACATTTTCTGTTTGCGCAAACTACGTATTTTTAGAAATAGTAAATCTATTTAGGAATTGCTTTAAATTACAAGGCTGTAAGTGAATGTGAATGGAATTCACATTTCTCATACTTGAAGATGTTTTTAGAGGTTGCATGTTAACTAAATTTTGAAAGATTGTAATTGAACTCAATTATACAATAATTATCTTAATTGTGCGAATCATTTTGTTAAATCGGAGAAAAGTTGACATTATTTTTAATAATTCATATACATATTATGTGTTCATTAGTTAGAATCGAATTCATTTTTTCAAACTATATATCTACCACTAGTTGTTACATGTGTTTGAAGTGTTTACGTTTAAATAATCAATTCACAGGCGATCTATTAAATAATTAGTTCTAAAAATAAATAAAAGAAATTGCTTTTGAAGATATGAATGTCATTGAACCTTTGACGACTCACCTTTATGCAAAAACTCGATCGAAAAATCACATTCGGCAATGCACATGCCTCGCGCCACAAAATTCACAAAACCACAGACCAAACACAAATTCAAATTTCGAACACAATAATTCTCTTTTACAAAAAGTTTTAAAACAAAAAGGTGCTAGTTGAGACTTGAATCACGAATGCACGTTTAAAAGTTCGTTTTTAACGTTTCGTTGAGCGTGAGGTGACATGGAGCGTTGGCGTTAAACTGTCTTCCTATTTGATACCGGTTATATGGCACAATAGCTTATGGTATTATTCAGTTTGTGGTGAGACATTCGAGACTTAGTTGTCGGTGGCATTTACTGTGCCTTCATACTTGAATAATGCAGAAATTTATTAATTGATTTGAATAATAAAACAATTTTTTCTTCTGTTATACATATTGAAAATATTCAGTTTTCAATTGGTATCACGGACACATAAGTTTGAAAAAGTCGTCAGATACGCAAAAATATTTTAGACAGAATTCCAAAAGGTGTAAACAATGAATGTCTTCTCTTTTTTTTCGTGAGCGATCTTTATTGTCATGCGATGCTTATGCCTACCTTATATTATTATACCATATTGTGTTAAAATAAACATTTTCACCGACAAGTTTGGCCCTTCAGTAACTTAAAAATAATAAAATACGTCACAAATAGTATTAAAATAAAATTCGTTTTTCCCGATGCCAGAACATGGGCTTGCGTGGAATGAAAAATGGATCGTATTTAGTCCCGTTACTTAAGAACACTTATAAATTTATTATAAAATATATGTTCATTTCTAGGAATGCCGCCATATATACGTGATAATTAAAACTACTCATCGATTGGCGCCACTTGAGATACCTGTTTCTGGTATTTCTTTCTTGCTTAGTAGTTTCCTCACGTGTATTATTCATGATCATATTAGTTCACAAAGCTGGAATTTCCAAAGATCTCATATTATAAGATCATGCGTCGCGGATCGGGGAAACTAATTATATTCATTGCCGTGCATCAACTGGGTTGAGGAGCTGGAAAGCAGGAAGACCAGGATAGTGAGCGCTATACTTTTACCTGCAACTAGACACCGGTCATATCAACGCGAGAGAAATCCATTTTTTTTTCATTATAATATACAGTCGACTAAATATTCAACACAATATGTATTCTCCAGAATATATCGATTTGAGTTCCATTTTCAAAATAAATTCTTTTTTCTATAACTGCATTCTATATTTAAACTTGTATGAGAATAAAAACTATTTGTTTTTTGTTGTCTCATTGGAAACAAACAAACGAAGACGATAAAAAGTAATCATTTAACCTCGATCAAGTTGCTACTTTAGGATCGTACCAATGACCGTTTATAATTAGTATGCAGATCATATAAATACAGCTTTATGAACCTTTGCCTTATATCGCAATCGACTTCGTAATATTCTTATCTTAGATTAGCTTTTAGCAAGCGACATATACTAATTACTAGCTTTTGTTTAAGCCGTATTAATATAAAATTTATTTAATACTCTATACATCGTTACGCGTGGTTTATATGTGGTCACTCTGGAAATCCTAATATTACTGAAAAAAAATTTAATACCTTTCGTGTTTATAATCTGTATAACATGTAAGATACAGTTTATTAATTTAAGCTATCTGTTACCGTTTAACGAGTTACCTATTTTAAGAATAATTAACTATAGTTAAGATTATGAATGATAGGCTTTAGTTTTAGTTTTTTAAAGAAGAAAATATTAATATATAATAGAATATGCTTGTTTTAGTGAAAAACACTTTGTTAACGGATTAAGTTATGTATTTTTACAAAATTTAGGTATGTACCGTCGGGAATGTTTAAAATTACATGTAATTTTAAATTTTCCCGACGGTGACGTTAGACTGAAGACAAAAGGTGTTGATGGTCAAAATAAGTGTCACAGCTGCAGAGAGGTTGTGTGTTATCTGTATTTATTGCTCCGGAGTGTTCGACTAAAAGCGGAAGGGTTTTTACAAAACTGGCTCACGGAGTCCTCCATTTCCCCGGATTGTTTTTATAAGTTTAGATATTATTGGATCCCAGGTGTTTGATAATTTTAAGCCGTATTCTCTATTGAAATTAGGGTGTTTTTTGATTTCAATTGCTTCACGTACCAATCTTGGGAAGAATCTTTTAATATACTTAATTTTTGTAAAAATACATAACTTTATCCGTTAACAAAGTGTTTTTCTTTAAATGAGTAATAGTTATGTCAATAAAACAAAATATTAAATAATATGCTATTTACTTTAATAACACTGTACGACTTAATAAATAAATGGGTATCACTTGAAACAAACCTCATTAAATTCATATTCAGTTAATGAATAATACTTAAATTTTAATTACATTATTCAGTGATAGAAGTTAATTTAGTATTCATTAAGAATCCACCTGTATTCAGTATTGTCAATCAAGATTCAGTTAAACAGAAAATCTGATCACCTAATGTCATTACGAAGACTTCTATGTGCGTTCAATTACATTGTAGACAAGACGAACCAATTTTTATATTATTTACAGGTTTTTAACTTAAATGATGTATATAAGAATTTTATTTTTTTAATTTTTAAAGATTATACAGACACCGCATGACGTATAATTTGAGATAATCCGTAGATGAGTGAATTGCTGTTAACAGCTTAAGCTTAACAATATTAAACGAGGTTAATTCACGAAAAACCGGTAGCAGTTGGCTCTAAGGAGGTTTTTGGCTAAATATACTGATACTCTTTTAGTCCTCCTTTGCTCATATATAATCCCCACAACTGATCAATGGCTTTGTAATTAATAGCCTAGTGTTTGCATTTTATTGAATTTAATTAATTTTATTGAATCATTTTATTGCATTTGATGAAAACCAGACATCACTAGGGATGATGGCAAGCGTTCCATTGATCTTTTCTCCCTTGGAGAATGCTGTATGTGAGCACAGTCTGAGCTGACAAGCATAAAGGCAAAAATAATAAGCGAATATATTCCCATTGTGTGGAAAGAGTGTGTATCGAGAGCTGGTAGTGCAATACATTGGGGCAATGCTTTCAAACATTTTTTTATTATATAGGGTAGCCACGATAATTAGATTTTGTTAGTACTCAAAGGTACGTCAAATGGGACAAACGTAACATTACAAATCAATTACACCATCTTATATTTTATAATAACGAGTAATCAATTGCGACACAAATAATGTGCCCAACAGTTTAGATTTATATCACAAGTTTTTAGTACAAGTGAGTATAATGAATGAGATGTGTTCTTCAAAGATTTGCTCTTTCGAATGAGATTTCTTAACCTTTACGATAAAATTTACGGTAGAGTGTAGGAAAAGTATTTACTATGAAACTATGTATCATTTCACCGCCATCTTGTAATTTTTATATTCGACAGCAATTTTGTTTAACTGTGATAATAAATAAAATTTTCTATTAATATAGTGTATTTATAAATATATTTTTTTTGTTGCAAATTTGAAGGGAAATTTAAACGCGTGCTGAAACCGTATATCACTTAGTTAATTCTACGAGCCTATTAAAAATAACAGAGACATTTGAGGCATCAAGTTACAATAAATTATTGTTTATAAAATATGTATCGGCAGCAATGTAATTGTTCAAACTCTGTGTTAAAAAAAAAACCTTATGTCAGTTGTCAAAAGAATAAATTCGCTCTCTTCTTTTTCGGATTCATCAACGCCAAGCACTTGTTTTATTTTATCCCACAGTTTATAATATTTACTACTTAATATTTGATTTTTTTTTTAATCAATTTATTCAACGTTTTTCGCTTATAATCACCAAAGCTTGAAAATCATCAACAGTAATAACAGAAATAAGGTTCCTACGGAGCGAGGAGGCTTTCACCCAAGATAGGATTTACACTAGCAGCAATTATCACTACTAACCTAATTTAAGACAATTTACACTACCTACCCAAAATAAAAATAAAATCGTGAATATGTAAATTACAGTAAATAAATAAGCTTTACTATTATAGGAATTGAACAATTAAGTGTATGGCTTAAAATAAGATGGTTACTTGGGAAACTATAAAATACTACGCATTTAAAATATTTAACAATAATCGATTGTATATCTTAAGAATGTATTAAATTGGAGTTGTAATGGAATGCAATCAGTTTGATATTGCTACTTGAGAGCGCTCAATAATAATTGTTCATCAATTAAAGAGAATTAGAACAGACGACACACGACGATCTTGTTACTGGCCCGATCTGATTCGCCATTTGGAAAATTCCTATTAAGTATAAGGAAGCTTAAAAAACCAAGTAGTAGTCGGACTCACCCATTAATGATCCCGTACTATTAATCGACCTGCGAAATCACTTTTTGTATGAGCCCGCTTAAATGTGTACTGTGTGTGTGTGTGTGTGAATTTTTTTTTGAAGTTCCCAAAATTTGAAAACGGGAAACCATCCGTTTTACGGAACCTTAAAAATTCAATCAACTGAAACATCTCAGATTCGCATTTATTCGCTGATAAAACAATGATTTACTAACCATTAAACCTGCAACCGTGCAAAATTGATTTCGTGGCATGAAAATATTATTCTAATTTGATTCGTAAGTATTGGAAACTAGATATAACCAGAAAATATTTACGTTAACTCGAATAATGTTTACTTCGTGTTACGTGTTTATTTACGAAGCCAAAATAAACTGACAACGACTTTCCCCTTGCGCCTAAGATGGCCTTTTGTACCTTACCCACATTGTTGGTACACGGCCTGTCTTTAAGTCCAATTTGGCGCAGTTTAATTTTTTTTTAGATACAGTTTATAAAGTCCTTCAACGCAAATATTGTGGATGTTTATGGGCTGCGACTCGTATGCCCCCTAATAAAAATTTTTTTCGCATTTCCCGACAGCAGAATAGAGGGATTTCCTGAACATTTGTGTGATACACAACTATTGGCATTGGTGTTAAAATAAGTATATATTAAGCGTATTCACCCATAGCACAAGCTTAAATAGTTTACTATATTATTATTATGCCTGGCTTAACGAACTTTACAGTAGGTACATATTGTCTTCATTTTGTCATTGTCTCTTTTTGGCATAAAATTCGATAAGATTAAGTCGACCACAGGTCGTGACATTACAAAGTAATGTCTCAACTTCAGACTTAAGATTGTTCCGGCACTGCTCGACATTGCTGTCTTAATAAATGTCAAATACAACTTTTTTCTTTAATTATATTTATTTTGTATTAATAAACAAAATAAATATTGATTTAATTTTTATTTGATTAAATATAATGTTAATAATATATTTACTCGACTATATATAAGTTAAATTGTACTTCACAATTCACAAGCTTGGAAAGTTGTCTCTGAAAAGGTTGGATGATTAAATAGCAATTATTTTTGTATGTAAATTTGCTCGTAATATTTTTTAAGGCGAAACATTTTTCATATATTTCTCTGTAATAAATAAATTGTTACATCAAAATGGAAATACTAAGATTAAGTCCTAACAACATCGTAACAATAACTTTATTATTTAATTATAAATTAAATTAAAATGATTATTATTTCTGACAGAAATAAAATTTCAACGAAACGACTCGGCATTTTTTTAAGTTTCAATTACTTTAATAAATATATTAATTTTATCTGATACGCAAATGACTAAACCTGTTTATCTATAATATTTATTAGTAATTCAATATATAAAGATCGTATAAGTTCAAAATTTTCGTTTTAAAATATTAAAACTACTCTCCTTTTTACTAAACTAATAAATTATATATAATTCTATGAGGGAATTGCCTTCAGATACAGCCATAAGTAATATAATCTCAAAAGTATATGGGAAAAAAGGCAAATATTCTTAATTTGCCCCGGTTCATAAATATGATTATAAGTATGATTTCACCAAACTAATATAATATAATTATATATAACTTACATATGTCGTTTTATATTAAGTAGTATATGGTATTCATTAATTTTTCTAAATTCAATACAAAACGTAAATATTTAGGGCAACTCAATAGTATCTTCGATAAGACACTGGAAACTATTTTATCTTCATTAAAATTATTAATAGTTTAAAAGCATTATAAGTAATGTAAAATACTCACGCCTTAATCGGTCGAATCACGGGAGCGTCTGGATCTCCATTCACAACGATAACCGGCACCGAATTATCTTGAGAAATTCCTGGTCTGGCCTCTTCCGTCATTTTACACAAAACTTTTTGGATTGACCTCTTTACTCAATCAGGTGATAAAACCTCTTTGAGAGATATCAGTTAAAATTTTTTCACAAATTTAAATTTAGAATGTTGTCTAGCTACGTGGCTCCAGTTAAGAATCTATAGGCAAGTGTATCGCCCTCGTATAATTTATCAGATATACAATGAGGTAATCAAGCTTTATCAATTATAAAATGTCATTTAATTTACCTATTGTTGGAAATTACTTAAATTGTGATAATTGATTGTAAATACCGAATTGATATAACTAAAATTTAATAAAACTTTATGATCTAATTTTGAATATTTATATTGTTAATGTGGTTATCTTTTATGATACTCCTTTTACGGAACGCAATGGCAGCGAGAGACCACGCTGATCATGACTGCTGCAAAGCACTCGAAACACTATTTAAAAAATGTAGATATAAGAGATTTATTAAATGATAATTGTGCCCAAAGGCAATACAATACATTTATTACGAAGTCGCGTCAAAAAAGGCAAAAAAAAACTAGCAACGCACTTCGCATACAATTTATTCTAATACATATGAAACACTGAATTATTGAGCGTCCTTTTGCGTGGAGTCTTCCACTTTGACAAGCTGGTCTTCTCTGCCAAGGAGGTAGCCTGTTTCCGTTGTAACCTGGCTGGTCGAGAGTGGTTGGTACGAACTCGACTGGCTCGGTCTACCGTAGCGATTGTCAGTCCCTTGGTTGTACTGAGTGTCCAGTTTCGTGACGCCGCTGAAAAAAAAGTATAATTACCAGCCGACCAGACATTGTGCTTACACCCCTAGATGAGTGATTTAAATTACGTTGTTGGATGTTGGATTAACGTGGTAGATATAATATATTAATATTAGGCGCTACTTAAAGATAGATAGATATATAGAGATAGATAGGTAGGTATCTGGTGCTTTCCTCGCTCAGCGTACAGGTTCCACACATTTTAAATTTATTTCAGTAAATGAGTCGTTTTTTTATTATTATAAGTTAAATTTAGTTAATGTTATAAGTTCAATTTAATAAATTATATATAAATTAGACTTTATAATATAGTCACAAAATTGGCGGGAATATTTCTCAAGACAGGCGCACGTGACGCCTCGAAAGAGTACAAATTTTGACATATACTCTTAATTATTAACTTTGTGTCTCTTTTACAATTTAATTTGGTTCCCATTTTGTCGTTTCGCTAATTATGAGGTATTGTATCCTGAACATCACCATACCACAAACAGAACCGATGAAATTTACTGATTAACAAGGGAAATAAATGCTTTAACGTATAAATCATTGGAATAACACTATTCTGTCAATAATATTATGGTACATAGATATATAGACGAAGTAATGTTTTTAAACAGCTACGAGTCAAACTTTGTGTACGAATAAAACGAGGCGTAAGTTTTTTTTGCCATAGTCACGATTCTATAAAATAAAATGCGATCTATGATGAACTCTAATTTAATATAATATTGTATGAGTTAGAATCGAGATGACTACCTTTCATCCCTATATGGCCGTCTTTCAGCAACATTTAGTCCATAAAAGGTTTGGTGCCCACTAGAGCCAGAATATCTTCTGTCTTCAGGCTTAAAAGTACTCTGAACTTCTGGGTAACGAGCATAACCTGGGCTTCTATATCCAAAACCAAAAATGCTGGAAAATGATTGATGAATGGTGAGGTGCAAATGAATGGTGAACGAGAAACGTTACAGATAAACGATCTTGTATCTTATTTTGTAAATAGAAAATAGTGTAAATATGAATGGTAATACAAATGAATTTGAATGAATGTGTTTTTTACAATGGGATGAAAACTGAGACAATTCTTAAAATTGGTCATCAACAATTGAACCTCGGCATTTCTGATTTACATATTAAAACTGTAACTGAATTAACAGTATTAATTTCAGTTACCTTTCATCTCTATAGGGTCTCCTGTTTTCAACATTCCTCCAGCCGCTGGACTGGCCGTAGCCTACGTCCTGGTAGCCGCCATACCCAGTTCCGTAGCTCGCCGGGCCAGTGTTACGGTATGGATCTCTATACCCTGAGTTATAGTCGTTGGAATAGCTCGGGTTGCTTTGATAAGCGCTCTGCCAACCGCCCGAAGATTGGGGTCTGAAAATTCATATCATATCTCGTGGGTAATTACAAAAAGCTGTATTTGCTCAGAAACTAGCACTAGTATAAAACTGGCAGATATACGTGTGTGAAGCATATTTATTTTTTGATGAAATAAAATTAATTTATATTACTTATTATTATTTCAACATTAAGATGCATAATAAGCCTTTATTTATATATGGTTTTCTTAGTATTCCTACAGATATTATAATATATAGATTACTTATATTTTGCAACTAATAATTACATACAAATATAGCCAGAAATAGTAGACATATTGAGTGACTATAGCGACAGACAAAAAAATAACAAAAGACAATTACAAAAAATATTGTATGGTTGGAGTGTGTTGGTGTGGTGTGGTGTGGTAGTGTTGTGTCATAGTGGTGGGGTGTATATTTCAATACAATTACTGCCATAAATATTTCTAATATTGTTAGGAAAATTCAGATATTCTCGGTAATTTATCTATCATATAGTTTCTCGTCCCTTTCTTTTCCAAAGGTAAAACATGATTTCTTTTACATCCTTGGATATACCACATTGTGAATACAGTCATTTTAAAAAATATTAACATTTTTTAACATTGAATATGGAATATAGTTATAGTTATCCGTTGCAAGTCGTATTTAATCTTAAGTTAACTTTACGACACTAAACATTGAAGGCCTTTATATTTACCTAGCATAATCCCGCTGGTTCCAGGCAGCAGCATCAGGTCTACCAGATGCAAAGTAGTATCCACGGCCACCTGCATCCCATCCAGACTGACCTCGGTACGTCTCATCCCAAGGCCTGAAACTTTGGGTAAATGATATCATAAATTAACAAATATAACAAGACTGTTTTAAGAAATTGTAAAAAAATGTGGAAGAATTTTTTTCTTACTTTCAATAATTATAATAGTTAATATATTAATGTATGTATTATAAATAATTTATCCATTACAGTTTAAATATCGCTTTCTGCGTTGACCACCGCTTTGTTTACTAAGTTCAAATCAAATCAAATCAAAATATCTTTATTCATTTAGGTAAACTTATGACACTTATGAACGTCAAGATAAACAAATCAATCATAATAATTAATTAAACAAATAAATCGTAAATTTACATTTACCACCAGTTCGCAAGTCAAGGGCGTAGAGCGGGTAAGAAGAACTGGCAAGAAACTTTCCGCCACTCTTTTCAATCGCCAAGTTTTTCTATTGTATGAATTGTATGTATGAAATGTAAGAAAGAGATACATTTCTTTTATTTTTATTATGAATTAACCAATGTTCATATTTAAACAACATAGATTTGTCTATTTTTTTCAAATTAAGATGAACTATAAGTAAAGATTTCTTTAGTATAAGCTTTAGCCTAATTTAATAATGTATATAGCTAATGCCTGCTTGTCAACCATTAAAATAAATAGTATCGTTAGATGGCGCTGTGACCCTTTAAACACGTTTACCGCATCGTTTCAACAGTTCAAGCCTGTTTAATCAACAAAACTCTTAATTTACTTTAATATATAAATGGGAAGTCAGAATAAAAATATTAAATAGGTAAAGATTTAATTGTGTATGTTCTACAATAGTTTTTTTCTCACCATATAATAAATTGTATATAAATACGTAATAACGAGGATATATATAACGGTACTTTGTGGCGATAAAGCTTTAATTAACTTGTGCATTTAGGGTCAACAGTCTTGAACTGTCTCTCATAATTTCTATAACGTTCAACTTACTACCAAAAAGTGTATGAAACTATAGTTCCATTGTCTTTGGTTACAAAAAAAGAAAAAGAAACCGTACAATTAGTATATAATTCAATGCAACGCGCTAATTATGCAAATAGATTTATTGTTCGATAAATATACAGTCAAAAATATTTCGTTTCCGTTATTTTGTAGCAAAAACTCACTATAAACATACAGTTAGAGTGATTATCCGTACATCCTAATAACTGTATTGACATTCGATTCGATTTCATGAAAGCGTGAATTGAAATTAAAACTATTGTTCAATAATTGCAGCGTAACGGTTATTCGATACAAATAATAAATTTGTGTTCAGTTCTAGTAAATATAATGTTAAGTTATAGTATAAAAAAAAATATTAGTATTTTTTGATCGCTTCAGAAATAATAAAAACAAATCACACGCAATAGTTTTTTAAAACAATAATATTATTTCTAATATAAAAGATTTTTTTCGAGCCTCACAAATTTCGATTATTTTATTTAAACGATTTATAAAAATTGTTAATGAGTCATCATACAGACTTAATTAAGATGGAGACAGAACGAGAAATACTAATGCGCTACTACAGGGTCTTTAAAATCTAAAGTAGCTCCTAGGACTTAATTTGCGTCACGACCGATAGAATTAGGGAATAATACAGGGCAAGAGACGAGCTGGCAGGAGGAAGAAATCGTGGTTGAGAATCATAAGGGAGTGATTCGGAATTACATCCAACGCGGAACTCTTTCGTTTACCGCAACATTCCCGTTGACATCCAGCGTGTTAAAAATAAGATATACTATTTATTATATGTATATGTCAACTTCAAATCGTTATTAGACACTCACCTGTCATGAGGCCCAGCTCCAACACCTGGCCCGTAGCCACCATAGCCATCATCGTATCTGTCGTATCGGTCATCATAATATGCTGGTCGTCTGTAGCCATCATATCTACCATATCGGTCATCGTATGGATAAGCGTTTCTGTTATACACCGGTCGACGTGGGTTTGGATCATCGTATCTAAGAATTTTAACAATAGCATTATACTCAGATGAACATCACTGACGCAAATCAGTTTATTATACGTTAGAAACGGTCAGTTGACAAAAAGCGAATTAATAAAATCTGTCAGTTAACTGACCATAATTCTACCAATGAAATACAAACAAAAATCAGTTATAGATCTAAAACTTAAACACTTTATAGTAGTTTATAATATTTTACGAAAAATATAGACAACAATCGTACCTGTCTCTATATCTATCCCTCAAAAACCTGTCGTAATAATCTATGCCATATCTATCTCGATCATCATATCTATCTCTATGCCGGTTCCTTGATCTATCTCTATGTCTGTCTTTATCATCGTGACCCTTATTATCACCCTGATCATCTGTTTCGTTTTTATTGCTTCTTCTGTCTGTATTGTATCGTTTATCGTCGTCGTCGTCGTCATCCCTGTTTCTGTCATGTCGGCTCCCATATGCAGGCTTGTTCGAGCGTCTATCATCCCTGTCATCATCACTGTCGTCATCATCATCACATCGGCCACAGCGTCTATCATCCCGTCGGTCGTATGGCCGACCATAGCCATAACGCTCGTAGTAACTCCTTGTTATTCTAGAAGATTTGTCACTGTCAGAAGGAAGTAGTATTGAAGATAGTTTGGATTCATTATCAGCTTCAGATTCCACTGAAGAAATCACCGCAATCAGGACAAGTACCTGTAAAGATACGTAGTTTTAATACGATAAAGGAATAGAATTTTGTTTCTATTAATATAGTTAATCGGATACAACAAATAAACAATTTACGTCATAGCTTTTTTTTACTACTTTTCACCTTATTAGCATACAATGTTGATTTATATGATATTAATGATGAAAATGGAACCATTACAAATTGAACGGTAGCCACAGTATTGAATGCGAAAACACTAATTGAAAACAAAAGAATTCACTAATAATAATAATTCTCTTAGAGCGAGATATGGCCAAAATATTTCATTCACAAAATGTTTAGCTGCATCCATCGCAAACCCCTTAAGAAATATTGTATAATTTAATTGTTAATGTAATATTTTATGTATGTATTTTGGAAGTAAACGTACGTTTGGGTCGACAGACATAACTAAAGTAGTTCTTAAGGCGCTATATAAAAATATACTTTGTTGACTGTTGTACGTTTTCTAAAAAATAAAGAAATACAATAACTAAATTTAAATACTGCAATATTTGCCCCTTTTTAAAACAAGATTGCCCAATTATGACACTGACCTACATCGATAAAAATTATAGCACATTATGTATAGATTTCGATCTACATTGATAGTAGTTCATTAAATGTGGGTAAAAAAACAATGGCCATTACGCCAAGGATTCTATTTGGTGCATGTCAGCCATTTTGTGCCCTACGTGACGTCACACTATTGTCTATGGAGGTCGCGTCGTGGGCGCAAATTAAACTTAACAATTTATTTCCATGGGTATTTTGTATACGATTTCTGTTATAAAAAATATTTATGTTAAAAAGACGATTAAAAAAATCAGTTTTGCTTTTTTTTTTGGAGAATTTAGAGAAACAGATATCATATCTTAATATTATATAAATATCGAGCGCGAATACACGTAGTTTTCAAAAATCGGTTAAATAAAATTTCTGTACTGGACACATTGTATTTAATTTCTTATATTAGTTACATAAATCAGGGCTAAATTGAACATTAAATTCGTTATTTATATTTTCACCAACGCTGATACTTATATTAGTAGGGACCGTTCTTTCATGCAACTTATCACTAAGAGCGAAGAATAAATTAAATAAATATATTTAATATAATAAATAGGCACTAATTTATTTATTGAGAGATCATTGGACTTATATTAAGTAAATACTAGGGCTATGTCAAGACAACCTGACAAACATCAACAAAGAGGTTGGATGTAGCGGCGCATCGCCAATTGTTAATGATGTATTAATAAAACCTCTTTATAAGTACTGGCATGTAAATAGAAAAAGGACGTTCGCCAGCGTCTGTCAGAGGAGTCAGATTGTAATATATTAATTCTTTCGTCACATTATTTTTTATGTATTATATTGTAAATACCCAAAAGTGGGTTTTATTAGTGACTACCAACCCGCTTTACTTAATATCGCTAAATAAAATTAATTATACTTATCGTATAGTTGAATAGTGTATAAAAACTTTATAAATGCTAGCGGATAAAGGCTACTATTATTAAGTACTCGTACAGTCACTGAGTAAAAATAGTAATATATTTCACATAGGATGGGTTAGCTCCAAGGTATTTATTGCTTGAGTTGGTTGCGAAAATAACTGATAAACATCCTCTTATATAATAATTTCGAACCCAGAACCATTTGTTAGACAGTCCAGCAGCCATAAAGAATAGCAATGTATAAGATAAAACTTAGTCCTGATTCATTACCGCAAGGCTGAGTTTTTATGTCAATTATCATCTGTGAGATCTTGATTCATCTTCCGCATAATTATAACCGCTTATGTTTCCTACTGAAAAACTGTGAAACTAATTCTACGTGATATTTTCCCACCTTTTAGTGCATAATCATATAAATTAAGAATTGGAAATATGGACGTACAATACAAAGCTATTCATGGAATTATTGTTATATTATTGCCATCGAATTTATAATAAATAATTATACAATCATATAAAGCATACTATTTTATAATTTATTCAAAACTCACCAGAGATATCAATCGTATCATCTTGCTCAGCCTATGCAACACATAATACCAAACAATGCACTCATATAAAACCTGTTTTCTATAAATAAACTAGGCGAACCCTATTCTATAATCTGTAACTGGTCTTAAATTTATAGTCTATTTAAAATTTCAAATGCTTTGTATATTATTTAATAGAAAAAAATTTAAATATAGAACCGTTCTGCGCGGTTCTGTTTCACCGACTGTTATGTGGCTCTTGTGTCCGGCGCTTATAATAATTATGGCAATGGTTTTTTGTTTGTCCATCCGTCCTGAGGGGCATATAGCTGAACATTTCGAAGGTTACACATGGTAATGACTGTGCGTAGATGGAAAGATAATGACGGTAATCTAAAAGCATGTCTTGAGAAACAATAACGAGATAATTGCTGAGCCTAGTGTAGAAGTGCGACTTAATTTGAGATATGTTCCGAATATCGTAATAATCTAACGTTATTTTTAACTTTTACGAAATTATTTACTCTCAGCGATTTCTTCTAAAATAAATCAGGTATCAGGTTTCTGAATAGGCCTGTAAATTGTAGTAGTAATGTGTAGATTCGATCTAAAAAAAACAAAAAAAAAATGCAATAAATAATATAGGAAGAGGAAGTTCTATTGTTTAGACTATGTATGTTTCCATTGCATCCATTAGAATGATACTTAATTTTTATTAACTCCAAATATTATTAATTTGAAGATATCATTTAATACGATTGTATTAAATAATCAATTTCGTTACTGAACTAAAATTGATATAACAATTCCGATGCACCAGAACAACAAATAATAAAAATAATTTCAAAATAAATTAATTATACAAAAACGAAGATATTCTTTGAAATATATATTTAATTAATACGAGTTAATTTAACATCATTTCATTCCGTTGTAGATTTTTTAGTTGTGATAAAAAACACACTGGCCGTTATAAGACATCCACTACGACAATTAATTGATATATCATTAGTGGTTAGGAATCATGGAAACAGATTCACGGATAATAATTGAACCAAAAAGAAATAAGCGGCGAACCATAGCTGACACGTCATTTGCATTGTGAATATTCGCCCTCATCAATATTGTCATTTGACTATTTTAATTAAAGTCCGCACGTCTTAAAAATTACATCCGCATCCAAATCGTTAGTCTGTATATTTCTTGAAAAGCCCCACTTTATCTCTGTTATAATAATAATAATAGCCTTTAATATTGTCTTTTATTAACATAACTGTTATTCATTTAACGAAAATCACTTTATGAACGGATTAAAGTTATGTATGTGGTCTACCACGCACGCTGTAAAGTACGCGAAACGTTGGAAAAATTTAAAAAACATGTAAAGTATATTTAAATTTTGCAAAAATACATAACTTTAATCCGTTTATAAAGTGTTTTTTAAATAATAGCCTTTATTCAGACATAATTTTCACATTTCGTCTTATACTAATCTTATTCTAATTCTGGAAAGTCTTCGACACCGACAATTTCGTCTGTTTGCCCCAGTTTGGCAAAGGCCAAGAAAAGACCTTGGGACCTTCAAGAAAAGAGCGTATAAGCATCTTAGAGGCCGGCAACGCACTGGTGAGGCCTCTGGCATTGCGAGTGTCCATAGGTGGCGGTATCACTACATCAGGTGAGCCTCCTGCATGTTTGCCCCCTGTTTTATAAAAAAAAGGCCTCCTCCATTCTTTTCCAACCTAATCTATGATGGGCTTCCCTTGTCCATGTTTCCCCGGCTACAAGCTTAATTTCGTCTTCGAAACTGTCTGCCTCTTTTTCTCTTCCTGTTTCTTGGGTACCAGAATAGTATGCTTTTATTCCATTTCTAAATACCTCTTATTGTGTCCCGTCCATTTATTATACTACTATTATATCAACATTAACAACTATTGATTGAAAATGTATCATTATAAATGCAAGTGTAGCCACCGTGTTAAACTAAACAATTCAAAAACAAATTCGCGGTGAAATGCGAAATCGACCGCGAGGTTCTCCGTAAACGACCGAGGTTGTTTCAGGTGATACTGTTCACATCGGTAACATATGAAAAACAGATATGTTTTGATGCAGTAGCTATAAGACAAAACTTGAGGTCTTTATTATTACCATCAAGAGGAGGAGATATCAAATAGAAAATTATTACAAAATTGATGCCTAATGAATAGGTAAGGCCGGATGACTGGTACGCCGTCAAATTACCAACATTTGTGTCACTGTCGCGAACTCTGGTGGCCATTCACACACCCGTGACCATGCATGATATACAGCAAACTTTTAATGATAAAACCTCTATCAATTAGATTATCTCTATGATAAAAAAATATACGATTTTACAGTTTGCGAATGAAAAACGGTCGTCGGTTCATTATATGATTATTAACAACAATTGTTAAAAGGGAGTCGATTATGGAAAGTGTATAATAGTTCTTTGCCTTTGTTTTTATATAGGCATTTTTTGTGTTTTTCATAATTAATTTTCAGTTTTCTCTTTTTGTATATGAACTTGATGCATACCGTCCGCGCCTTTTATAAAGACCGCACATTAACTGTTAGCATGTGATTTGTTTCTTTTTCGCTCATCTTATGTTTGTCCTTGTTGGCGTGGCTTTATAATTACATAAATATATAAATAAAATAAATATAAAATAAAAGAAAACAATGAAAACTACAAAAAAAACATTTGTTATACTTACCGTCTGTATTCTATAGAGATTTCTATGTCCTTAGTTTAGAAGGATTATAAATATAATGGAGAAGAAAAAAATCCTGGCTAATGCGAAATACAATAATTTTCTCCTAACTATATATCCATAGTGACCACTTATGAAAATAATTACTAGTTCAATGACCTCACACCCTTTTGTACGCTACGCGGCTTCCTGTAAAGTACCTATAAATTATCCTACTTTAATTATTGTGGATGCAAATTATATGAGTTGCAAATATCGCAAGCCTGATTATACAACGAAAAACAGGGAGTGATTAAATTGATATCAAACTTCTAAATTTATATATTTGTATTTGTAATAGACAGAGTTTAGCTGGTGTACTATTTAATTCTCATATGAAGATATGACGGAAGTATTTTTTGTTTGCAATAGAGCTACTTTTACACCTATATGTTTAGATTAAGACTAAAATTAATAAAGGGATTAAGATTTATAAATTGCTATATTGTTGTAAATTCAAATGTTATGTCCGCCGAATATTTTCACAGAAACAACCCATGACCATAATCGAAAAATGTTGAACAAATGACCTCCCAAAACCAATATATGCCTTAATTATACACTCAGATGGTATCAAATCGTTAAAAAGAATACAGAACGCACACATTAAATTATAGGTTGTCTGAAAACTGAAGGAAATACCAGTTGTTCGTTCAGTGGCTTCCCCGCGTGTGTGAACTTCAGTCGCGCGGCCATTTTAGAATTTTTTTCGCGCCAATATAATGTCAATAGTCATTTTATTTGTATCTAACTATTTCTGTCGCATTACATGATTAACCCGCATCAAAATATATTTGTTCGTAACGAGTCAAACAATATTTGTATTCTTCGTGTGTTGAAAATGTGTTTAGCAATAAAAAATGTCGTTGAAAAATTTGCAAATGTTTCAACCGTTGACACAAAATGTTACATATAATAGAGCGACGCCGATGAGGGCACCTCCGTCTGCTCTATCGAGATCTATTTCTAAATCAGCTGAAACCTTAGCCGGAAGTATAAGATATGGTAGGGTGACTTGACAATCAATAAAATTTAGTATAATTGCATTCAATTTACAAAAAAAGACGTTATTTTTTCTGTCAAATGAAGTTATGCGGTGATTAAGAAAAGGATAAGTTTTTATGTAAAAAATGGTACAATTCAATTGATTTATTTGTAACACTTATCGGTTTAAATATACTCAGGGAAGGCATAGAAGGTTGATTACTTGGCTGTAGACTATAATTGAACGAGATACTGATATTTAAGACCAAGATTAATAAGTTGTAGCGCCAATTATATATATATATATATATATAACTATATATATATATATATATATTTAAAATATACTCATTTAAAACTATAAAAACTCAAACTTGTCTGTTTTAAGACTGACAATTTTTAGCTTTAACAATCGATGACATAATTTTTACAAGGATATATTTGCATTAAATTTGACCCAAGATATTACTGAAACTGAGAAATGCGCTTATTTACGAATCCTTACAGTCAAAAGTGATTTAATCCAAAACTGGTTTACCATATAAGTAACATAAATGAATGAATCGTTTAGAATTAATTTACAATGTCAATTGAGTCGCTTAACCCCAACTTTATTCTTAATTTGAAGGTAAGGAGTTGAAGACCCGTAAAGCCAGAAGTACAGAACAGCCAGGTTCTGGTCTCTCAAAGGGGGGCAGTTCTTTGGGATTACCGCTCTTAACCAAATTCAATGGAGATAGCGAGAGTGTGAAGAGTCGATCCAGAAATGGGAGGTTTGTTACAAATTCAAATATTACTTATAATAGCTTTAGTTGAAGAGCTTTTTATGAGACAGGGGCAAACTATGGGCACCTACAATGCCAGGTGGATTCCATGTGTGTTGCCGGCCTTAAGGGGATTATGACACTCTTCTTTTGAAAGCTCCCAAGTCGCATCAATGGAAATAATGACAAAGAGTGCGCGGCAGAAAGTGGCTTAAGAACCGCTCTGATGAACGCTAGGGTCAAGGTGGTACTGATGGAATTTCCAATTCTGCCTCGCAGACCACTCCTCATCACACATGCGATATGTAGAGAGAACCCACATCTCTACGCAAAGCCAGTTCTGCCAAATCAATTTGACATCGAGAATTCCAATATTGCCTTAGAGAGGAGTGTCTTCAAAAAAAAAAATATTTCTGGCGGTAAAAGATTTTCTACACGCTAATATCAGTCCGCCTTGAAAACCATTTTGTACCATACCTAAAAACAGTAAAAAAACACACAAAAAATAGAAGTATTAATGCTAAGAAGCTTTAATGCTTTTAAAGCAATTAAGTTAAACAACAGTTTAAATCCATTTTCAAATTAATTTAAATTTGGAATTCTTTTTACTTAAAAGCTCACGTGATAGGCCTTGAACCATCACCTGGCGGAAAGTGTACAAGATTGTCCAATAAATATTAAATGTACAATCAGTCACCGTCGCCCCTCGTCACGCGAACCAATTTCTAGCGAAGCCTATGTTGGTTTGGGGCAAATTGATGGGCAAAGGCCATCCTTATGACTACAAATACACATCGTATCACTGCTAGTCTGTATTAAATGTATTTGAGGTTTATCTATATATAGGCTTGGTAAAAAATGGCGAAGACAAAATTACGTTGTGAATATGTCAACGTTCAAAAAACTCTTCATAATAGTTGCTAACATTGAAATATCGTTCAATTAAGAACAAGAACACAAAGTTGCATTAAACTAATAGTTTGTTTCCATTGAATAAAACATGATAATTTGTAAACTGTTTTAACTACATTTCTCTAACATCTAGAACAAAAATGTAATTTTTTTTAGGCGCATTTAGTTGTAAATCTAAATTAAATACTTATAAATAAACATTTAAACACAATTAAGTGTTGAGGTTACAATTATTAGACGTAGCATAGACAGAATTAATTTTAAAAAAAATCATGTTTGTTCCTTGACTTGTGCACGCAGTATAGATACATCAGTTTATGTAAAATTCCAATAAATGCTTATTGTATAGAATAAAATATGTTAAAAAATATTATGGTAATCCAAATAAAGAAACACGCTCTCAAACTTTCGCCTTTGTCATCATCATAGAAATAAGATTATTTCACAATAAAGATAAAAAAATACTGACTCCAGTGGCAGTAGAAGCAGCAGGGCTGGCAGTGTAGACCGAAGCACCCGGGGCTCCAGCACCACACTCAGCTCGAACGAAGACAATATCAATGTAGTGATAAGGTAATACTATAATTCAAATATTCACTTCTTACATTTTATACGTAACTCAAACACAACACTGTTGAAGTATTTTTTATTATTTCGGCATAATATAACTTTTATGGACTAGAATTTTAAAAATCAGTCCAATAACTACTTAAATACTCTCAATATAAGATATATTTTACAAATAATGAAAATTTTAGAGAAAGAGATAAAAGATTGATTTGTTTTATAGTGCAGTTACACTAATATGTAATGGTCGAAAACATATTATATATAATTCAATACAAATTTACTCATTATAATTTGTTTATCAACTTATAATCAAAGTACACTCGAAAGTATAGCTTATAAATTAATTAATAATAATAAACTTGTTACTAAATATTATTAATAAAATAATTTGTTCTTATAGGTTACACTAATATGTTCTTAATGGTCAACTGAAAACATATACTTACTAATATATAAATTGGAGTGTCTGTTTTTAATACTAAATAACCGTTTTTTACTACATGCATATGAATATTTAAGTTACATATACAAAAACTTTTTAAACAAAAGTACACTTAAAAGTTTTTTGATTGGTAGCTTATAAATTAATTAATAACAATATATAAACTTGGAATGTTACTAAATAAACTTTTTATTATTAATAAAATAATTTATGTATTCTTATATTCGATGTTACAGAATATGTTTTTTAATGGTCAACTAAAATGAACAACATTACTTAATAAAATAGTATTGGTACATGTTGAAATGTGGTTTAACTTAACATACTCCGAAACTCATTAAAAATAATGTCCAAGTAGATAGCCGTCTTCAAATTACAAAAATCATTAGAAGACTCCGCGGCCTTATCAACTAAGGTTGTTGACATTGAGTAATAAATGAATAATATTGATTTTTGCCACCCTCACGGTAACTAGCTAATGTCAATTGTCATACCAATAAATTGGGTCTAATTATATTCTTGAATTAAACTCTTTGTAGTTTTATAGGTGACCCACTACCCTGAAATACGTTTTTAAATTTATTGGTATAAACGCGAATTTAGTTTATTTCTGATATAAGAAATGATTCATATTTGGGAAGCCTTTTGTGGCAAGCTATGTTTTTATATTATTGTCAATATATAATCATTAACGAATATAGGATAGAGAAAAGGCTAATAAAATGTAAATCATGCTGTTTTTATCTGCTAAAGATATTAATGTTCTTAAATGAAAAGCTCCACAAAACCAACATTCACGCTGTTTCCAACGACTAAAATATCAAACCACAAATATTATCCTACTGAAATTGTTCTCCTTGTTTTACTTTTAATACAATAGACATTATTGTTTTAAATTAACTCATACATTCATTTATTATAGAGAAATTGTGACAATATAACTTATTTCTGTGGCTTTCTTATACATAAATAACTCTCATTCTGATATAAAGTCAACAACTTAATGACAAAACTCGAAAAGGTAATTTAACTTATATAACTTGGTTTACTTATTTTATTGGTTTATTAAGTTTACTTTTGTTATATTAGAGTTCGGCCCGTTAACGAAAAGGAGAGATCCATCAGAGAGAGAGATATGCTAGAGTTTCCTGGCAAAGGCCAGATCGTCTGCCACAGCACGACACCTGCACAGAAGCCTAAGGTGTTCTCCTACAACGTTGTTTTTGAACCAGCTGCCACGCAGGTAAATTACAAATACCAATTGTTTCCAGCATTTACCCACTGAGTAGCCTTATAACCTTCTTCTTAAAGGGTACACATAAGATATTATATATTGTGGCGGGTGTTTTTGTAGGTTTTGTAAGACATAAATTACATATGTGTAACTGTAGCGGTTTTAGCAGCACACGCCCGGATAACTCGAAGGTGTACCACCTCTTTTCTTCGTACTTGCTTGATATTTTGGACAATTCACATATCTTATTAAATTTTTAAATTGTTGTTATTCTGATATGTAAGCTATAGTTTCATTCAAATTAATTCAGTACTTTTCACTTAAAAGATTAACAAATATCCATCCAAACATTCTTACAAACTTTCGCGTGTATATTATCGGTAGAATGTAGCCATTCTTTCTATATTACACATAAGCAAAGATTTGACAGTCATTAACAAAATAAAGCTTGTTTGACCAATTCACCGGCTTTCGGTTGTTTGCGTTTGAACAATAGCTATACATATATAATGTGTCACAAAATATTGAAGACATCATTATCCAAAATTTCACTTTATTCCTAACAATTCAATTCTGACCGGCGTCTTTTTAATTATAACATCGTTTAGAATATGCATAATGATTTAAAATAAAGCCAATATACGCAATATAATTTTTTTGTTTATTGTTATTGGTCACAAATTTTGATTACATTTTTTGATTGAAGAAGCGAGAGAGGTCTGCAAGGATCGTAGCAAGTGGTCTGTGGTCTCTGCCTATCCCAATGGGGAACAGGCGTGACTGATATAAATAAATAACTCCAACAAAAAAAGTTTTTTTTTAAAAAATTAAATTAAAAATTTTATTATTTTGGAAATAAAGAAGTATTGGATGCGCTATAAGAATATGTAGTATAAATTTTAAATATATAAAATAGTTATATGTTGATCATGATCGTATAAAATAATCTTTTATTAACAAATATGCCCCCCCCCCCCCCCCCCCCCCCCCCAACACCCCCCCCGCCCCCCCCCCCCCCCCCCCCCCCCCCCCGCCCCCCCCCCCCCCCCCCCCCCCCGGGTTTTCTACCCCGGGGCTTAAAAAAAAAAATTTCTTTTTAAAAAAAAAATTGACGACGAAAAAACCAAACCTTTATAGTTCATTATAGTACTAGTACTAACATTGGTGATTCAATATGTCTACCACATACAAAATGTCGAATTTAAAGTTTTCTTTTATCATAGATAAAGCTAAAGCTATATCAGAGTGAAAGTTTTATTTATAAAGCACGTACGAGTTAAAATTATCTATTTCAATAAATTGAATGAAATGAGCAAGCAAAAGAAACATTCATTTCTTTGTTTTAAGATCTTTTTTTTTATTAAAACCTTTTTACTTTATTAAAACAAAGCAACTCAACCAAAAGAATTAAAGATAAACTCTATTTTTATACACAGTTTGATTACGTGCGTCATTATGTGCCTAATTGCGGTGACCATAGAGCGACTTTATGAAGTGTTGAAAATATTTTTATCTTCTACGATTAATACATTTATAACTTTTACCATCATATTCCGTTTTATAGGACGATGTTCTAGAATATTCGGGGATCAAACGGTTACTGGAGATGGCAGTTGAAGGCTTCTCCTGTACTGCCTTTTGCTACGGCCAGACTGGAAGTGGAAAGACCCACACACTCACCGGACCGCCGGGTTTGGTAATATACATAACGTATTATACTTCAAAACCATAATAACAGTTACTAGGGAATATAAATATAATTTGTTGCCTACTTAAAATAATATACTTTTATTTATTTACACACCATAACAGGAGGAATAAAAGAGTAATAATAAAACAACCTTAAGAATTGTATATAAATAAAAGTCCTCCTCCTAACAAGCGATCTCTTCCAGGCAATCAATAAAAAATATATTATATATATATGAAATGATGTTATTTCCAAAATATAAATACACAATACTAATATCAATTTAATTTCCTTGAATTTGTAGCAAACAGTGGTATCGGACATAAAACAGCAAATTAATTTAGAATTTTCTAAAAAATGTGGACCCCGAATTTATGTTAAAACATTGAAATAAAACTTGCATATAATATACGTTAAATATCTTTGTATACAGCAAAGTTGGCGACCTCGTGGTCAACCGATCGATTTTCACCCTCGACTATCGAATATCGACTGTCAAGTTTTGATAGCTTCTTTTTGATATCAATCTTTTTTTATTTACCTTAAATTACATATGTGTAATTATCACTACTTATTGTTTAGTCAGAAATTGACATAATTTCGGTTAATATTGTTGCTAACCTATAGTATAATAAAAATCATAAGGTAATGTGTATTGCGAAATCCATTCTCCCGTGTCATCTGCGTACATACATACATCATAATTATATATTTTTTAATCTGGATTTTATATATAAGGACACATAAAGTCTAGATTTTGAAGCGGATAGTGATTTGTTCTCGATACGAGCAAGGTTGACCGATAGCAATATTTGAAGCCCGAAATGAACTCAATAAGTGTATGAGCTAAGGGTGAATTATAAAACAACCTACAATTAATAAGGGTATCACAAATTAATCCTTGGTAGGAAAAATACATTATTCATTAAACAATGATTTGACCTCACCGGTAAAAGCTTGTCGCGTGACGTAACACTGCGCTAACAGCTTAATGATAACATAACAATGCTATCTACGCGACATATTTGTGTGTTCAATAAAAACAAATAATTTTATAGCGTATCGATGTTAAATACATGTATAACCATCGTCGTTTTAATTCCAAAAGGAATTTTCAAGAAGGCAATTCTGTGGTGTTGTCCGCGTAAAGTCAAAATTTACAAAGTATTGAGCCATGCTATTGATTTCTCGAGTTTTGAATTACTAACGTAGATTCCCAATCAACACAGTTCCATTGTATGTACATTATTCAGTAAACTAAACAAATGTAAACGATAAAATGGATATTAGAAAGAAGAA